>JAFNEN010000317.1:0-464698 GCA_019343175.1 Oedothorax gibbosus
AAAAATATCTTTGAAAGATACTACGCAGTCAATTGCTTTGAAGGCCAAGTGTTACAGCGACCCCCTTTACGATTTCAGATGCATTCCCTCCACACTGCTTTTTTCGCTATACTTACAAGTGCTTCTGATGCAGACTGCTTTTTTCCTTGCAATGTTAAAACAGGTGCTTCTGATGCAGACTGCTTTTTTCCTATCCTTGCAATGTTAAAACAGGTGCTTCTGATGCAGACTCCTTCTTTCTTATACTACTAATCTGTCTTGAAAATTAGTTGTAAAACAAACTATATAACCAAAACTGCATCTCAAAATCGCTACATTTTCACAATTGAAGAGGTTAACGGAAAAACGTGCTAAGTGACAAAAGCTCAAAATTAGAAATTGAGCTTAAAAGTTTATAGTTTGCATTTTAATTCGTAAAAACGGTACTTGGAAACGCTAAAAAATATATTAAATTTTAAGTTTATGAAAAAGGGGAAACTTGCCATTTTTAAAGGGTGGAATATGTTCCTTCACACACAAATCTCAATTGTTTCATAAATGTCTCTTAGCACGTTCTTCCACTAAGATCTTCAATTTCTCTAAGATATTCTCTGCGATACAGCCATAAGTTCTTCACTTCTTTTCTTTCCAACCAAAGACAACTCAATTCCACCTAGTCGTCCATCTTCATTTGGCGAGCATTCTTCCACCAGTATCGACCATGTGATCACCAATCGCCTTTCATGAAATTCGAACGAAGCCGTGTTTATTGTTTACTCTCGACGGCAGGCCGGTGGAATTGAATATGCTGAGAGACACCGGTTCGAGAGAGTAAATGGATTTGCAAGTTTGCTTACACATCAATGTGTCGAGAAAAGTTTTCTTTTTCTTTTCCGGTTTTTCTTATTTACTTATTCATCATCGTAGCCGATGTCATACATGAAAGCTGTGCGGAAAAACAAATTTCTTTTGAGATACTGTTTGCTTTGCTGTATTTGATTTTGAAAAGTGATGTGAATCTATATTTTTTCATATTTTTGATTAAAAAAATAAAAACTGTTTTATGCAGGAGTCGTATGATTTTGAGTTTTGGAAAAGATGGAAATTGGAAACTTAACCAATATTTTATCAATGACTAAATATAGTCATCATAATAACTACGAGGTATGTCCCAAAAGTAAGTTCCGTTTGGTGATGAAAAAAGGTGTACATACACAGAAACTAATTTATGCGCAGCAGTTACTCTATCTCAAAGAGAAGAAATGACCGCCCATTTCAAATCGCTGCTGCCGACGTATTCTTTGTAATGGTTCTTTAAAATGTCAGCCTTAATTGAAAATGCCACCGCTAGTAAAATCAGATACGTTTATTCCTTTTCTAAATGCAGAGAAAGTTAAACCAATTGAAATTTATGGGCAAATCTGCGAGGTTTACGGAAAAAATGCTATAAGGGATTCAATGGTTAGAAAATGATTCAGTCAGTTCAATGGACGTGATAAAGTACACAATGACGAACGAAGTGGACGCCCGTCTTTGGTTACTGATGAACTGGTTTACGCATGAAGAGATGCTTCAGTAAAACCGTAAGTTTACAATTAGTGCTCTTGCTATCGAATTTCTCAAATCTCAAGATCATTAGTTCATGAAATTGTTACTAAAATTTTTTATGGAAGGTTGTTCGCCTGTGTTTTAAACCATGTCATGGTTTAAAACACAGGCGAACAACCTTCCCTAAAAAGGAATACAAAAACTTATCCACACTATGACAAGTGCCTACACTGTAAAAAAACTGTTGTTTTTACAGTTAAATACCATATTTTTTACAGTTAAAAACTGTTCTTTAGAAAAACAGTTTATAGCTGTTTTTATCTTCGTTAACGTGATGTCACACTCACAACCCAAATGCACCTGCCCCTCAGGGAAATTTAAAGACGTGCAAAGAGTCACGTGATTGAGATAATCGTTCAGCACAAATACCCAATACTAGCCCTCGCGACCAAGTAATTCTTTTGTCGCAGACGGTTCAGTATTGGGCTCGCACGCAAGAGGTTCTTGGATCAAAACCGGGCCCGATCCATACCTCTTCCAGGAACCTCTTGCATTTGAGCCCAATACTGAACCGTCTGCGACGAAGTAATTACTCGGTCGCAAGGGCTAGTATTGGGTATTTTATTTTAGCAGGGAGAAACTGTTAAATTAATGGGGGGAAACTATTAAATTGCCAGTTTTTCCCTGCTAAATTACCAGTTTTTCCCTGATAAACTACCAGTTTTTTCCTGTTAAAATTACAGTTTTCCTGTAAAAAATTACAGTTTTAAACTGTAAAAAAACAGTTATTAACTGGCGTCAAAGTTGACAGTTTTTTTACTGTAAAAACAACAGGTCTGTTTACAGTGTACAAAAGTTCTCAAGCTATATTGAAATGTAGTCTAAGAGTTGTAGAATTTTGTATAATACATTTGTTTCTGTATCTGTACACGTTTTTTTTATGTAACCAAACGGAACTTACGTTGTGGATATACCTCGTATAAGACATTATGTATAACCGTATAATGACTTATAAGGTACTATTATTTGCAAATATTTTACAAAGGTACTATTAGCACAATGAACAAACTCAAAGTAACTCTCATCACCAATACCAATCTAGAGGGAGCTAATCATAAAATATACTGAGATTTCCTAATGGTGTGTCCACATTACGACAATTCTTTACTGGACAACACTCTCGCCAAGTGATGCAATAGCGGATGTGGTTTTTAAAACTAAACCACAGATTTTTCAAAACGCATGGGTCTGGATATTTTTACCAATGCCAGTATTGTACTAGAAACTTGTAATAAAATTAAATTCTTCCATCACTTATGCTTTTATTTTCAGTCAAACCGGCTTGTTCATACAAAAAATCTATAAATAGATAAATTTGGTAATAAAATATTTGATTTTTACACAAAAACATTGAAAAGTAAAATATTATTTAAGAAATATTAATAACATATTGAAAATATTTGAAATTTTTAAAGAATAAAATAAACATTTTCCATTTTAATTTTTAAAATGTAATGCTCTGAACAGTCTCTTCGGTGGCAAAGAAAAAATATCCTGACTTCAGCCAAAGTGACGAAGTTCTTTCCTCTTTTAGAACACTTTAATTGAAATACCTGGTCATAAAACTCTAGTACAAAGAAACACAAAACTTTTAATTTTAAATGTCACAGTTAATAGTTTAAGATAAAATATGAGTTCAACTAGGGGTGCGTATCACTACACGATTGTTAATTAACAATCCATAAATTAATATATAAATTTAAAGGTAATTTTATACACTATCGAGTAATTTCAAAAATTATAAAATCTAAACAGAATTATGCAGCTACCTTTGCTATGTGCGTTTTCCTAAAAATCTTTTATGACGTCCGACTGGTACTGGGAACTCGTATAGGAAATTTGAAGTCCGTAACTCTTTTAGTTCCAGCTGCAGAATGGTTGCAGACAGATCTGTCTGACAGACAGATATGTTCAAAAAACATTTTTTTTTAATATAAGCACCTAATAAAACGTGTAGAAAACACAAACTCTCCATTTCGGATTTTCAACCCCACCTCAATTCTTTCATTTCCCCTTTTGTGTATCACTACACACCTTATATTTCATGTAAGGTAATGTAATCATAAGAATGAAAAAAACCGCATGCAATAAAAAATTTTAACTTATATTTAACAACCAAATCAAAAAGTCATGAATTTTTTATATAAACATGAATCAAACATATAAATCAATGTTTCCTGTCATCATAAAATAATTCACTTTCCAAAAGCACAAAAATTATTATTACGTATCCATGCAATGTTATACATTTCTTAATCTGTTCGTGTCATAGCACAAGTCATCATTTATCAAAGCTTCTTTTATTAAAAACAAAAACTTATAACACTAAAGTAACTTGTTCCTTTTTTTTTTAAATTCTTCCTTAGTAATATTTTTATAGAACCTAAGAAGATTATTTTTTAACAAAAAAGTTGGACATTCCCAAGTCATTTTCGTGAAAGATAATAAGATCATCTTTTTTTATGCCTTAAACCCCAAGAGAAGATCAAATTTTACTTACAACGAAGACTGAAACCTTATTAAAATTTTGATGAGATAGAAATATTTTTATAAAGTAAACTTAAAGCTGTTTGAAGTACGAAATATTTCAAGATGTTTTTTTATTTGAAGAATTTTAATTTTAAAAGACTTAACTTTAAAATGTAAACATTAAATGTGTACTTCTAAACAACGAGGCTATTTTTTGTATGACATTGTAACATAAGATTTATTCACAATATAATTATCTATGATTATGTTTCTAAAAATTCTAATTTTATAAATAAATAATGTAAAATAAATATTTATTACTTTTGATCTATCTATCATTTTTAGTTTTGCTTTTCCTGCGATTTCATTGGTTGTTTGATTTCACTCTCAAAATGATATGACTGCTGTGTTATGTTTTAGAGTTTTTTTTGTGCATTTTTTTATTCCTGATAGTTATTAAACTTTATTGGTTATAATTCGATTAAATTTCAATTATGCAAAGCATAAACCAAAACCGGACTGACCCTCGCTGTCTTTGTCACAAATGCCCAAATGCGTTATTATTTCTATGACTCTCTGAATGTGACGATTGATAACGACCATTCTCTTAGGGACTTGATCCCTACAAATAAAAAAACACTATTTTTGAAAAAAAAATAGAAAAATTTACTTTGATTGTAATTCAATGGACATAAAATTTGGGGTCTTTTTAATTTTTGTGTATTTTACTTCTATTCTAGGTGTGAAAATCGAAATCAACAATCATTTCGCTATTGTCTTTAATTTGGCGTATCACGCATGTATGTAGTATTTGTAATTATTTTGCTCTGGCAGGTAGTGTTGAAAAAAAAAACGGTTTCGCCTTGATTATACTACCTTTCATTTTCTTCAAAATTGTGGACTTTACCGTTTCTTTTGTTGAGCTTTATTACAAAAACAAAATTAGTTGTTATATTATTTTTATTAAATTATGTATTCAGAACTACTATTATTTTTCTCGATAAAAGAAAAAAAAACAAGTTCTGTCCAAAAAAATCGAATCACAAAATTACGTCAAATTTCTAAGTGCATTTTTGTCTTTTCATCTTATTAAGTTTTTAAATCTTTGTTAGCTTAGATATTTAAAAAATTATTTAATGCAATACCTGTTTACAATCTCCAAAGAAAGTATAAAAAATAACAACATTTAACCTTATTATATAAAAAAAAAATGGGAAGATAGACAAAGATCGCTTGTAATCTTTGGACCTAAGATAAAAAAAAAATATTAACCTAAACCTTAATAATTGCATTTTTAAATATGAAAGATTATTATTCTCTTGCAAAAAATATTCCAATTATTTCTATCTTTCCATAACGAAACTAGATTCCGATTTCATCAACTTTGAACAATGTTTAAATTGTCAATTATTACTCTCGTACTTTTTTCTTATTCTTCTGTTCATATAAAAAAAAAATCAGATGCAAATAAGACAGTGAATTAAAGAACAATCTTGCATTTCTTCATTTAAAGATGACGAAATTGATTTAGGACGGACATAAAAAGAAGTATCTGTCGCCAAAATTCGCTAATAATTTGCGCGACTCGCTTTTTTTACTTGTTGCTGTGGCAACGCTGGAACTTTTTGCTGTAATTATTTTCTTGTTTCTTTGTTCGGATCCGGCACACGAGATGTCGCCCCTAAATGAATATCGATTCCGTTGCCATCCCTCCACTAATAAAAAATGGATGTGAAATTAAAGGGAAGAAAGTAGGAGAAGGTTTCAATAATTTACCATCGAAAAGGTTTACCTAGGATTTCTTCGTAAAAAAGGTAGTAAATTACTAAAAGACTTCTTATACATAATAAAATAGTAGGAGCTTTTTGGTTCTCTAATAACTAAACACAAGATTATTTTCAATTTTGTTTGTTTTTATTATTAATAACGCTGTATGTACTACAAAATAAGGATCAAAAACATTTATTTTTGAACTTATTAAATTTATACATTTTTATGCAAGATTTTTTTTGTTGAGCATTTAAAAAGAGAGCTTTATGCAAAATTAAAGTGGCAACAGTTCCAGCGGAATTGTTTTCATTCTTGGTCCTTCTGGAATTGTACCAGAAAAATATTTTCTTACCTTATTAAAAGTGTACAAACTATTCTTTCAGTAGAACTAATGAATTTTTCTGGTCGTGAATCGTTTTAAATTGCTGTCTCACAATTCTGTTTAATTTGCCCGCATAAGAAAAAATATCATCTAAACCAGCCCTAATGAGTTAGGACTGATACATCAGCTTTAACTCAGAGTGTCATAGAAACAGTAACGCATTGAGATTTAAAAAAAAAAAACGTGTTGTCGTGGCGGACGCTACGATTGTGCTGGCAGTGCTAGAAATGTGGGGAGACGCGGGTTGACGCATCCTTTCACTTTTTCAAGAAAAGGGCCATGCGTTCTCTCACATCTATTTACACTAAAAACCATCCCTTACTTCCTTTGTTTACTTAACTGTTTTCCACTTTAAAAAAAACCAGACAATTTTAACCTTTTTATAAGTTTAGTTGTTTTCATGTAGCATAACTATCAGTTGTAATAGCTTTAAAATACAATCTATCGATCCCAACCTTCTCTTAAAATAAATTGATATTTTTGTTAATTATGATATTTATTAACTATTTTGAACAAGAGCAAAATAGCAAAATAAGTGAATATATATCAAGCTGAAAGGGGAGGGGACTTCCATCCGAATTGTGGGAATTGGGCATCTACACTTTTTTTCTCTACTTCTACTACTGGTTTTGGGAACCAATTCTCTCAAAGTTACACACCTTTTGTATTTTGTAATTAATTCTGATGGAAATTTTAATTTTATTTGAGAACTCGATTAGCTCTATGTTTTGTAAAATACCTTAAAGCTTACCTTACAACTTGCAGTTCTTTGAAATTGATGGTTTGATGAATAAGGAATTGTAAAATTATTACATATTACATTCGTTAGATGGCAGCACTGCAATCACTTCAATATGCGATTAAAAATAAAAGTAATCATGAATAAAGTAAATGATGAAATCTCTCTCTTGAAAATATTTCTATATTGAAATTTTTTATTTTATATTTCCTCTGTTAAATAACACTATGTATAATATTCAAAAGTTAGTTTTCAATAATTTTAACTTGTTTGTGGAAAACATTTAAAAAAACCTCCAGGTATTCAAAAAGTATGTCACGGCAGAAAACTGAGTTATAAACTGGATTAAAATCTAGAATATGCAAATGATTTCGAAGAAAATTTCTATACGTATCAGACATAATTGAATGAAAGAAAAACAAGGTTTGAGAGCATCTTTAAAACTTTTTCTTATATAAAGTAAAATGTTTAAATATACTAATGGTGCATATAAAATAGTTTAGTTTTAGGAAATTATTATTTTTTTTAAAGAATTAAGTAGAAGGATCACCATTATTTGTACTGACAAAATGTTTATGTATAACAGAATTCTTTTTACATAAAATTCCTTTAGCATGCCTGAACACAAAAATTTACATTTTAATACAAGGATTTCCAGCTACCACCTGGGAAGAAGCAAAAAGTAAATGAACCCAATGAAATAAATAACCGGTTGTCTTTTACATTAATCGAAAAATCGACTCGTCCGACCTCATCCGAAAAAAAACGACATTTTATTCACGTTATAGTGACTCATACACAGGGTAGAGGGCGGTCATGCATTCCCTGATGGTCATTTGGTCGAATAAACATGGTATAGGGCTACTCATGTACTATTAACGAAATTTGTAATAGGATATTTGACTAAAAATTTTTTATTGGCTTAAAATATTCTTATGTCAAAAATATTAGACCCGTATTTTTTCTTTTTTTCAAATACCCCATAAAAAAGGAGAAAAATGAATTTTAAAATTAGGACGAAAAATTACCCCCGAAAACGCTTTGTCGCTTTCACGTGGTATCTATGACGTCACTAGTAACTATAAACAAACTTTGAAACACCATTTTGGAATCTACTTTAAGCCATTTTGAACTATCCGCTTCTGTAAAACCTCCTTTATAATTCTTATTTTAATAGTATACTAGATTAAATCTAGTTTAATTGCAAGCAAAAAAAAAAAACATCACACCGGTTTGTTTATATATACTAGTGACGTCAGCCAAATCGACGTGTTTGTGATCACGTGACGTACTGATGAAAAATAAGCCATTTTAAAATGATTTTTATGAATTATTGAAAGATTTATTTTGCAAAAAAATATATACGTTTGTTATTTTTGGTTTCAAACTATAATTAATTTAATATTGGAAGGTATATTAGCGATACAGTCAAGTACCCTATTATCTAGTGTAATTTTGATGGTTAAGTTTTGACCTATCGTGCACCAAGCGTATTATTAACATATCTTCTTACTTGAGGTCGCAGTGCTTGGCGAACTTGCCCCCCACCAAGAAAGTCATAACATATCTTCTTGATATAAGCATCATTCAAAGATTTATTTTAGCTTAGACCCAGAAACAGCTTTTGTGTAAAAATGCAGTAATATTTTATCGGTAGTATAATGCTTCACATCACTACTCTACCGTATGCTGATAAACTGTAGTAACCACAACAATGAATTGGACCTTATTTACTCTGGAACAATTAGCAAAGTAAATAATTAGTCAGTAAAACTTTCTTATAGTAGTTCGAATTATTGCGTGCTTGCAACAAAAGCTCAAGTCACCAGTCTAAATACTACAGTTTACCTGTTCACGGCAGCACTTTAAATGAAAAAAAAATCCTTAACAAATATAATTTCAAGCAAACATATCCAGTTTTTATAGAAGACTCAGGAGGCTTCATTTCCATGCAGAATATTTTTTAATTCTGAAGTTACTGTTCGTGATTTTGAATGAGAACAAATATTTTTATTTTATGATAACTGTGTCTTTAGTCTAGAACAAGGTATATTCTTATTGCACTCGCCTGGCGTATTCGGAAGAAATTTGTGAAAATAGTCATATGCTTGAAAGCAGATTTTGAGTACAATAAAATCGCTGACATCACAAGATTTGATAATTACTTTTTATGTTTCTGTTGCGGATATACTGCGGATACTTCACTATACTAGAAATCAAAATGCAAATATCGCCAAATTGAATTTTCAGGTGACGAAACGCAGTATACACAGTTAAAGATTACTCTTGAAAATATTCCGTTTGGTGGCGGTTGAACATGTTTGGCGACTTTAGCGCTTGCGCCCACGAAATGGAAAAGTAACCAATGCTATTACCAGTATTTTTCAATTTACTGCCACTTAAAAGTGCCAAACTTAAATATAACCACATGCATTTAATTTTCCTCCTACCAGCTTAATCGCGTAGGGATTCCCTTTCTTCAACACTCCCCGCTTCGCTGACCAAGCGTTTAACAAAGAGGAAATCTGCAATAGATTTCCAGGTACAAAAAACTAATCAGTCACCATTTGAATACAATGGAACATAAAATACTTCTTTTTCTCCCTACTGCAATTTCAGTAGAATATTAGCGCCGTTTTGATAGAAAGTGTTCGCACTTAAACCTATTTATGAAACATTCAGATGCTAAATTAAGAAACTGCATGGCCTATACAAAAAAAAGTTTCCGGAACAATAAGATATTTTTGAAAAAAAGATTATTATTAAATTGGTTAGTTTTACTACTAAATGTGATGTGAGTTTTATGCGACTAAAATAACGAATGAATTATTTCAGGAAAATTTTGGGGGAAAAAGGTATTAAGAAAATAATCATGTTTATTGAAAGGGTTTATAAAAGATGAAAGCATTCAGTGAAACAAAATATTTTAAATAATATGTTTCAATAAAAAAATTATAAAATATCTCAAGCCAATTCATACAATCGCCTTGTTTTAACTGACGTTGTTCCTTCCAGCTTTCATTAGTGCATTTCATTTGATTGGTGCACCTATTGGAACACTATTCCCACGTGATATTGGTTCACCAATCGAAACTCGAGAAATAATGTATTTTCATTCAGCGTTTCTGTTGCCAATCAAGACCTCAAACATGCATATTATTATTTCAATTCTTAAAACGTAAAAATAAATTGTGCCTTATTGATAAGCCAATTATAAAATTTTAAACTCTGTTCTGAATATGAAATTATATAATTGAATTATTTAAGAAGCAAATCAAAGAAAGTATTAATGGAATACCGTAACAATTTATCCATTCTTAAAACATATCCTTGATAGTTAAACACAACGAATTTATTTTATTTTACACCTTACTTATATAGCTTAAAATATTAGTCAAGAATAAGATAAATACAAAAACATTTCTTCTTCTTTATAATCATTAATATAAAAGCTCAAAAGCCCCTGCCAAAAGCAACCCATTCTATCAAAAGAAGATTGAAGCCATAATCCAGCACCTTGTTTCCTTGGCTGCGATGTTTTCGTCCTATTTTCTGGCTGTCACATGAAAGGAAATCCTGCAATGCTGACAGGTGGTTCAAGAATGTGATAGATAAGTGAGAGTTGTAAATAACCTTTCATCAAAACAAGCCTGACGAATTGTTTAAATGTGTATTTCCTATAGCGGATAATAGGACGTATTTACTTGAGGTGGAATATTTCAATAAAACAAAACATTTCTGTATGCGTTAATGAAATTTCTAACATACAAAGAGGAGGAGATGTTTCTCTAGAGGATTATAGAAAATATTTACTTTAGGTGGAAAGTTTTAATTCATCAAAAAATTTCTGTATGTGTTAATGAAATTTCTAACAACGTTTTTTCATGGAGAGGAAAGGTTCCTCTAGCGGTTAATAGTAAAAAATTTACTTTAAGTGGGAAAGTTTCAATTTATCAAAAAATTACTGTATGAGTTAATGAAATTATAAATAAAATTTTTTATAAACATTTCTGGGTGTGCGGGGTTCATTTGCGGGGTTTTAAAGGTTTCCAAGAGAACACATTGAAGTCCAAATGGCTTACATTTGAGAAACGTACATGTTTAGGCAAGCCATATGTAAAAGGTATAGTTGTAAAGCTGGCATTCTCCAAAGTATGAGTAAGATATAGGGACGGGCCCGTTTATTGGCGACTTCGTCCAATCGAATTTAAGATTATCAAAAGTCGCCGCAAAGAACAGACCGGACCATATATATTAGTTACAATTCGAGAATGCTAATTTTTCAACTACATACTTCATCATAAGGATTTAAATGAAAGTCTCTTATGAAGTTAGACATTAGGCCCTGTAGGAACATGTAAGTTTCTCGCAAAAAAAACACTTGCGCTTTAATCACTTTGAGGTTTAATTCAGGTACAACTACTTAAAAAAAGTCCGCCAACATCTGAAATCCTATTAAGCTAGTTATCCACCAGTCATATCTTAGTTACTCTTACAATGTATCATATTTTATCGAACAACTATTGCTAAGCCCTACATTCTTATAATACTATGATAATCCAAAATCACATTTTATAACGTTTTAAGTATTCTAGTAAAATATTACAATTAACATTTTAGTTGAAACACAAGTTATCAAAATTTTGTAAAAAAATATTTTACGTTACACATTGGAAATAACTAGGCAATCAATGAATGTAATTTGGTAATTTAATCGTTTCCTGTTGTCTTGTTCTAGACTCCTTTAGGAGCTTTAACGCAGCCAATTACGCCTCGTAATCCGGAACCCTGGTCAATTGACAAGGTCGGTACCTGAGCGGGCACCCAACGGAACTTAAAGCGACACCTTACGCTAACGCCATCGGATTTTCGACTCCACAGATTTAACGGGCATGTATATCGCAGTGTACTCGGGCACTCCAGTGATTTTTAGAGGGAATTTTCAACTAGCCCGAATACGTCTATAGTATGACTAGGAGAAGGACAGAACCACGAACCTTCTCGGTGAAAGGATTGTCTATTGCCACTCTCGGCCACTACACGAGGCGTGAATGTAATATTTCAGTAACTATAAAAAATCATGAAACTTTGTAAAAATATAAGTTTGGACCAACATTTGGGTTATACAACCTATTTTAAATTTTTAGAGTAATAGCTCATTTCTTCTGGAAAATACCAAATTTAGGAGTTTGAGGTTTGAATTTGGAACATTTGATTCAATGCTTACATGTAATTTTTCTGTATAAAGTGACATTGGATGGTCATTTAGGAATCGACCTCGTCTCTGACTGCGGTTGAAAGTTGCGAAGCCTACATGGCTGCGTTAAAGTTTATGTAAAGAGGCTATAAATAGGTAGCTAAAAGTGTTACCCAAACAAATTTCTAATTAGTTATGTAAGCGGGTCGCTGACCAAGCACACAAACCTGAATATATATGTCTACCAACCAACCAACCAACATTAGTTATGTAAAGAAATGCGATTAAAGTGATAATATTGAAAATTTTCAACTCTCGTGAAAAATTCAGTTTATGAAAAATATGTTGTTGTTTTTTCAAACCCAAACTTATTTCTGACTTTAACCAATTTATATTTCTTATTGTTTTGTTATAAGAATGCAAGTGCTGAATTAATAATTTTTTACTATAAAGTTTAGATGAGTTAGCCTATTTTGAAATTAGCAATGAAACAAATATCCGTTCGGAAGTACATCGTCCGCTAAATGCGGATATAAGAACCTTTTTTGTTCAAGATCAGTTGAAAAAAGTATTACTCTTTGGTTTTCTATTATTATAATAGATTATTACATGTTAATATAAGTTATAATTAACAGTTTTGATAGTTAATTTTCGTAAACAACACATTTATTTGAATGTGGTTATTCTAATAAAGATGTCTATACCGATTATGCTGAACGAAATATGTACTTTTTAAATTTATATTTTAGAAAAAAAACTATAAAAAATATTTTTAAGGGATGTAAAGGTTAAGAGGAAGTTAAGAAAGAGGATGCAAAGACTTATTCCGAAAGATCTTTATCGCATGCGACACATTTAGCTTTCAGAGAAACCATACAAGCGGATACAAATCGTGTGATTTGTGTTGTGATTTGTGTTTCTCTTGCAGGTGACATAATCGGATCACCACTAAAATTAAATGTATCAACTCAGTTAAGTAAAACAAAAACGATGATTATTGTTTAAGCTCTAAAAATTGTAAACAAACGGATTAAAAGGAAGTGAAGTATGACAAAACGATAGAGTTCTGTAGAGTAAAAATCAGTGGACCAATTGAATGGGAAACGGGAGACTAACGTAACGATGAATCAATGTAGAAATTCCAAAGTTTATTCAAAGAAACAACGCTTTAACGGTCACATCAGATGTGTCTAATATGGATCTACTCAAGAAAGTATCTTACGTTTATAAAACTTTATTACAAAACAATACTATCTTTCGTTGGGTTTTTTTTTCTTACTCCAGTACATCTTATTACATCTCTCAAATATTTTACTGCTCCATATCTGTTTCGTATTCAATATTTAAAAAAGTCATATTTTTTGTCATCCTGACTAAAAAAGATGATGTGATTGAATGAAAGATGATGAAAAGATTCAATAAATTTAGCAAATTAACATAATTTTTTAGAAAATTTGTTTAATGAATTTTTATGTTTGATATATTTTATATATTAAATATTCCATATCTAAAAATAGTTTCATAAACTTAAACTAAAGAAAAAGGTGAGCTTTTCTGCTGTTGGCAGGTAAACTTTAGCATCTAAATACTAAGGACTTGGGCCGATGTTGCAAGCACTCAATAACTCAAAACCTTAAAAAAAGCACTCTAAAAGACTGATTATTTCAGTTCAGAAGTTGTCTAACTTATTGTTGAGGTGGCTGCAGTTTATATTCCCACTTCTGTTTTGTTTACATTTAACCACCATAAAAATAACAAAAATACCCATGTTAAGCAATTATAGGAACAAAATTTGAATGCGCAGTACTTTTCGAGTCATACAATACAACACGTGAGAACTTGGGAAATATCTCCATTTAATGTGTGTGTTTATACCCAGGTGGAATTGTGATCCCAATTCAGGGATTGCACTGTAAATCGAGAACAGACATTATTTTCCAATAGTTCTCTGCTGTTTCAGAGAGTACGCATGCACTGGAAAATGAGCAGACACTTGGGAAAATTCCTTGAGTATTACTACTTTTAAGTACTTTTTAATTTAAACTAGGGTAATTTTGGATAATGGTATAGGCTCTTCGATGGTTCGATGGTTTGTTGGCCACTAAAGTGTGTTTCTAAAAACACAACTTTGTTGAAACAAATGTGAATATAGTTTGTCGGCTGGGCACTCATACGGGTAATTTTATTGCATAGTTGTGGTTGAGAGAAGTAATTTTTCGTTTTTGTGAATTGCTAATATAGAAATCGCAGGCTTTTTAAGTGTATGAAGAAACAAATAGTAAAATTTCTTGATTTCTAATTTATTTCTTGTAGTTCAAGAGTTAAGGAAAGCAAAATCACTTTGAAACTATTCATTATGGGCGGAATTTAATCCAATCAAAGCTTGCACCAAAGTTATTCTTAAGGACTGAGTTATCAAGTCGACGTTGACATTACCTCGTTAAAAAAAATAGAAGAGAAATTAAAATATTTTAGACGTAATATCAATGCTTACTCTACCAAAATACAGGACTAAGTTTGCCATATTTTCTAAGCACATCACTGTGTGGCGGCTTTGTTAAGATGACCATGGCCATGAATTTGTCATATTAAAAACAAAAATCATTTAATGAAAATAATGGTAAATTCATGTGCAGTTATTACCATGGAGATACTGTTTAATAGTTTGATTTGTTTCAAAGATAAAAAAAAATCGACATATGTGCAGAAAATACTCGTATTTGTATGTTCCTTTTTTAATATTTTCTAATTGATAAGATGCTTTTCATGCATTTTCTATTAAAATATTAAATAATTACAAACCTTATATTTCGCTAAAATCAAATATCATTCATCACAAATAAAGAAAGCTGAAAGATATGGTTATATTCGAAATAAAATAATGAATTTTAATGGCTTCGTGACGCATTAGTACATTATTACATTATTAATTAGCATTTTGAAAAAATTCAATTTAAATTTAGTATTAATTTTTTTTAAAAAAACTGAACATTGGAACTTATTTTTTATTTACCTTTCGCATAAAAGGTTCATAGAAAGCAATTACATAATATTTAGTGTGTCATTCATATTTGTTGAGACTGTTCTGACTCATCACATTTGAAATATCAATTTATTACTACTTAAAAAAGCTTCTACTGCCGATATTGACGTGACAATGCAATTTTTTAGTTTTTTGTGTGAAATGATTGGTTTGAGGAAATTTCGATTTTAACTCAAAAAGTTGTGTAATGAGGTTTGTTGCAAAGTACGAGGGATGGTTTTTTTTCAACCTCCGATGGGCTGTAACAAAAAGACGGGTCAAAATACAAAAACGATTTTATTTACCAAAAAGTACAATACTGCTTATTTCTCTACATAATCACTTGACGATTAAAGCATTTTTCACATCTGTAAACAAGCTTTGAAATACCCTCTTCATAAAATGTAGCCTCCAATGATTTGAAGGGAGTTGTGATGGTTTGTTTGAGCTCCACCTCAATTTAGAAGCGCTGCAATCCAAGCCACCATGCTAATCGATAATTCACTTATGGTAAACCTTCGAGTTTCCGTAAACACTTGGTCAACTCGTTCAACAATGCCGTCTGTAGCGACAGACTTGCTTCTTTGGTTCCCTTCTTCATGAACATCAGTTCGGCCACCTTCAAATTTTCAACAGCATTCACGAACAACGCCATCACTCATAAAGGTGTGTCCATACACTCTATTCATTCTTAGATGAATACTGTTCCCTTCTGCCTGCCATAAACGAATAACAGCTCTCCATTATTCTCACTTGACGGCTACATTATATGAAAAGGGTATATCAAAGCTTGTATACAGATATGACAAATGCTTTAATCGTCAAGGTGATTATGTGGAGAAATAAGCAGTATTGTACATTACTTTTGGAAAAAAAATATTTTTGTATTTTGGCCCGTCTTTTTGTTACAGCCCATCGGAGGTTGAAAAAAAAACAGCCCCCGTATTACTAGTTTCAAATATATCCCAATACACAAGTACACATAATTGTGAGCGGAAAAAATATGTTTCAATATCATTATAAATTCATTTGTAGGACATTTTAAAGAATATACAATAAATTACTTGTCTGAAGGGTATTTTCAACAACTTAATACCAATGTTTGTATTTAGTGCCGAAACAACACGAATTTGAAACTTTTCGAAAACTTAACAACGAAATTATACAGCCATCTATTATACATCTAATTATACATCTATATTCCAAATTGATTTTAAATAACTAAAATCATACTAAGTAAAAAACAGTTTTCACTTTCTCGTTATGATTATCAAGTCAATATATTTTTATTTTGTCATTGAATACTAAAGAAGATAAAATTTTGATTACATTGGATTTATCTTTCATGACACGTTTAAAGAAAACAGAAATACTCCAAATAGTACCTTTTTTAAGTAATGTATATCTAAGTATACTTATTGAGTGAATCAAACATTTACTTTAAAAAAGTTCATTGGTTATAACGACTTACAACTTTAGTCCAAGGCTATGTATGAAGTTATTAATATATATAAAGTTTAATAAATCAACAAATATACATATATTTGGTAAGTAAACACGGCGTTGCACGGGTGTACCCTTAATAGTGATGATTTTATATTATGTAAACTTTTACTTTATGCCAATCGATCCCCCACTTCACTGATCAACACTCATCAGGGCATTAAATTTAAAATCTGTACCTACAATAGTTTTATCTGATTTTATGTCAAACCTCAATTTTATGTCAAACAAACATTACATCACTGTGATGAAAAAAGTAATCATAATGTTCTGATATTTTATAAATATTTTTTACAGTGTATCGGCCGGCGACTTACTTCCACATTTCATCTTCACTGAGACTATCTTAATAATGAATGACTAGTAAATGAATCGCTAAATGTATAAATTGGTCCAAGTTAACTTAAAAGTTCCCGTACACATTTCTTGTCGTTTCCGAGGGTGCTGACTCCGAAAAAGTTGTTTTTAAACTTTGGTCGGCCTGTCAGTGTGTCTAAAGACCCTTCACAGCTTGAACTATTAGAGCTAAAGATTCAAAATTGGTATACGAGTTCATAGTACCAGTCGGACATCATTAAAAGGATTTTGGGAAATCCACGCATGCGTAAAGGGTAACTGCCCTGGAGCATTTTAGGTTTCAAATTATCTTATATGGCTTATATTTCCCTTTAAATGGCTTGATTTATTGAGTGTTCATTGAAATTCCTGTAGTGTAACACACCCCTAGTTATATTTAGCGATTCAATTAACTTGACTCAACTTCTTAAAAAATGGTGATGAATCACCATTATCAAAACATTGCACCTGCGCATAATTTTGTCCTAAAACTATAATAATAAACATTTCTCGTTCAAATTCTGATATTCTATATTTACACGAATAACTGACTGCAGCTGAGCCAATGACTTGTCAGCACAGCAGTCATAGAAGTCGAAAATAATTTTAATAAGTACTTTTGGCGCGTCCTTGCCTAGAGGATGAATTGAGCAATATCTTTCGATTCAGGTTGATACAGCGAATGAACATCCTGAAGCGAAATGAAAAATATATTTTTATACCGTATAAATAATATAAGCCCTCTGTGGTATAAGCAAATTGACTGTCGTGTAAACTTGGTTACACGGCATGATATTAAAATTTTTACTAAAATTCCTTTAAATTTAGCTTAAAATTCTAGTCTTAAATTTTTTTTTACTAAAATTCCTTTAAATTTAGCTTAAAATTCTAGTCTTAAAAAATTGTTCCTAAAATTCTCTTAAGTTATTATCCTGTAGCAGATGATTATTACTGACTCTTCCATACTTCAAATTTTAAACTTTAGCAAGATTATAAAATTTATAAAGTTTTGAAAATTATATGTGTGAAGAAACGTAGGCGTAATTATTGGACACGGAAAATCGGGGCAATTATTTGACAAGGCCCAACAACCATAATGCATCATAATTTATTGCGTCTAACAAACCACAATTTGTTCTTTATATATCTAGCAACGCTCTGATTAATTATTGTGATTATATAAGTACTTTTTCTAAAAAAATATATCAATAACAAAAAACTCTTGTAAAAATGGTTTAAACTTTTGTTCAATCGATGACAAATTGTGAATAAATTTGTTTTATTTTATATATGATCTTTAATTTTGTCATGTCATGTTCAATCTTAGATATGTCTATGAAGGTGGTTTGTGCTGAAAAACACCCGGATGAACAGAACACTAGGATGAGTAGACACTAGTATCAGAAATGTTTAATGAAAATAAATTATTTATCGAGCCACAATTGATGAATCAATGTCACCGGGAACTGAGTCGGGCACCGATCGAAAGAAGCAGGAATGAAAGCTGGAAATAATTACGTCATATGAAACAAGTCACTAGCATTTCGAAAAGAGTTTTTTATAAATACGTCAAAATGCAAAATTGGAACAAACATAATTAAAAGTAACGTAATCAAATGAAGCTTACTTTCGCGGTAAATTACCAATCTCAGGGCGTTTCTCTTACGTCACATAAAGGGAAATGAGTGATTGGATGAAACGAAGTAAATAAAACGAAGGCCGAAGTCGAGCCTTTTTTACTTCAATTTTGTACAGCTGTCATTGCGAGAAACGTAAGGTTCTTCTTACAAATAATAATTTGTTCGATTGTTACTAAGGCCATTGGTATTATTTTACTTTGAATGTTTTGAAGTTCGATAGCCGTTTTCTACGAATGTTTCAGCAGAAGGTTAATGTTTACCTCATTAAGTTTAAAAAAATGCATAAGAGAGTAACAACAAATAAATCTGAACAATGATATGGAAAACCATCGCATGTACTCAGTGCGATTTCTTTCCCTCGAAGTGATTTTGTTTTGTGAAAATTTCCAATTTGTGTGATTATAAAAACAAGTAGGTTTGTAACAGAATCTGTAACTTAACCCGCTTCCACACAACAGTTGTGTTTAACGGGTAAAAAGGCGACAAACACAGCATTAATATTTTATATTAAACATTTACATGCTAAAATTGGCTAGTTTCAATTATTTTATTTCGAAAATTCAATAATTATTAATTATCGTTTGCAAAAATTAATTTATATTTCAAAGAATAAATATGCAATATTCCTCGCTTTTAAATAGAATGAAAACATTTCATATCAACGCACAAAGAATCTCGAAGTGAAATATATTTGACGTCATTTCAAACTGATCGATGTCGCAACAATAAATTTATTTTAATTTATTGTTTAAAAGAATTAAAGTTTCTCGAGCGATTGTTGCGAAAGGCAATGGTGAAAACTTTGCATATTTTTTATGCAAAGTTAGAATTCTCTATGCATCTTTCTTCATACATATACAATGAACCATCAAAAGAACTCTATTGTGATATTACAACAATCCAAACTGAAATTATATCATGTAAATAAATATTCATTCAAATGTTTTATTTTTACTTTAAATAAAGTTTCTCGTACGTTTAACAAATCGGCAACAGTGAATATATTGAATAAAAATGGAATTTGCATGGGGTTATTTCAATGTAGTTAAAATTTTTAGTTATTTAAATTTTAAATAAACTTCTAATTTTAATATTTTAATGAAATTTGGGATGTAGACTAGCCTGATTTTGTGCTTAAAAATGACGTATCCCACTTCTTCATAAGACTTACGGTTCGTTCTGTAAAAGTGGGTGGCAGACAGATGGACAGACGGACAGAACGATTATAATACCTTCTCTTTTTACGTTAGAAACGTAGTGTGGAAGCTAACAAGATGTACCCTGAAGCGGAAGTAAAAATTTTCGTCTGCCCTTCGACTATCTGCTATTATCCATATTCTTCACTTTTCCAGCAATCTTTGTGCACGAGACAAGGGGATGTCTTTTTATCGAATTCAATCCTTTGACGTCATAAGGAGAGTATCTCAGATTGCACGGGAAGGAGTTACTAGGAAATGTCCTAAAAAACACCATTTGAAGTTGCAAAATATTAGAGGAAATTGTAAATTAAGCTACTTGATAAATGGTTATAGATGTCTCATTTTGCGATTTCGTTGTCATAAGAAAGCGGAGATGTAGGTAGTTTAATTGTTATTCTAGTCATTTAGGATTTAAAAAACTAACATTTTCTCCTTTCTAGAATATTAGATAATTGATTGATTTCAAGTCATTAGATAATTGATTGACTTCAAATAACACACGTTTGACAACTTGTTTATGCTTGCTGGTTTGTAACAGTAACTTCTCAATGACTTCTACAATACATATCGAAGGCAAACATAGTTCAAAATTGTTATTCCTTCCGATTAAAACATTTACATTTAAAAATAAATATTTTAAATTAATTTTTTGAACTGCTGATAATTAAATTTGCTGCTTTCTTATAAGGTAGTATTGGACGGTTAAGTTTTTACACTGATAGGCACTTATATTTTCGTAAAAACTGGAATTCAATCTATATTTACCAACGTCACAATTTTAAGAAAAATTTAAATTTAAAAGTAAAATCTTCTTTCTAAACAAATTTGGGATCAGTACCTTTAAAAATAAAATCGAATTCATGGTGTCTTTTTTTTATGTAATAAAATTTCTTAATCAAAACTTTTATGTAAGTAAAAGGATCTTCAATTTTGCAAATAACTAATTGCGTCAATGTTTTTGTTAAGATTATTTTCAATAGTTAACCAGACGAAATAATGATTAAACGGCGGACATTATCAAAATAATCCCTTAAACATGAACGCATTACTCATTTCGTCGATAAGTATATGCAAGAAAAATATTAAGGAAAAATAATATGTTATGCAACGTAATTAGGAGCCTAATTGCCAATTAAAACTCGTCTGAATAAAACTGTCTTTTGACTTCGTCGTAGCATAAAGGGAACTAGGCTCAATAAACAACATGCAAATTTGCACGAAAACATTGCACATTTGCACGAAAGGCATGGTAATTGTATTTCAGTTGACAATGCATTAATAAACTGTAAAAACGTAGCTTTATAAACCCGGCGTTGCACGGGTGTACCCTTGAAAACGGTGATTGTTTCTTTTTATGAAAACATTTATTTCATACCAATTGTTCCCTTCTACACTGGTCAGCACTCCATCGGTATATTACTTTCCTCCCATTCTAATATCAGCATTAGGTTTAAAAAAAGAAATCCGATTGTATCCAGGCCCTTCTGGAAGTTAGAGGGCTTTCCCATAGGCCATCTTTAAATTGCCAGAATAGCTGTGATGTAATAGCCAGTTTCTTTTTGCCCTTATACACCCGAAAATGCCCAAAATGTGGTTAACATTCCACTCCATATTCGACCACTCGACAGTTCTGAGGAGCCCAGTCGGTAAAGGCGTTCGCCTCGCATGCTATAGGTCCCGGATTCAGGTCCGGGCATCGTCAAAATAACTGCCGACCTATAAACGGCCAATGCGGCCAAAAATGTCCGACGAATAATACCCCATGTGGTGGGAGTGCACGTTAAATATTTTTCAAAAGTCCCGACGATGCGTACGAAGTCGCCCTTAAAAGCTGCATTGGGTGCCTAATCAGATGTCGACTCGTCACTTGACTGTGGTTCTAAATTAAGACGCCAGTGGCCAATAGCCTTCGTGTATAGCTCTAGTGCGACAATAATTCAAACTTACCCTAACCCATACAACTGGATGGGAAGAGCTACCCTACGTTAATTTTTTTACTTCGCCAAAAGCCGTCAATGTCAAAATTCAATCGGTCATTATATCATAACGCTATACTATACGTACAGGAAATTAACATTTCTTTGAAGTTTTCATCAGATCTAGAATATTTATCGCCTTTAAAGTCATGAGACATTGTAGCAATATCTTCACTTCTTACCATTTGTAAACATCAATTAAATTAAATTCGGAAACCAAAAAAATCAAAAGATTTAAATTCTTTAAATTAAATAAAATAATGATATTCAAATAACAATCCTACAAATTAAACTCACTTGCTCAGACGTGTTTATACTTAATTTTCGCTCACGCTGAACGCGCTGAAATTTTTTTCAAATTAGAAAACGAAATTTATAAATTAAAAGTTCATAACAATGCTATTCCTATGGAGAAATCGGCTCACGTTTTGCCTTCCTACACCCGTCCGGGTTCGAATTTCGAAAAATCGCTTCTTAAATGACACCTACGATATAAAAAGAATATTTTCCTAAAATTTGGTAGCTCTACCTCCAGTAGTTTGGGCTGGGCGTTGATACGTGAATAGATCAGTGAGTGAGTCAGTCAGTCAGGACTTTGCCTTTTATATATATAGATTAAACGTTTTGTTTGCTTTTGTAAGTTTCCATTGTTTCTGGATAAGTTCCCGGTGTTCCTTAGAAGCATAATAAAAAAAACCTTTAACTAACACCTTTTTCAACATTTCAATGTAATGCATTTTACTCAACAATCAACCATCTCCTCGACGCGTTTTGCTCAGATATGGAATGAAATAAAGATTGGACCCTGAGGACCCTCGATCGAATCCGAGCAAGCCTTAGTTGAGATATAAATAGAATAAATAGTGACCCTTACATATGTGGCCCTGAGATTTTGTATACCATATGGTCGAATCTGCATAGACTTGTAGACTGTGGCACTTTTATATTATTTTTTTTACTTTTCCAGGGACGTCAATGGCTAGATGTGATATTATTTCTAAATATTTGGGGAATGTTGCTGATATATTCTGTGAACACTTTTGGCTAAAATTACGCACACTAGGTGTCCAAAATTTTCCAGGAACGTTTCTGACTTTTTTACAGTGTACATAATAACCAGTATTTAAGTAAAAACAAAATTTTTACTATGGGCTCTACTATTTCACAACATCCAAACATTTCTTCTCTTACTGACTGTATATAATTTTGAATTTGTGAAGGTCATAAGATTGAGATTGATAAATTGAATATCTAGTAACTTTAAAATACAAATTAATACAAACAGTTTTTTACATAAGTTTGACAACAAACGGTTTTAACCAAATAAGTTTGACACCAAACAGTTTTAACCAAATAAACAGTTTTGCTATTCACATTCTTTGCATGATGGAAACTCATGCATTTGGAGGACAAATAACAAACTTCGTAAAAAAAATCCGTTGTTCGCGGTAAATATCTGAATAATATGCCGTTTACGCACGAGGGTGGGCATATTCCGATAGCTACTCACTTTTTGACGTCATCAACTTGACCTCCAAGAGTCATAGCGATAGCAAGATGATAGAACCAAATAAGGAATATGAAAAACTGAGTTAATTTTTTTCAACTTAAGTACTCAGCTGGACGTCTTGTTTATGTCTTATGTGTGCGTTTAGAACAAACTTAATTTGCTCATTTTCATGATGTCGAAAATGTGAAGTTTTTGTGGCCTAACGTCTATTTTATCAAGTTCCCTAACTTCAGATGTCTAGAAACTTTTACTTTCAATTACCTTAAATGAAGTATAATGTAATGCAAAGTATTGCCATTAGGAGGAAAATCTGAAATATAGATTTGTGCTTTCTACACGATTTGGAAGAATCTGATTCTAAAAAAAGTGGCTTTTGACCATTGGTCCGTCTGTTTGTTTGAAACCACTTTACAGCTCGAACTAAAATAGAAAATTTGATAGACGAGTTCCTAATACCAGTCGGACGTCATAATAAGGTTTTTGAGAAAATAGTATACGCGCAAAAGGCAGCTGCCATACAACTTTTTAGGTTTTTAAATCATTGAAATTACCCTATAAGTTATATAATTCAAAGAAGAATATTTTAAAATCAATTTCAAAGTAACAAAAAATAAATGTGTTGAAATTCTATCTAACAAACGAACAAAAATCCAAAAACATTTACTGGCCAAAAAGTACACATTAAATGATTTAACCTAACACTGAACAAATATTTGTGCATTTTGATTAATATTGGTTATTGGAAAAACGAATTTTGATATGAAATAATTGTCTATAAAATAACTGAAATGTATGGGAACTGTTAATGTAACATCAACTTAACTGTGATTTTTTTGTATTTCGTTACCACGATCGAAGTAGCCTTCTAAGAGAGGCTAGTTAGCCGACCCGGTGGCGCAACGGTTAGGAGCTAGCCTTTGGAGCTTCTGGTTCGGTTCGAATCCCGGTAAGGCATGGATGTTGTGTTTGTCAATAATGTTGTTATTTGTCTATGTGTTTGTGTCGTCTCTTTCTTTGTGTGCCTCTTGTACTGTGTCATTTCTGGGTGAGTACAATAGAGCTGAGGTCGCAGTGCTCGCGAACTTGCCCCCACCAAGAAAGTCATAAGAGAGGTTAGTTAAAGAAATACCAATGTACAGTGTGGTAACGCAGCGAAAGAGTTAAAGCATATCTAAATTTTCTAATGTACACTCTTAAAACAAAAGAGTGAAATCCACTCTTATAGGGGAAGGGCATTTTCGGCACCGGAAAGGAGTGGAAACTAACTCAGAGTTAAAACCGCTCGGTTTAAGAGTGTAGGACGTAGATTGTTTTCTTTTATTTCTTATACCCACTCCGCAAAAAGAGTGAAATCCACTCCTATAGGGGAAGTGCATTTTCGGCACCGGAAAAGAGTGTAAATTAACTCAGACTGAGTTAAAACCGCTCGTTTGTTTTAAGAGCGTATGGCATATTTTCAAGCAAAATTGGTCAATCTGTCATTATTTTGTATTGTGTTTTATCAGTATGTCATCAAACAAAAAATTTACATCAATAAAAAAACGCTGACATATAAGATTCTCATATCACAAAACTACAAAAAAAAATATGCTTGAAGAGGTTAAGTATCGATAATCAAATTGAAAGTAGTGCTATCAATGAGAGGTTTTGCAACTTGAATGACGAATCCAGTTTTTAGAGATCTTTTTTATATACTCAGTTACGTACAATCATTTTTTATTTATAATTATAGTTAACAGATTATTTGGTTATGCTTTGTAACATTGAATTTAAGTTTAATTTCACTTAGTTTTTCATCAAAGATTTAGTGTGTAATGTGTTAGTCAATTTATTTAAATCTGCAGGCTATATTGTATTCCTTAAATACAATTTTGTCATACCACAATCAATTTTAAAAATACTAACAAAGATATTTTCATTTATATAATTTAGTTTACAACACAAATTTAAAAAAAACACGACACAAAATAATGATTTAGTTTTTTGATTTGTAATGAAAAAATAACGAAATTTATCTTCAGATCCAATTCCGATATGACGAGTTTCAAAGATCAAATCCTAAAATCACGTTGCACTCACTAGCCAAGTTAACCTTGGTTTCATTGTAGAATACATATATTGAAGGAAATACTACATATCACTCATAAGTAAGGAAGTTTAAAGTGCTGAAAAGTTCTTATCTATATCCGCCATGCTAGAAGTTTTCTTTTATAAATATAATATATATCTTTTATAAGTATATAATGTGGAATCGATTACAAAAAAAGTATGCTTGCGACATTATATAACATTTAAAGCCACTTCAGAGCATTTATTGTGCAAAAAATTTACCAAAACTTAGAAATAAAATATAACAATTTAAAATCAATGTTTGAACACAAATGAAATTTAATAGCTTTTAAATGTATGTAAAATTGCAGAAAAGAGCCAAAATTTAGTAACGAAATTAGTTCCACAATGTTGTAATTTTTTTGCATTTTTTTAAATAAAAGTTTTTACCTATCTGTATAGTAAATTATGAATAAATATGAATATGCATTCTTTATATTTGTAAAACTGCAGTTAGGTCATTCTTCGGACTATGGTCATTAAAAAAAAATATTTTGACAAAAAAAGTATGGATTCTTATGATTCCTCAAAAACCATATGTAAATACATAAAACAACTTAATATTCGCCATACCAAGCCCAAATGCATTTTCAACACCCTTTAGTTCTGTCCTTGTTGATTTCCCATGTGAAATTACTCACTTATTCACCACACAACGTTGGATTAACCAATAATTCACAAAGGCTGGACAGATGGACCGACAACATTGACCTTGGGATAAGATGGACGGATGGACAACACACGAAACAGAATGGAGTTAATTCTGCGGAAATACAAATATACTCAACCTTATACCTTTTATTTCCTTATGCAGGAAGAATTGTTTTCCCTTATTTTATTTCCCTATGATTTGCCTTAGGCAGGTAAACTGCAGTTACCACAACCACACCATTTTTGCCCTGAAATAATCAATATACTTTCTTGTAGGATAAATTTATAGAATTCTTACAACAATGGTTCAAATCATTAGTCTAGATACTGCAGGTTACCACTGCGGCCCACGCCAGGTAAAAAACGAATGTTTTTTCGACTTATGAGTGAAATAGCCCATTGAAAATTTAATTGTGATAGCCCAAAGAATTTTGTCTACGTATTTCACATTAATGTAATTACATCTTATGTTTATCAATAGTATATGATTAAAAAGGCACATTTCAGTATTTTTTTTACTCTCATTCTTATATTTTTCAAAATTCTACTTAGTTATTCAATGGTTAGGATAGGGCTGAGGCTGAGTTTAGAAAGTGGCACATTCGCATCAACGAAGCAATGCCTTTCCTTCTAGTTTGTTAGAAGTTTTGCTACTGCCAAACGGCAAAGTAGAAAATGTGCGAACTTTTAAATCAAATTGTGCTTTAAGATGTAGCAAACTAACTAGTAAGGAGTTTTTAAAAAATGCAATATGTGGGCGTTTGTTTTGTGGAAAATTACATCATTTTGAAGTGAAGTTATTTTCAAAAAATTCAAAATAAATGTTACAAATTATTTATAAAATTAAGGTTTGAGGAGGTTTATTTCTGTAATCATCAGTTTGTCTTTGTATCGAAATAACGAATTTGTATGCAAATAATTCGCTTTACTTTAACCAGATATGTGATTCTAAGCAACTCAGGATATGTTATTTTCCTAATATGTATTATAAACACCCATTTTTTTATACACATTAAGTCACTTTTTAGTATATAACTCTGAACAACTTTTGTCGTTAGAGAACTATAAAACAAGAAACGGATATCACTCATCAGACTTTAACATACAAGACTACCAAATTAAATTTAAACACAAACACCCCAGGTAGCACAACAATTTTGGCCAATGTTGCCTGAATATTGGCCAAACACGACACGCATCGATTCATACCTGCCGTTTTCTACCGGCTTTGGCCAATATTACCCAATGTACCCATTGCGTCACTGAAATTTTAATACTTAGTGATTTTTGACCAAATCTTATTTTTTGCAAAAGATAGATGATAAAAAATAAATTTTACAACGTTTCTTAACATACAACTCATGATGGCAACATTTTCCTAAATTCGCATATGGGAATCTCGAAGTTTCGATTTCGGCCAAAACTGGCCAAACCCGATGCACAAGTATCGATATCGGCCGAAACCGACCGATCCTGATAAATAACGATTATGTATTTCGCGATTCTTCCGCGTCTAGGACCCCGGGTGGCCTAGTGTTTAAGATCGCAGACCAATACGCTAAATGCGCGCTTCCCGGCGCATCAAACCGGATGCGGGCTCGACTTTAGCTTGTGTCCTGGGTGTAATTTCTCTCTATTTGTCAGTAAAAAAAATTCAGTCTCTGTCTTTCTTGACGAAGTGTCTGATCAAGGAATAGGATCAAGCACACAAGCCGGAAATACATGTACCAACCAACCTTTTCGTGCTTTCTGTTCCGAGTGGTAAGTGGTTCTAAGGACTCCCGCGTGTTTCGACTTCGAATGCAGTGCTGTGCATCAAATTAAGGTAAGAATCTTAAGTTATTTTGAGTTTATTCTAGTTTAAATAGCACTATATATTTTACATTTCTTTTTGATCAATAAACGATATTAATTGTTTGTGTTCAAAACTTCAAAAATGTTTTTTAGGCTTAACTGATGACTCGATTATTGGGTTTTAAAATAGTCGTTATAGAAAATCTTTTATTTTTTTAAGTTCAAAATAAGCTATCAAAAAAGAAAACAAGTCCTGTTTGGGAATTTTTCGATGTTTTAGAAGATAACATGAAGAAATTTGAAAAAAATTTAATTTCACTATTCGGCCGAATAGTAAAGCTATTCGTCCAAACCGAATATTCGGCTAAAGTGGCCAAATATGCCGAATATTCGGTGCATCCCTAGTAATAATTGTACTTATAGTTGTGTGTGTGATTCATTTTATTATGTTTGTAGCTAGCGTGAAAATGAGATACGAGGATGAGGTAACCGCAAACCATGGAAGACGGATTGGAAAAGTCCTGGCTGGGTCTGTTGATTGGGATGGGAAAATAGAGATCGAAAAAGAAAAAAGCAATGGCCAAGAAGAACAGCATCAAAAGCTGTGGAAAAGCAGAGGAAGACATGTGTTCTAAATGACTTTTAATTTCAGCAGTTGTATCTTTTAAATGATATAATATGATGATAATAAATGATATATATAATAAAAGTGTGTACATTCATTATTTGTTGTAATATTAAAAAGATTTTCACGACAACATCAAAAATTTAAGTGTTTGTTATCAGCTGAAGGGTAACAAATGATTGTTTTTAGCACATTTTAATATAAGCTTTTTTTTATAAATTTGTATTTTTATGGCAGAAATTATTAAAACACATTGTCTAAAGCTCATGAAAATATTACCCAAACTATATAATTGACAGTAAATTATTTTACTGTCTTTTATATGGTTTAGGTAATATTTCCATGAATTAGGCAATGTGTTTTAATAATATCTGTCAATGCTGCAAAATCTAATACAATAATATTGGCCAATGCGGGTGAACAATATATGCCAATACTGCACAGACCAATACAATAATATTGGCCAATGCAGGTGAACGATATATGCCAATACTGCAAATAATATTGGCCAATGCGGGTGAACGATATCTGCCAATATTGTAAAAAGTTTTGCCGTTCGATGCTGGCTGATATTGCTTGGCGATGTTGGCCATCATTCTGTTATGATATTGGCCAATCTGCTGTGCTACTGGGGACCACACAGTTAAAAACTTGTGTTTGGTTTTACCATATTTATGGTTTCTAGTAGCTGTAACGGCTGTGTGGCGAAATGTTTCACCAAATTTTCAGTATTAGTTGAACCATTTTTCAGGTTTTAGATACAAAACCCTTTAGATACTACTAATAACCATATATTTGGTGAAACCAAGTGCTAAACTTTTAACAGTGTAAATTATAACGTCATATCATATCATCTGATATTTATATCTTACACATCACATAGAAAACATGCATTCCAGAAGAAGAGTTTTTAAATTAAAGTAAAATATTTCATTTTCTGTATTTAAGGGGTTAAATTTAAAATTTGGGAAATTTGCAGGGTTTTCAGTACTCAGATAACATTAATATGTTTTTTGATACTTAACAATTAAGTGTTCTTAGATATCATCCAATGCTCAAAAAATAATTTTTGCAATGTAACGATTAATTCTAATTTGAAATAAAAAAAGGTTCCTTATACACACATATATTATATTTATTGTTTACTTAAGATTCAAAACATGCACTCAGAAAACTGGTTTTGTAAGTAAATTCGACTAAGGAACCATAATCAGCAACTGCGTTGCACTTTCAAAATGACCTTCTAGGCCAGGTAAGAACAACGACGATTGTTTTAATTACGACTATTTGTAAACGATTTTTTTTCCTGCGTATTATCCGAACTTGACAGTAAAACTCGCAGTTCAATGTTCCTGTACACTGATTGAGCCGTAAAATGTTTTAAGTCACGATTAAAAATTATTATTCGTTGCATTATTGCAGTGACATTTTCTTGGAATAGATAAAAATCATTCATTTTCAATTATTATTCGTTGCATTATTGCAGTGACATTTTCTTGGAATAGATAAAAATCATTCATTTTCAATTATTATTCGTTGCATTATTGCAGTGACATTTTCTTGGAATAGATAAAAATTGGAAATAAGTCAAACATTGCAACTGTATAGTGAGAATGCCAGTCATTCATCAAAATCATTGCACCGAAGGAGCTGATCGAAAGGAGTATTATGGATCTTTCATATAAATTCAAATAAGATAAGTGGATTGTGTTTAACTAGGGCACACTGTAAAAAAATTTCCTCTAACTTATCATCATAGTGTAATGGTAAAAGTTCTGCCATCACCCTGTGCTGTGAATTTACATGTGATGCAAAATGTATTGTGTGGTACCGGCGAAAACGTTTGTTTCATTGGAAGTGACTGGATGCACCCGTCTTATCTGTTGAAACGCAATTGGAGTAAATTGTTCATGGGACTCTGTAAGCAAAGAAAACATTATTTTTCTGTAAGAGAAACATTACAACACAATAATGCCATAAAATAACTGCAAAATGTGCAATTCAACAAAGAAATTTGAAAAAATCAGGTTAGGTTAGTTTGAATTATCGTCGCACTAGAGCTACACGAGGGCTATTGGCGACGGGCGTCATATTTTAGAACCACAGTCAAGTGACGAGCCGACACCTGAGTAGGCACCCAACGCAACCGTTAAGGGCGACATCGTACGCAGCGTTAGGAATTTGAAGGATATTTTACGTGCACTCCCAACACACGGGGTATTATTCGTCGGACATTTTTGGCTGCACGGGCCGTTTATAGGTCAGCAGTTATTTTGGCGATGCCCGAACCCGAACCTGGGACCTTCCGCATGCTAGGCGAATGCCTAACCGACTGGGCTCCCCAGCCCCCTGAAAAAATCAGGAAAATGCAAGAACAGGAAAAACCGCTTCAAACAACTTTGCATCTTTCTATGCATTAAACAAATACCCTTTGGGAACATATTTTATTACAGTAGATTGTAAATTATAATAGTCAAAACATATCGATTATTACATTTATTAAAATAAAAAAAATGTAAAAAATCGTGATTGAAACTTTTCGTTAACCTACCATCTATGACATAAACATTGTTTGCTACGTAAACACGTTGTATAGATAATCTTTTTATCATGAAGACTTCAACATCATCAAAGACAGTATCCCTATATCAGATGAACTGTGGACTTTGATGCAAAAGCAGAAGACATACTCGGTAGAACGTGATACATTGGAAGTCAACAGATTTTAAAAATTTGACATTGAATTAAGCGTCTGACTGATATCTATGACGTTATAAACCCTATCTTTAAGTACATACCTTATGGACTTTGAGTTATACTTGAAAGTGCTTATACAAATAAAACGGTTCTTAGTTCCCGGACATATTCAAATTCAGTTTAATTTTGATTATAATGGTTAGTTAGTTTCTCCAAACTTTTTTGTTTGTCTGACCGCGTATTGATGACACTTTGATTGTCTCGAAATAATCGAAAACCGAGTAGAAAAATGAATAATGATAAATCCTTTCAAAATAATTATTATAAATAATGAAAAATAGTAACATTTTAAAATATTCTCCCTTCTCTGCCAGTTTTCTGATATTTTCAACCCGATGCCATAAATATACAGTAGCACTTTTGTAAATTTATGTTTGCACTACTTTAAAAATAAAGATTGCAGTAATTTAAGGGTTCAGTTGCAAAACTCACTTCTCCAAAGAATAACTAAGATATGGGATCCGGTCTGTTCATTGGCCACTTCTGATTAACGTAAATTCGTTTGAACAAAATCATCAATGAACATTGAACAGCCCGGGCGCAATATCTTCCTCTCTTTCCGAGTGAGAAAAAAGGAGGATGGAAATTTTACAAGACTATTTCTAATAACTTAATGACATTTAACTAGAAATTTTGTAGGAAAAGTTGTATTTAGAAAAATTCTGTAGTCTTAAAATAATTGTTTACAGTGTAATTCCATGATTTTCTTATTCCACCATCATAGTAGCGATCCAGTATAAAAAGTTTAAAGACGCACTAATTCAAATCACTAACACATTTTTAGACTTCCTTGTAATTTTTAACAAAATAATCATCTTGTGACTCCTCTATCACCTCCGGGTTATCGAAAGGCGAGAAAAACAGAAGAACAAAAATTACGCAAGAGCATTTAATAATGATCCGGGGTTCAGCTGCATCGCAGGAGGAAGCGGCTGGGTGTGAACTTGGCCTTCAGTCTCAAATGAACGACTCTTTCGACCTTGAACTGGAATAAACCGGACGGCCACTTATTTCACTTATACTTGAACGAGGCCCCCTTTCAGATTATGAGACAGGTAATACGTAGGAGGGATCAAAGCTGATTTGAAACTAAGTATATATTAAGACAATATAAAGAAATGCATCAGCGCTACAATGAAAACTCCTTGTTTACTAGTGTGAGAGAGGAAAAATAAAGGTTATAAAAAATTAACCCATTCACGAAGACTTTGTGGTGACCATTAGCACTTTCATTTCTGAATAATAACGTTAGCTAAAAAGTTTTTAAATTCATTTTCCATGTAACTAAATTAGTCCTAAATAAATTATTAAGGACATGGTCTTCATGTGTCTTTTTTAGATTTTGTTTACTTATATAAACTTAAGCATAAAGCTCATTTTCACGTGGCCAATTTTTTTTGCCAAGCGTCGTTAGTGAGTTAAATGTAAGAACATCAAAAGAGGATGTTCAGCTGCGCACGTATATGTACGGTTGTAAGTTGTATCGTAGAGAACAGTCAATCTAAACAAAAGTGGACCAACTCAATTTTACCTTTATTTCTAAGCCACAAACTATCATCTCTTCTCGTATTAAAACTTTGGACTAATTTCGAGAAAGCCTTAATATAAATAAATTAATAATTAGCTGATTAATAGGTCAGCTTCACTTTATCTTCACATGCTATCCTTATTCGAATGGGTATTGGATGAATGGATTATGAAGTTTAAAGTAGAAAAAAAACCCGTTAATATATTTCATCCGAATGTACCTAGCACTGTTCCAAAACATGAAAATCACACACACACATCACATCACATAGTTTTAAATAATAGCTAAAGTAAAAAAAATTATGTAATCATAAAAAAAAAACTTTCATAGGAGCTGAATTTACGATCGTCAAAAGTCGCCAATGAACAGACTGGATCCTTTATCTTAGTTATACTTACTAGAGAAGTTTTGCAAGACCCTTATTCACATATGCTTCATATGAATCCTTTTGTATACATATTTCGAATAAAAGAAATCATTGAAGCTACGTATTTATTGGTGACTCACTCTCACACATTATGGAATTAAGCTTTTTAACGTAACATTTTCCTCAAATGTCTTTAAAACAAATTGGTACACTTGCTGGCTGATTTCCAATGCTATTTTCCTTATTAATCATTGTCACGTTTTATTTCAAAGCAGATGCTTTTGGTGACGACAACTATGTATTGGCTTTTATAAACAAAACATAGACAATAACTTTCAGAAAAGCTCTTACAAAATCCCATTGCTTGGTGGACGTTTATGTAAATTTTTTTACCCTTTTCACCAGTGGTTAATATTTTATGTCAACTTTAACCCCTTAACGACCGCATAATTTTCAAGTAAACAGTCATAAAAAAAATTGCTTGTTTTATTTCCCTTGAAAATTATATAAAAATAAGTGTATGGATATTTATTTTAAATTTTTAATTTGTTTTTAGCTTGAAATAAAAAAAAAGTAATTTTATCTTATTGTCGTGTTAACAGAGGGATAAGCTTGTTTTTATCTTATTTTGGCGCATTACTATACTGAACGATACTGAATGGTTAATTGGCATTTTCATTGGTGGATTTACAGTCCCTGGACAAATTATTAGACGCACTGCAAGATTTCATGTATCAATCAATGATAAACAAAATAAATTTAGAATGACATTTGTGTTCCTAAGCTTAAGCTATTGAATAGAAAATACTATCTGCTATACTTAATACATATATCGACATCTTTTTTAATGATATGGCATCATTTCACCTCGCCCCGTCCGCGAGAAAGAAGGGTTTAACTACGACATTTCTCTAAAAAATATTACGACAAGTCACCGTATTACTTTTTGCTACTTTTCCTTTCAAAACACACTATATATAGCTATCAATTAAACACAGTTTAGTTTAATTTAGTTTGAATTATCGTCGCACTTGAGCTACGCGAGGGATATTGGCGACGGGCGCCATTATTTCGAACCACACAAATATACACAGAAACAATCGAATAACTCCTATAACATATGTCAACATTGTTCTTTTGTTTTCGCCAAAAATTGTGTTAACACAAGTTAAATAGTCTTTTCTCATTCATTCAACAACAACATGGTAGAAACACACAGCAGGGCTCTATAATTAGTTCAGTTCTATCATAAAACAAGGGCAGAGAGAGAACAATCGAATAACTCCTATAACATATGTCAAAATTGTTCTTTTGTTTTCGCCAAAAATTTTGTTAACACAAGTTAAATAGTCTTTTCTCATTCATTCAACAACAACATGGTAGAAACACACAGCAGGGCTCTATAATTAGTTCAGTTCTATCATAAAACAAGGGCAGAGAGAGAATATGAATATGATAACAGCTGTATTCATAAGCAACAAAATGACGCGAAATATCAAAATTCCTTATGATTAAATGCGTGATTCGTGAGAAATATACAGGATAGTCTGAATGGGCTTATTTCACGAGGGATCTGGCAACAGCTCCGCGGTCTGGTTTTCATTTTTCTCGAATTACTTTTGGTAGCTCGAATTATTTTGGTATTCCAAATTGAGTTTTCTAAGAATATTTTAGTTGTTATTTTTTTTTAAATTTCAACTTCCTTCAATGCAAGTTTTCCTTGATAAATGATTAAAACAACCAACAGCACAGCAAGAAGTTGTAATTTAAAAAAATTACAACTAAAATAACTTATTCTTAGAAAACTCAATTTCGAATATCTACAAAAGTATTTCGAGAAAAATAAAAACAAGACCGCAGAGCTGTTGCCAGATTCCACGTGAAACAAGCCCATTCTGAAAGAATTTTTGTGAACATTTTGTTCTCTGATCTCTAGAGATTGAAAAAGTGATGACCGTTTACTAAAAAAATAGTTAATGAAATGAAAATTAAAACTTATATCCTATGTAGTGAAAAACGTTTGCGTATTATCCGATTTGCTTATTCTTTGGAGGGTTTGAATCTAAAAATTTATTAACATAAATTTTGCATATTTAATAAGAAACAAATAACCCAACTCAATTGCCTTGTTTCAGGTGACGTATTTCCTTCTAGCTTTTATTCCTGTTTCGATGGGTGCTCTGTTCCCCCGTGACATTGATTCACCAATAAATCATTGAGAAAAAAAAACAGTCACATTTCTGTTGCCACTCAAGTTTTGAAACATGCCCATACGGGTATGGTTCAGATGATGTAACACTCTTGTTTTCATTTTTCTCCATACTGAGATTTCATGGGTTGCTCCGGTTTCTTTCTCAAAATGACCGATATAGTCGATATAGATGAAAAGAAACTTTTCTCCCTATGCAAGCTTTCTTTAACAAATATTTTAAATAATTAACAGCACGGCAAGAAGTCGACATTTAAAAAAAATAATAAGTAAAATGTTCTTAGAAAACTCATTTTCGAATACAAAAACAAAAGTAATACCAGACAGCAAATGAAAACAAACAGTTGGAGCTGTTGCCATCCACGATGTGAAACAACCCCATTGCTACCCCTTAAATTGCATTCAATACTCAATTATTACGCAAAGAATAAAATAACTATCATTATTTCTTACAAAATTACATTACAAATAAAGATCCTACAGGTCTTTCACTTGAATATAACGGGAAATTTCAAGCCTTACGCAAACATCCCTAATGGAGAAAGTATGGTTATTTTGCATGCAATTTTCTCATTAGCCTAGCTACCACTTTTTCAAAGGAAATGGACTGGCTGAGACCAGATCAGTGGCTCAGACGCGGGAAACAGTTTAGGAGAGGTTATAACAGAAGTTGTGGCAAACAAGGCGTTATCATTAGCTAATTGTGTTATTACTTGATGTTGATGAATTTTTGTTCATACCTTGTTTGCTGATATTATTTAAATGTTATGCGTTGCATTTAAATGTTGTTTGAGGAAGTACACTATTTGAATGCGACCTGCGAGTTATGTAAATGTTCATAATAAAATAAATAATTAATCTATATTGATAATTATTTTTTTTAACATTTAATTTAGAAGATATGATTTACAATGTTTCAAAATCAAAACAACTGAATTAAGAAATAGGTAAAGTTTACGGTGCTAGTTTAAGTTAGTTTGGTTCGTTTTTTATGCTAAAGTTTATGGTGGCTTTCATTTGTTTATTAAGTTAAAAATAATAGTCGGTTTTTAAAGAAACTTGTAAATATTATCGGCTTTAGAAACACTGAAAGTCTTAAAGTAAAATTAGCGTAAAAAATTAAATGCGAAATTATGTTCCATTAATGAAGGAATTATTATTTATACTATCAGTTCAAAGGCAACATTTAATATATTTTTCATGAAAGGTTTTTGGAAATGACATTTTTTAAAAATAACTATATAATTTATAAACATAAACCTGAGTATGAAATCAACCAATTACAGTTTGTTTACAAATACTTGTAATCTGCGCGTCAAATTGCGTAGCGAGAGTCGCCTAGATGGTGCCACAAAAAAAATGGCTCTCAGTTCTAGGGAATATGCCGAGTCTGCAAAGGCTTGACCGCCAATGTTGCAGCCCCATTTGAGAAAAAAACACAATTACGGTAAAAATATCATCAAAAGAAAATAAGCAACGTAACATGTATTATTTTGCGTTAAATGATGACATAACCCTGACGTTTAATAAATGTTTTTCCGCATTGTTCGGCAACAACACTCATTTGTGATGTCAGAACAACCATCGAAATTCAGGGTTAGCCTGCCATTTAACACTTTACTTTCAACGTCAGCAATCTGGTAACAGTGCGTTTTCAGTTACGGTCGGGATCAGGGTCAAAGATGGTTTCAGAACTGGTTCTAATTTCGAACTTTTTTGTCTCTTAGATTTGAGAATGCGATTATAAATGTGGCAGTTACACCGAAAAAAACTACAGACACTTTTTGTCTTTGTTTTTGTTTTAACTGAAATATGTTTCTAAAAATGCAAGAGATTTAATATTAAAGACATGTTTCTAATCAGTTGGAAACGTTTCCTTTATTTTCAAAGTTAAGGAGCTAAATGCTTCTGGCGCACGCGTACAGAGTACCGATGTATCTTATAGTAGATAGTATAATAGAGAGTATCTTATCTTGAGGGATGATCATTTTAAGAAGGTATTTTAAGAAGATATTGAAAATCAATACAGAGTTGAGAAATTATTTTGCTTTATTGAAATGTTAAATGGTCTTAAGATTTTCCTTGGCTGAGAGACTGGGAAATTTAATAGTTTTTAATACTTTGTTTAAATAAAGCGACCATGAATATTTGTTTACCCCTTAGTAAAATTACTTAAAGCTTTTGTTATAATTAAAAGAAAGTTATGTTAATTGAGTTACGGTGCAAAAAAAAATGCCCAGATTTTCTGTCATCAATTTTAATAAAAACTTATTGTTCCGTAGTAGAGTAGCAACTAATTGTTTATATATGGAAAAAATCAAGTATGTTAATTTCTATGAAATTCACTTTATTTTTTTAATATTCAATTTTAATTTCCTTAAAATTCCCGTTTGATTAGTTAAGGAAAGGAACGATCGAATGATAGTTTTTGGATGGAAAGTTGCCTAGAACTGTTGTTTATAACCTAAAACGCCTACATTTTACGGAGTACTAGAGTTAAGAAAGCATATTTACATTTTAAAACCACATTGAATTAAACTAATATATGTTTTTAACAAAAAAAACTGGAATTTCACAATTATACACGTTAAGTTTTAAGACACAAAAAATAACATGAGATAAATTCAAAACACGCATTGCGTTGATTTAGACAACTTAACAAAAATAAACAAACTGTATGCATAAAACAAAGAACGTGCTTTGATGACCATTATTTAACAATAGCATCGTCTATAAATTAATTTTAAAAAAACAGCATTCCTATTCTTTTAATTAACACAATTAAATAATCCAACCAATTAAATACCCCTACAACCATCGCTCCTCATTAATCCTCCATAATAAAAACAATAACTTCACAAAAAAACATGCTTCCGGCGAAAGAAAAAAATACAAGTTCGCGTTCGTAACAGACGAAAAAGAACAAAAAACATAACAAAACAAATGAAATTGAAGTGTTGTGATCCCACCACGTGCTCTCCATGCACTCTCCGCATGGCTGGCTACGTCACGACCAGCTGAAAGCCCGGGGATTGGCCGCTGGTCTGCACGTGACCGAGGCATGCTCTCGCGGGATGATGGGCCGCAAATTGGATGGGGTCGATGGGTTGGCGCGTGTATCACCTACTTGGCGAGAAAAGATATTTGTAAAGTAAAATGTAACGCATCACTTTTAAGTAGCAGTGAGGGTTTTTAGGCTCTTAGTACGTATATGCTTTTAGTTGAGGTAGATTAACTATTCAGCTATTTTTTTCTTCATTTTATGTTCAAAATTGTAGTAATAATCGTTTTTTAACACACATGACTTACACTACAGAAAGGGTAATTTTGCATTTAATTAGCCTTTTAAGCACCCATAAATAAGGTTTGTGAGACAACAGTTTCAATAAAATATCTTCTAATCTAATTTGTGAATCAAATTGAAACCAATGTCAGAGGGCTATTTTGTATAGGTAGATTTTTTTAGTTCATAAATGAAAGACTATAAGAGCTGGACCTCAAAAATTTTAACACAGAATAAATTAACGAAAACTCAAGACTAGATGATGCAAGTCAGGCAAAAATATATATAGTGAATTCTCAAACGGTGCTAAACCAAACATAGGGAAAAAATTAAAAGATATTTAAGTATTAAACACATTTAAACATAAATGTAAATATTTTCTTGATGCATAAGTTGTAAATTCAAGGATAAAGATAATAGTAATAATATTAATGATAATAACAAAATAATAATAATAATAATAATAACAATAACAATAACAATAATAATAATAATAATAATAATAATAATAATAATAATAATAATAATAATAATAATAATAATAATAATAATAATAATAATAGTAATAGTAATAATAATAATAATAATAATTGCTATTTAAATCCTTGTGTAAATATTTTCTTGACGTATAACTTGATGTTCATAAAGTGTACATTCAGATATAATAATAATAATTACACCAACAATAATAATAATAATTTGATATTCAAATCCATTTGCAAATATTTTATGTATGCATAACTTGTAAATTAAAAGAATAAGTTGATATTTAAATACTAATTTCATTTAAATCCATATAAAAATATTTTCTTGTCAAATAGTATTCAAAAAGTAAGTTGATACATAAACACTAAATACATTTAAATCTATATGTGTATATTTTCTTTTCATACACAAGCTCTAAATTTTTAATAGTTACTTTGCTACAGATTTTACATCAAAATAAATTTATCAAGAACTATCTCACAAAAATTTCAAAAAAATTATATAAAACAAGTATTATTTTTAAAAGGGAGATAAAATAAATTTAATGTTAATAAAATACAATTTTAGAATAAATTTATATTACTTATGGCTGCGGTGGAAGAACACGAAATATTTAACAATGCTAATTAATCTTGAGTATATGCATGGTTTCAGAAATTAGTATATCCAAATTTCTAAATTGAGTTATATTAACTAGGAGTCATTATGCGACGAACTCAGTTCGGAATATTTTTTACTCGAAAAACTCGTGTTTAAAGTATGACCAGATATAAGATCAAACTAACTTTTTTACCCCCCACAATCTCACACTAAATCTCACTCCCCACACCCAACTGTACACTCTTAAAACAAAAGAGTGAAATTCACTCCTATAGGAGAAGTGCATTTTCGGCACCGGAAAGGAGTGGAAATTAACTCAGACTGAGTTAAAACCGCTCGTTTTAAGAGTGTAGGACACAGATTGTTTTCTTTTATTTCTTTTACCCACTCCGAAAAAGAGTGAAATTCACTCCTATAGGGGAAGTGCATTTTCGGCACGGAAAGGAGTAGAAATTAACTCAAGAGAGTTAAAACTAGACTAACTAAAAACTAGACTAGCGGTTAAAACTAGAGAGTTAACTCGAGCGGTTTTAACTAGAAATTAACTCAAAATATCGAATTTTCATTTCAACTTTAGTTACTGAATCGTGCCTTTACGAAAAAACTTCTATGATGCACATTTGAATATGGGGCTCGAGTTTGCAAATTTGGTAGTAATTTCAATATATGAGTTAAAACCGCTCGTTTGTTTTAAGAGTGTACGTATACATACCGTCAATTGTTTTAGATCCACCCATGAATTGACACTATGTTTTAAGGGGACAAGGAACATATCGAAGCTTCAAAATATCGAATTTTCATTTCAACTTTAGTTACTGAATCGTGCCTTTACGAAAAAACTTCTATGATGCACATTTGAATATGGGGCTCGAGTTTGCAAATTTGGTAGTAATTTCAATATATGAGTTAAAACCGCTCGTTTGTTTTAAGAGTGTACGTATACATACCGTCAATTGTTTTAGATCCACCCATGAATTGACACTATGTTTTAAGGGGACAAGGAACATATCGAAGCTTCAAAATATCGAATTTTCATTTCAACTTTAGTTACTGAATCGTGCCTTTACGAAAAAACTTCTATGATGCACATTTGAATATGGGCTCGAGTTTGCAAATTTGGTAGTAATTTCAATATATGAGTTAAAACCGCTCGTTTTTTAAGAGTGTACGTATACATACCGTCAATTGTTTTAGATCCACCCATGAATTGACACTATGTTTTAAGGGGACAAGGAACATATCGAAGCTTCAAAATATCGAATTTTCATTTCAACTTTAGTTACTGAATCGTGCCTTTACGAAAAAACTTCTATGATGCACATTTGAATATGGGGCTCGAGTTTGCAAATTTGGTAGTAATTTCAATATATGAGTTAAAACCGCTCGTTTGTTTTAAGAGTGTACGTATACATACCGTCAATTGTTTTAGATCCACCCATGAATTGACACTATGTTTTAAGGGGACAAGGAACATATCGAAGCTTCAAAATATCAAATTTTCATTTTAACTTTCAATCACTGAAATGAATATTTACGAAATTTTTTTTATATAATACGCACCTGAATATGGTGTTGGAGTTCGTAAATTTGGTAGTTAATTTCAATATAACTTTGTTTCCAGCTTCATACGTCATTATTTTAAAACACCGATTTTTAGCTTTTAGGTACACTTTCCAGCACAACTATTGCGTGTTTCTAAAAATATTTTTATAGAAATAAAAAAGGCTATTCAACGCAATGAACCTCAAGTTTGACGATAAAACATTCATATTTTTAATTTTTAACATTAATAGAAATTTTGCGCATTTCTTAAATTAGAAAAATTGTCTTATTTTTACTCACTTAATATATTTTTGGAATATTTTTGGTTCACTGTGTTTAAATAGACATGTATACGGCATCACAGAAAATATCAACCCTTCTAGTAAAATAGAAAATGAGAAAAGTGTACGTTAAGGCTGAAAATTGGTGTTTTGGAATAATGACATTTAAAGCTGGCAACAAAGTTATATTGAAATTACTACCAAATTTGCAAACTCGAGCCCCATATTCAAATGTGCATCATAGAAGTTTTTTCGTAAAGGCACGATTCAGTAACTAAAGTTGAAATGAAAATTCGATATTTTGAGTGGTCGTTTTGTTCCCTGTTACCTTAAGATTTTTAGTTTTTACTCCCATAAATAAAAAAAAAACTCTAAATATTTTAGGGATATAGTTTAATTTTTTTCGTCAACTTTTTTTGAAAGAAATTAACAATTAGGTTGCTGTAGCGTTTCAGTCGTAATTATTTAATTTATCATTAAATGACCGAAAATGAAACAGAAGAAATATGAAAGTTCCTGAAGAAATTGTGGTAGTTTAATTTCAAATAGCTTCTTAAGTTTCCAGGCGTTTGCAAGTTTAGTGATATTAGAAAAAAAATTTACCGTGTTTTACATAGGTTTTATTTCAGTCTACTTATAATATTTTTACGTACAATGTTTTTTACTCATTGTAATAAGGTAAAGTACATATTCATCATATATATATTTATTATTTTAACAATAATTTAAAGTTTCAACTAGCATTTATAAAATTAAAAAGTTACAGTTTGGGTCGAATTAAAGATTATTTAATACGATAAAAAAAACTATAAAAACTGTATTTATATTTGTCTAATTCAGAGATTTTCTCATAACTTCTATACAACCTTAGCTGATGTAATCAACAAACATTATTCCCCAAATGTCATAAATTTTACTACCCACAAGATGTTTTTTTTTTCTTTTAATAAATTGCCCTGAGCAAAGAGTCATATTGCATGCGTTCATCGTCAAATTTCACGTGTCATCAGCGTGGTTGAGCAACCCAACCTGTCTATTGCATCCGAAGTCATGTTAAATGATCGTGTACAGCACGTGATAGTTAATGCTCAAACACTTAATTTACAATAAAATGACAGTTTCTTCTGGAAATTTGTGAGGCATCATTAGGTTTTCTAAAGGTCAAACACAATTTTCTAGTTTTGTTTATTAGAAATAGTTAATGTGTATTTAAAGTAATGTTAACATATTGGTTTGTTGGTGGAGAAAAAAGTTATATTTATAATAAAAAAAGTAAAGATGTAAAATAATTTATTTTGATTTTAACATCAAAATTTCAATAAAAAAATGAATCTAATAAATATTTGCAATAAAAAAATGTAGCAATATTGTAATGCCACTGATATTTATGGTTAAAAATATATAATGAATAAATATAAAATTTGGTTATTATGCTTTACAACATAACTTGCATAAAGTAGCATTGATTCCTTTTCTATAACCTAATTGTACTATGTATGCGGTTTGACTAATAGTAGAAGAAAGTAAATAATAGTAGAAGATTTTGGAATATAAAGAATTTTAACGCATAGGTTGGAAAAGGTCTAATAATTTTCTGGCAAGTTAACCTCGTTTTGAAACAACAATGAACCATAAAAAATTTCTAGCCCCGAATGAAAAAATAATTAAAACCATCCTGTCGCAGCAGTTCATCCTTTCACGTGAAAAAATATTTTATAAAAGTAAAAAACTTCATCACGCTTTTGTAAAAAAGTCACAGGAAACTTGCAGTTTAATGCATGAGTGAGAAAAGAAGCCCATCGGAGCTGAACCGGACGAAATTCCCACGCTTTGGCGCACAAGCTTGGCGAGGGATGCCTTTTCCTTCCTCTCTTGCACCCGACACTCGGCAACCCCGGAGCATGCACTACGAGAGGCGTGGATCGGAATTGTTATTGAGCTGCGATGTAACTTATAAGATCGCGCGTAATCCCTTATCATTCCGCATGCGTCAACGTTATCAGTTGCACAGCTCTTGACTAGATACATCCCAGCGCGCTGGATTTTATACTTTCTTTAAAGCCGTGATCGGCGTACAGTTAACACCTCTCCCACGAAACGCTAACTTAATAAAATGAGATCCAGAAAGATGGGCTCCGTTGCCGACCCCTCGACTACTGCCCGGTGGTCAGCAGCGATGAAGAGCGACAAGATAGTTCCTCAGTGGAGCCTGAAACAGAGTTGCCTGTGTACAGTGAAGGACTCCATATTGGGTTGGAGTCGAGGACGCAAGAACAGCGTGTGCTCCCAATCGAACAACGAGAATCCTTTCCTGGAGTATCCCATCGACCTCAAGCATGAGCTTCTCAACCACCTGTTGCGCCTGAAACCAACTGGGCGGGAGCTCCTGAAAGCCGCAGAACTCCTGGTTACGTCCGGTATCCCATCCTTCGACTTGAGTGCCCTCGACGACTGCAAGTTCAGCGATGTCCACGGTATCCTGGACATCCTCATCCGAACCGGTGGCTGCCTGAAGGAACTCATCCTTGCTGGACAGTGGATGTACCATGAAACCAGCAGTACACTTTTGCAGGAACTGCTGAGGTCTATCCCCAACCTCCGATACTTAAAACTCCAGCACACCACGAAAGATGGCCATGAGCTGGAAGTCGCACTCAAGCACTGCCCCCAGTTGAAGAGGCTGGAGATCCTGCACCCCTCCGTGGACGAATCCGAAATCGACAATCTTGTTCGAGCCATCGAGGAGGATCCAGAATCCTACAGTTTTGCCAAGAATACGCTCACCGAAATGCGGCTGCCTTCATCAGTGACCGGTAAAAGCATCCTGCAACTCCTTAAAGCCCTGCCAAACCTCGAGTACATCTCCTGTACTTACCTCGATCAAATCATCGATGAGCTTGAAGACATTGAAGATGCCCCTTACTGGAAGCAGAGGGCTTCCAGTCTCCTGGGCATCCATGTCTCACAGCCTGTGTGCGAGGATACACCCGGTCTTCTAGTGGACTGGTTTCCAAACTTGGAAGAAGTGTCCCTGGAGGTCCAGGAAGGAATGGAACTCCAACCTCTTGCCAAACTCACCAAGCTGAAATCCCTAGAACTAAAGAACAGTCATACTATTTCCCTTTCCTACATGGATGAAGTGCTTCCCCTGCTAACAGCTTGTGGTCAAAATCTTCTCAGCCTGAGCTTAGAACGTTTCGACGTGATCGATCTCACCAAAACCGCTACTTACTGTCCGAACCTGAGATCATTCAGTGCCCAATGGTTCACGATCCTCAGCACCACTATGGGCAGAGGATCAAAAAACCTGAACCCCTTCCTGAACTTAAGATACCTTCGCCTGAGACCCAGGGTCAACAGGAAAGTAACTCCTGAAGCGTGTGAAATCCTCCTCACCAACAGTCAGTGCCTTAAACACCTGGAGTTCTACTGCAGCTACGGTCTAACGGATGCACTGGTCACCAAATTGCTCAAAACCAATCAGTTCAACAACCTAAGAACTCTTCTTCTTAGACATGGTCATGGTCTTTCTTCCAATGGCGTTCTCCAGATAACGAGATCGGCACTAAACCTCCGCGTCTGGGACGTCGGCATGATTTACACTAAGCCAATCAACACTTGAAAAAGAAAGTTTCTTAAACGCAATGTTCCGGTACCAAACTATTCCAGTGATTGGATGCTAGTCAAACAAATGCCGCCAAAGAAATTAAAGACCGTCAATAATTGTTCGCTTCACATAACTTCCAACGAATGATTTCCATAAACATTGGATTATGCGCTTCCAGAACTATTCTCCTTGGATTATCCGAGCTATATTTATTAATTCCTGTGCGAGTTTTCATATTTGTGCAAAGAACATCATTTGGATTACAAAACTGACATTATTATTACAAATTCATCAGTTATTTAACATCTCAAAATCTAATGATAAATTCATCCATTTCATACGAATAACTTTTAAGTGAACGGTGCTATAAGTGTATATTCATAGTACTTACGAGCAAAAACCACCTGATAATAAGTGCAATTCTAATGAAATGATAGAAAGCTTTTAAAAATAGCATAAATTCAAAATTCTATAATTTAACCTTTTCTTTAAAAAAACTAGTGCTTTAATATTGATTTTAAACTTAAAAATTTATTTATCTAAATTTATGTGAAGAATTAAATGTATTTTTATCAAGTGGTTATTGCTCTAATTTGTTTTGTTTATTTAGTTAATTTTGAAAACCGGTGAGCTGAATCTGTAAATATGTTTGACAAAATTTTAAATATTTTCTATCTTTGATATAATCATAAATATTTATTATAAATTTTTAAATTTACGTATCTTTAAAAAAGATATTTAATTGATATTATATACTTAGAATTAGTTGATAATTAATCGAGGAAAAAATATTTAATTTTATTTTTGTACGATAGTAAATTGTTTAATTGTGAAGTGGACCAACTTTTTATATTATATTTCAAATTCGCATTTTTGAATATTTCAAAGTAATTAGGAAGTATATTTTGCAAAGTTTATTTTCATATAACTTAACTATAATACTCAAAAGATATTGTTAGAAAGTTTTTATACATATTTTTATCTATAATACTTCATATTTGCATATTAAATACTCATTGCTTCATTCCAGTGATTTACTATAAAAACGCTCAAATTTTTATACCATTTTAAAACTTTGCGAGAAGGTAGGCTTTAGAAATATTTTGCAATTGTTAATATAAATATAGCCAAAAAACAGTAATAATTCCCAGTTTTATATAATCATCGAGTCGTATATGAGTGTGAGACCTTTTTTATATAAACTGTACAATGTATTGCTCTGTGATAGCGTTTCGTTAACTGGCGTCGACCATGTTTACTTTAACCAAAAAATGTACGTCTGCTACAACGCACTGTTGTGTATGATTGACTATGTTAACTTTTTCTATTAAAATGAAGTTTTGTGATTAATTTCTTTGTGTTTTTTCTTTTCAAGTTGCTTTAAGTAAAATTTAAAATTTTAATATTGATTTCAATACTATAATGTATTAAAAGTTTTTCTAGAAACTAGTAATGCCTAAAAATAAGATATATCTATTATGATTCAAAAGTCATTATTGAAATTAAAAAAGTAATAAAATAAATTTCTAATGATGTCAAATACATTTCTAATGATGTCAAATGAATTTAATTCGATTTCATCTACATGATAATATTTAATTACTTTTAATAATATATAAGAAACTCTTAGAAGAAAAATCAGCAAAGATTGCAAGCATTTATAATTTTAAGTTTGTCAGAGTTTTGAATATACCAAAAAAATAAATAAATATAACCTAACGTTTTACTAACTATCAATTTTTAACAATAAAATTTATAATTTTTCTAATGAAAACACAAGGTACAGCTTCCTGGAATTTTGAGTGTTCGATAAAGGTAAGTAAGCACTATCTCTGATTATCTTTATGAAGTTATTACTTCTCATCTTCGTTTGTTAACAATTTAAATTATTTTACACTTATTTAGCTGTATATAACTGTATTAAAAACTGTATATAGCATAAAAACTCTTTAAAATTTTATTTTAGGCAGATATCGATTATAAGCTACAGTGCGAGGTACAGCTCAAAATAGCATACAGTAAAAAAATTCAACATAGAGGAACACGTGACTTACAATTATAAAAATGGCACTTCATATATATTCTGCTGATTGGATAATGTGCAAAAAATTATTATAACTGAAGTAATAGTCGTGAAGAAAGTGACTTAATTTTTAATGTAGGCAAATACTTTTCTATAAATAAAAGGGAACAGCATTATGTTTATACATAGCCATTACTCCAATTCTACATTAAAAAAAACTTTTTTCAGAATTAACAAACAAACTCAGAACTTTTCATTATGTAATCAAAATTTTTAAAAAATTAATACTGGTCAAATTTTCCAATGATCATTAAAATACGTGTTTGTTGTCCAGTCTCCACCATTTCGGCATGTTTTCGTTATACGAGTCTATATTCGACCTTGTAGGCGTTTATTTAAACGTCTTTTATGTCAAAGGTGTTTACGTTTTATGCGTTACAACTGTGACTCTTTATTACGAAATGCTTGAATTATTTTGATGTGGCCTCCACTGCTCTTTTAAGACTTTGTTGTTTTTTCAACTTACAATAATTTATTTTTATTTAGACTTATTATATCGTTCGTTATATCGTAATTTTATTATATCGTTAACTTATTCTTAGTGCAAACAAATTAAAATTGCAATTTATTTATATGGTTTTTATAATGAAAAATTTGGTCTTCTCTCTTTAAAATCGCCATTAGTAATCGACCAATAGACTGACGGTCCGGGAGAGTGAAATGCGAAGTTATGGTCACTAAAAAAACAGAAATACGAGAGCAGTTGCATTTGATTGTAAAAAAACTTTCTACTTGAATTATCACTCTACTTTGTAACAAGGACTTAATTTGATGATCATTGAAAAATGGGACCAATATGGACATTATTTTTTTATTTTAATCAAATAAAAAGTTTTGTTAATTATAACAGTTTCACTTTTTTGAATCAGTAAGAAGTTAGGTTCTATTTTATGTTAAATTAAATTATACTGTTTTGTAATTTTGCTAAACACAAACAGTGCAATTATCTTTGTATTTGTATTTAAATTATAATTTTATTGATACATAATGCGAACAAAACAAATATATTCACTTTAATTTTAAAGGTAGAAACCTTAATGAAGACAAGTACTTTCGTGTAAAACTTCATTTAAGGAATACTTTACTAATTGCGTTGGAAAGCTTCATCTGCTCTTTCATGGCCTACTAACACAAAAACAAAATAGTCATATAGTGTTTTAAGGAAATTGTAAACTTGAAATATGGAATGAACGTAAATCCATCATACTTAACCAAAGTTTGTTTTAACTATATTAACACAATCAGTCAATAGCACTATTAGCAATTGATATTAATAAATAAAATAACATTTGACGTAAATTAAAAAATATTTATGAGCAATATTTTATTAACTGCAAGTAATGCACATACAATAGAATATGTCAATTAAAAGTATTAAGTAATGTTTCAAGTTAAAAAAAAACCTACATAAACGTTTTTTACTTGAAATATTAAGGTACTTTGCCAAAGCATTTCTCGGATGCACTGTAAAAAAAATTTACTGAAATTAACGGGAAAAGTACCGGCAGCAGAGTTGCCGGGACTTTCCCGTTTCGTTAAGTATTTTCCCGTGTATTTACATAAGTTCCGTTTCTTATTTCTCCGTTGTTAAAATTTTCCATTTTGCATTTTCCCGTGTTTCTACTTAAGTTCCGTTTCTTATTTCTCCGTTATTAAAAAAAATTCCATTTTGCATTTCCCCTTATAGGTAAGGTAAGGTAATCGTTTCCGGCTGCCTATTTGTAGCCTCCCTTAGGAGTTTTAACACAGCCAATAACGCCTCGTAATTTAGAACCCTGGTCAAGTCACGAGGTCGACACCTGAGCGGGCACCCAACGGAACTTCGAGCGACATCGTACGCTAACGCCGTCGGGACTTTGGACTCCACAGATTTAACGAGCACGTCTGTCCCAGTGTACTCGGGCCCATCCGTTAATTGAGGATTTTCCTACTATTTCCAGCACAGATCCGATTTATAGAATGACTGGCAGTGGGTGGGATTCGAACCCCCGCACTCCTGAAAAGGTTGAATCTCTAGGCTGATGCCCTAACCAGTCGGCCACGGACGGGCCTGATAATACAAGTATTTGATGTTCGAGTTTCGATGTGTGTATTCTTAGTGCATTATCGCCAATTCTACGATAGGGTAATAAAAGTATGGCAGCTCTAAAAACGGGAAAATTCCGTTTTCATATCTTCGCTCGTGGTTTACGGACATTTTCCGTTTTTAGAAGGAAAAACCCAATTTCAGAAGGAAAAAAACCCGTTTTCAGTCGTTACGGGAAAGTTCCGTTAAAATCAGTAATTTTTCTCCTGAAATTTCAGGGTTTTTTTAACAGTTTGTGACACTACATCGCACATTGTCCATTTTCTACTAACCATGATAAATAATGTGCTGCATCAAACAACTTGTTTGCGGCATAAATAAAGGGACCTTGAATAAGTAGCAGTCAATGGTCGAAAACATTTTGCACCCTGCTGTGAGTAATTGAATACAAAAGACTTTTGTACTCAAGTGAATAGCATTTTTTGCTTTTCTATATAATAAATTGCTTTGTCTCATACTGAAAGATAAAAGTACAAGATACTACGATGCGTAATCATAATAATAAAGAATAGGACTGAATTAAAAGTAATAGTATGAAGTATTTCATTGGCAGAGTGTAAGCCGTAAAATATGTTATTTTTCATATGGAATTCTTACATGGAATTAGTCAATGTGTGTATTTTATTTTGGTATATCAACTTTAATTTTCTCTAATGAGTAAAATCCTATAAAATACATATTTTAAGGCTAAAAGATCATAGTTTATAAAAAAAAAAGTACGATCAAACTTACTATTGAAACATATTATCAAACGTAGAAAAAAAGTGCTGTTTTAATAGTGTTTCCATTGCTAACGCCAAGCCTTTCTTCTGCATAATAATTTAGAAAAAATATAGTAGAACTCCATTTATCCGAACTTAACAAACCAAACAATGAGTATAGCAGTTACATTATTATTTGCTGTCGTATGAATTCAATTATTAAATTTTTGTGTTTTTAAAATGGGGTCGTTCCCCATTTGTATCCATTTATTTAATTTCAGAAAAACTAAGGGTGTGTATCACTACACGGCTTTCAATTATAAATCAATACATTTAAAGGCTATTATTTACCCTATGAGGTAATTTCAATAACTATAAAACCTAAAAAGTTCTATAGTAGCTTTTCTTTGTGGATTAACTATTTTCTCAAAAACCTTATTGTGACTTCCGAAAGGTACTGGAAACTCGTATACCACATTTAAAGCCTTTAGTTCTTTCAGTTCAAGCTGTATAGTGGTTTCAGACATACAGGCAGTCGAACAGTGTAACAGACGGACAAATGTTCAAAAACCACTTTTTTGGAATCATCGTCCTCCGAAACGTGTAGAAAAACAAAAAAAATCTCCATTTAGGATTTTTGACCCCATCACAATACATTCATTACCTGATATTTCATATTCGGCAATTGAAAGTAAAAATATTTTCGGTATAAGACCCTCCCGAAAGCATACACTTCCAAACCCTTGATTCTTAGACTTTTACACCAACACCTTTTCATATAACTTTACAATTAAAACCGTCCAAAAATGAAAGATCACACCAGCTTGTACCATCCGCGAGTGAAAGTGAACACCCTAGCCACCACATTGTCGGAATCTAAGAATTAATTAACTAACGCGTACATGTGCACTGAAGCGGAAACGACATTTTCTTCATACTATGTTGCTCCACCAAATCAAAAAAGAACAAGAAAATGATCCATCCTGTCGTAGTAAACACCACTGACGCCATAGTTATCATCTGCGGAATAAAACTAAGATAACTTCTCCAGAAACCCGGTCAAACTTCCAAGACTCAGTTCTTGACTAAGTAGAAAAGGAATAAATTTTCAATCTTTGTTAGAAAAAGGACCTTTGTGCAATAAAGGTTTGCATTAGGCATTGGCCCGTTTTCCGTTTAGATGGGCATTTGAAATTCGATGTTGCTTAAGCCAACCCGAAGGTCGACATTTTGACAAAATTTATGTTTGAAATGACGTTTTGTTTTTAGGATGCTGGTATGCTGCTCAGATAGAAATGTTTTTAAAGTTTGTTTGCTATGCATAAAAGAAACTTTTTTCAATTGACTATTAAAAAGTAGGATTCAGTAATATAAATTTGCTTTGGGTGATATTTGGTACAATGTCTCATTACAGCAGTCTCATGTCGATAACTATTCTAGATCCGCTGGTATAAAATCAAAGTTTACATAAAAATCAAATCAGCTTTATCAAGGGTACACCCTTGCAACGCCGGGTTTATAAAGATAATATTTTATAATTATCTTAAAAAAAATAATGAACCAAACAAAATATAATTTTCACCAACATGAAAAAATACAAAGAGCTTAATGCATAACTACAGGATTTCAACAAAATGTTATCTTAGTAACCGATACGGTTAGATTTTAAGTCCTCCTCTAATATTAAGAGATAACTTAAGTACGGTAAGATACTGATGATGTGTTACTGATTACCCATTTCCAGTGTATTGATGGGAGCTAAACTGTAAATCAGTTTTCTTTATAAGACTAGGGGCTGCACCCCTAGGCTAGCAAGCTTGTAACATCAATATTTCATCCTGTTAAGGCTGCGAAAACTTTAAAAGCCTATACATCAACATAGAGAGAGAGACTAATTTTTTTTAATTAAAAAACTAATTGGAAATTTGGAAAAAAAATGCATCGAGGCATAAGGGAGACACACCTTCCAGAAAAATAATGGAATTCTAAGATGAATATTTCATGCTGTTATCGCTCCGGACATGTTAAAAGACAAAAAGAACTTACTTTTTTTAATATAGAGAGATATTGTAACAATATTCTCTACTGAAATATATCCGAAAAAATACATAAAATTTTTCGAATTACGTTACATTTGTCTTTAAATTATAACCCGTCAGGAGAGATGTATAACAATAATGTGTAAGAATTTCCGCAAACTGGACAGGAAAATATTGTGGAACGAACTAACAATTAAGTAGGTGACAAGAAAATAAAATTTTGTTTATAACACAATTTCGACGAAAATGAAGAAATTCGGTTTTTAATATAATCTACCAAATAGCTTAATAAACCGTATCTTCAGTTTTCAGTTTGGTTTATGGCTATTTTTTATTTAGTTACAAGAAGATAAATCGGACCATGACAATTGCTGAACAGCGATGAACATTCTGATGTAATCGGATTCAAACCCACGAAATTAACATCGAGTACCTAGCCCTGAGTGATAATTTCAATGTATGTACATTTTTAACATTGACGAAAACAAGCTATGTAGTCTAAATGACGCTTTATTGGGCTGGCAAAAGCATCCTCTAAATCTTCCAAAAACCTCGCAAACGGTCAGTGACAACAACAAAACGTCTTCAAAAAGCTTCATTCAAGTGAAAACGAGAGGATTGACACTTAACCATGCGACTCAAGGGCGAATAAGATTGTGTTCATTTAAATGGAGCTATGTGATTAATTTTTGAAATTTCGAATTATTGTACACTATATAATTCGTTTTATATATAAAAAAAGCAATGACAGGAGTATCATTTAATTTGTTTCGAATTTCCATAAATTTCAAGGATGTTAATAAAAAAAAATATGCGTTTTCCCTTATACAAGCTCAACCCAAGCAGACAGAATTATTAAAATAAAGTTTCTTTGCTTGATGCCTTTTGGATTAAATTAATAAATCTGTGAGCAGGATCAGTAATAAGATTTTCACGGACAAGGCCAGTAGTGGGAATTTTTTCCGTTTTAGAATGCAATTGATTTGTCGCCTTTTCAGGGTCGATAGATGTGCAGTTTCACAGCCAGGCCCCGCTTTAGGGGCGGCTAAACCAGACATTTGTCCAGGTTACAACTGAAAAAAAGCGCTGAATTTAAAAATTGAATTTTCAAGGTTAAATTTTCAGTACTTAACTACCGCGTTGTTTTGTTTGTGTTATCTTCAGATATTATACAATCTGTTTTAAAAGTTTTAAAAATAAAGTTTCTTTGCTTGATGCCTTTTGGATTAAAATAAAAATCTGTGAGCAGGGATCAGTAATAAGATTTTCACGGACAAGGCCAGTATTGGGAAATTTTTCCGTTTTAGAATGCAAGTGATTTGTCGCCTTTTCAGGGTCGATAGATTTGCAGTTTCACAGCCAGGGGCGGCTAAACCAGACATTTGTCCAGGTCACAACTGAAAAAAAGTGCTGAATTTAAAAATTGAATTTTCAAGGTTAAATTTTCAGTACTTGTTTTAAATCTGTTCTGAGTCATTTGAAGAATTTTTTAGTAACCGTAAATTGTTAACCTTTTTACATAAAATTTGAACATTAAAGTCCAAATAAACTGCTTACGACTTCAATCATGAAATTTATGCGTCGATGTTAATTTTTTAAGTTGAATATTCGACATTTTCCTTGTCTACCTTTCGGTAATTAAAAGCAGAAATTCCCTATAAATTGAAATTTATATTTATAATATTGTATTTCTGGATTTAAACACTAGAATAAGCATCTTTATCGAATTTCATTGTAATAAAAACTATTAGACTTTTATGGTAAATAAAAATTTATATATAGGTTTAAACTGTATGTTTTCAATTGAGCAATTTTTTTTTGTCCGTGGTGGCAAAAAGGGTATATCGGTAATACACTATAAGTAAAGGAAAACTGATTCTTTAATATCTAGGGCCTCCCTAAGAGTGTAAGCAAGGTACATTTCATACAGGCCCTAAACTATAAAAAGTCAAATATTCATCTTAAAAATTTTAAAAGGACTTATTAATTTTTAAATTAAAATCGCAAGCAGTTAATAGTGACTTTAATTTTCAATTTTTATGTAAAAAGTTATTCATTTTCAGTTTCTAAATAATCCCACAAATTAATCTTAAAACAGATCGTGTAATATATGAAAAGGGGAAAAAAGTAAGACAATGATAGTTGAGTCCTCTTGAAAATTTAATTTTATAATTCAACACCTACGTTTTGAAAATACCTTTGAACAACAAAAAGCTTCTCATAATCAAAATGCCACTGGAAAACGGTCGTACAGGGCTTATCACCTTAAAGAGACTCTGTATTACTATATCTACTTTAAATCTCGTATCTAAATTAATAAATTAGAATCACATACTTAGTCTAAAATACTTTATTTAAACGACATTGGAAATTTAATTGAATTTTTAGTTAACCGTCAGGATAATTTTGATACACAATAAGAAAATAGCTGAAAAATTTGAAAATTGTATTTTTTAGAATACAACTAATATTCACTATTATTCTCTTCGACTTAAAAAATAAACTACGTTCCTTGTTAAACACAGTTTATCGTTATCTTTCAAACACTATCAGAAGCGAAGTTTGAACTCATGTCCATAAAGGAGTACTTGTAAATCTTGAGATAAAAAGCATAAAAAAATAGTTCTCTTCAAACAGATATTATAAAAACAAGATAAATAATGTTTATCACTGAGATAGTATTTGTTGAAGGTTGACTTTTGAAGTATTCGTGTCACGCTTATCATATATGTTACTAAAAAATATCTACTAATGAGTCAGTTTTGTGAATAGTTAGCCCTCGCCATGTAACCTAAACAAACAAAAAAAAAATAACGGTGGAACTGAACTAATCAAATGCAAATATTCGTACGTTTAATATTTTTTAATGAAATTTCAATCTGTGATACTCTCTGACATTGTATCTATACTTATATACAAGCTTTAAATTTTATTACTGATATTCTATAAATTTGTCGAAAAGTTTTAATAATTCATTCTGTTCAAATGATATGTGAAAGACAAGTGTTTAAAAATGATTTTATTTAGATTTATTAAGTCCAATTAAAATAATTATGTTTTTATTATATTTTGTGTAAATAGTGAATGAATTTAACTGAACGTTATATAAAATTTGTAGAAAAGAATATGTTCTACCACATTATAAAAAAAATCATTTGATTTCATCAACAATAAATTCAAATATTTGATCCTAAAGTCATCGGGATAAAGGAAGAGAAAACAACATTTAAGACATTATATATGCCTTATTAAACTCCTATAAAGTCTGAAGTTCCAAATTAATTACATGCTTTAATCTCTTTAAAAAACTGGCATATTTTTTTGTTTATTATGTAGACTCAAAATATATATAAAGAGCTTAGTGGAAGAACGTGCTAACTGACATTTTTGAAGAAAATTGAGATTTTTGTGTCAATGAACAACTTACTAACTTCTTTAACGGTAACAAGTTTCCACTTTTCCATAAACTTTAAGTTTAGTATATTTTTTGAGGTTTGAAAGTTCCGATTTTAACGTATCTAAGTGTAAACTAAAAACTTAAAAGCTCATTTTCTCGTTTTCACCTTTTGGTCACTTAGCACGTTCTTCCACTAAGCTCTTCATAATATATTTAAAAGTTTTGAAACTTGAATTTAAAACCAGAAAAAAAAAAACGTTGATGTACTAAAATTTCGCATTTTTCAAGTTAGGTGGATGAATTGCTGATAACGAATGTTGCATTTGATTAGATATTGAATGTTTACTTTCCACATTATTCAAATCTAGTGTATTTTTTAATTGAGACTTCGTGAAGATTTATGACATTTTGAAAATTTAAGATTTTGTGTATGATCATCATATTATTTTTAACGATAATAATTCCACTTTTCATGACTTTAAGATATGATTTTTACGTTGAAAGTTCCGTTTAAGATTGGTCAACGAAACTTAAGCTAATTTTCACGTTTTCACTTTTTTGTCACTTAGCACGTTCTTCCACTAAGCTCTTCAATTATTCCAAATATGGATAATAATACAAGTAAAAATTATCAATAAAAAATAAACTTAATACTCTTTCTCATACCTATTTTCAAAAGTGAAAAAAATCAATACATCTTGAAAAACATTACCCTGATTCATTATCAAAAGTTTCTTTAACGCCAGTATATAAAAGTAGAATTGAAAGTATTTAATAAAGAATAAAATAAATATTAATTGTGTAATATTCACCCTAAAAGATAAATGAATAGTATTGCGTATTTTCTTGAAATAAATTCAATATTTTTCGGAAGTTCTACTCAAAAGTTCAATGAGATATTTGTTTGCCATTAAACATTTATAGAAATACAAACGTTATTTGTGGGTGGTGCTGCTAAAATTAGAAGAAACTATTTTTAAATGAAATGAAAACCAATATTGACACATTTTGAAAACCATCATTTGGAATAATGTTTTAAAATAACTTCACATCCAAACTTAAGGAAGCTGTGCTACTGTGAGATGGTATAGACAATATAAATATAAATATAAAATAAATCTTTTTTTCTATTTCCAATTAACAAATATTTTAAGTTACTTTTCAGGTCTTCAACTAATTATTGTGTTCTTAATTTTATTTCAAATAACATTTTAAAAACTCATACACAATGTTTTAACCCTTTAAGGTATTTTATGATAGATGCAGAATATTTTAAAATTATTTCGCTGAAAAAATAAGACGTTCAAAAAAAATTATTTAAGATTAGTGAAACACTCAGCAAATTTCAGTTTCCGCTATAAAATTATTTTAAGTAACGAATTCGTGTTTTCTAACTTAATTAACTTTCCAAAGATGGCAGCACCACATATCACATGTTCTATTCAAAATTTTCAAGTTCACATTTTTCTTTTTTGAAATTTACGTTTTCATTAACAACGAACTTCATTTTCTCATTTTAAGGTGAATAAGGCATACGAAACAACAACAAATTGCCTTTTTTTAAGCTTAAATAATAATATTCAGACGCTGGCCGATTATATCATGGCGCTTGACATTTAAGCTGCCAGAAATCTATGGATTATTCTGTTACTCCTTTAGATGTGTATTATCTCTTCGAAAATAAAACTTTATGTAAATGAAAAATACAGTGTTTTATTACTTGATAACTTTTAAAACAAAAAATTCTTAGATAAATTTATCCTATAAGTATATTATAAATTCGAATTGAATAATTCTTTCTTCCTTATTGCAGTTAAAAAACTAAATATTAAATGTTTAATTCCCAATTAATCTAAATTTAAAATTGCAATGTCATTTTATCTGTTTGGTCCAGTTATAGAATGTATCTCTATCTGAATAGGACAGTTTTCATTTTAAAATAAACTTACTTCTATAAAAAAAAATGACAATATTAGCAATTTTGAAATGTATGCTTTAAACCCAATTTGTTGTTTTGTCAGGATCGGCTTTAGGGCAAGAGCAGGTCTTAAGATCGCAATCGATCATAGAATCCAAAGTCTAATGCCCTACGAACTGGCCACACATCAGCTAAAACTAGTTGTACCGTCACTGTAAAGAATTACTGAAATTCCCACAATAGTACATCTTTATAACACCAATAAACATCTAAACACCATTAGCACCCCGTCCCCAACGTAAACCGCCTCAAGTATCCACCACAATGAAACCAATAAGATCAAGGTCATAATTCTTCCCTCGTGTATCCACCACATACTCACCATTTAAAATGACCCCAACCCTTTTCACCCACCCTAATAAACAGCATTTACCTCAACTTGATTTGACATTTAGGAGGTTTTAACCCTATTGTCCCTGTACTGTCCTGAGCCGGACGATATTTTTGGCTATAAATACGTTCTTTTTATGGAGTGGTTGTAGTGTGTTTTTGTACTTTTAATTAGTTTCGTTTTTGTGATTTTTTGTTGTTATTATTATTGTGACAGAAAATATAGCCGAATCAACTCGATAAAAATGAAGAAAGATCACCATTTCGATTTTTTTTAGATTTTGTTCAATTGAAAAAGGAAATTAACCCTCCAAGTCTTTTGATGATCGGACTCGTGCCACCAGATGCGTGGGACAAAGTCTGAGCTTCACAATTTTCACTCAGCAAAAGTGCCGGTTTTTTTCGCTGTGCATTTTTAAATATTATTACTAAAATAAAAACATTAGCTAATTATTTAAATAATTGTATATTTTATATCATAACTGACGGTTTTTAAAGACTCTTTAATACTTTAAAATTTAAAGTAAAATAAAATTGTAAAATTCATAAATTTTTGAGAAGGTAATCCATCGCTAAAAAATGATTGCCCCTCAATCAGTGTTTCCACCGAATTTCCTTGAATTCAAAGAACAAAATCGCTTTTTTTAAAAAATAATTTTATGGAAATTGTGCGGAAACAATGCTGATGGACATTACATTATTATTAAGATGCAGGAATTTTACACTGTACTTGTGACCTTGTAGGATGGGCAAAATATCCTAGAAAAACTTTTAGTACGCAAGCATAAGTTTGTGCCTTTTAAATAATTGCTACTCATGAGCTTTGTTGAAAAAACAGGAAACTAATACTGTTATCACAGAAACGAATTGAGTTGAGTTAAATTAACGTCGCACTAGGGCTACATGAGGGCTATTCGTGACGGGCGTCATAATTTCGAACCACAATCAAATGATGACTCGACACCTGAATAGGCACCCAAGCACCTTTTAAAGGCGACATCGTACGCGGCATCCGGGCTTTGTAGCGTATTTAACATGTACCTCCTTTACATGGGGATTCGTCGGACTTTTTATACGCACAGACTGTTTATAGGTTGACAGATATTTTGGAAAACGCCCGGACCCGAATGTGGTACCTTTCGCATGCTAGGCAAGTGAGTTACCGACTGGCCTTCCCAGCCGTATCACAGAAAAGAACCAAACTTAATTTTTTCCCCTTGAATCGTTGGTTGGTTGGTAGACATATATTTTCAGGCTTGTGTGCTTGGTCACAAGGACCCGCTTATAAACCATCGTCAAGAAGGACGGACACGACATACACACACATATAAGACAGATGCTGTCATCTATCGCCACCTCCACAATTTAGACATGACCCTGAAGGGGAGGGAAATAGTCTCCAGGGACCTGTACCCGTGGGAAACTGCGCAATGACCGCCTACAGGACTTTCGGACCCAACAGATTTAACGAGCACGTACTCTGCATATACTCGACAAACACATACATCCATGCCTTACCGGAATTCGAGCCCGAACCCAGAGGCTCCAAAGGCTAGCTCCCTAACCGTTGCGCCGCCGGATCGGCCCTTGAATCGTTACTTTCCTTTTCAGCAACTTTGATCCCTACACCAAATTCTAAAGAAACAGGTACACAAAAAACAAACATTGTTTCCTTTTACATCCCTCCCAAATAATAGCCATGTCCTGCTAGGGTCAGTCCAAGCAAACGACCAGAGGAGTGAATAAGGGTCGGTGTCACTCAAGTCGCCCCCCTAACGAGTGGGGTTTTGTCTCACCCCCTTTAATAATACCTGGGAGTCCCCCCTTTGTTCTATTGAGTCACCCAGGGGGATGTATTGGTTTCGAAGTGGGGACATTGGTAAGAATTGAATGTAATGGCATTGTCTCATGTCAGATCTTGGCATCACGTATGGGTTTTAAATGTATCGTAAGTGACATGGAAATTATCGAAGAATCTTGGCTAATTTGTTATAATTAAAATTGTTTAGTAATGGTAAGTAGTATCCTACATAATACGCAGTTTATTCTTTTATCCCTTTGAGGGATAAGAAAATAGGCAGAAGTGTAAATGTGTTTTCACTAAGCGAGATTGAAATTTTAATGTTTATCTAAAAATCTATAATTTCATAATAGTTTTTTTGAAAAAAAAGTATTTTTGTAGTTTATCACTATAAATGACTCTCCACCATACTTTAAACTTTAAAAATTAGTAAACATATAAATTGAAAAATATGTGTGTATAAATTGGAAAACATGCCATACAGATGTCGGTTTTATGCGCCTGCATCCCTCAGAGGGTTGAAAATCCGACAAACCGTACAATATATCTTGATAGAAGAAAACTTTAAAAAATCATGTCGTCGCACTTAGGCTAATTGACCTTTTTAAAATTAAAAATAGAATTGTTCACTGAAATCATTTTTTGTTTTACTGTTTATGATTAAATGTTAGGTGGATTAGCGGATGGATCAACAATGGCTCATTAGTTCAACAAATTCATTAGTTCAACAACAACAATAATCACTTTAACTTTTTTCCTCAAATTTCTCAATATACAAATTCATAATCCCAAATTCATAAATGTACTGTAAAAAAAATAATGTAATTTTGGTGGCAAAAGTGCTGCCACCACCCTGTGATGTGAAATTACATATGATGTAAAATTCATTGCAAATTTTTTTTATTCGAAAATTTTACAGAAAAATAATGTAAAATATATTATGATGTACCCCAACGCACATCTCCAGATTTAATGAGTACGTCTGTCGCAGTGTGCGAGGGCAACTCCATGGTTAAATGGATTCATTTCCCCAACATAAATCTGATTAATAGAATGACTGGTAAGTAGGTGCGGAATTCGAATCCTTTCTCTCCAGTGAAGGCTCAATCTCAAGAAAGGCGGACGTCTTTAACTACTAGACCACGGAAAGGTTCGTAGTGGCGTGAATTCGGATACACACACGGCCTACTCAACTACTAAGGCCGAAGAAGCTTTTCCAAACAAGCTCGGGGACGGAAATTTTGACGTCATAGTTCCGAGTGACGTTGTTCCGAAGATGAAGACAACCTATCTCGAAACCTGTTCGGAACCACTCGATCACGGCTGACCACAATTTTAGGGTTCCGAATGCGTCCGAACCAGTTTCTCGATATTCGGCACTGGAAACAGTGACGACAAAATTTCCGTCTACGCTCATGTTTGGGAGAGCATCTCTGGCATTGTTATTGAAGTTGGCCGTGATACATACAGTAAATGTTGCAGTTCTGAATATCCGAAATCCATGTTCCACCGTAAATGTTTGATCCGCTAGAAGTGATTAGATGGTACCTGTCTTCACGTGACTCAAATTCAATCAACATCAATTCATTCAAAACATCAACTTTTTGCTGTTAAATAACATTTACAACACTGTGATGTAAAAAAAAATAACCGCAAAAGATGATGTAATTTTACATAAAATGTTTAGAGTGTAGCACAGAAATAAGTAAATTTCGGCAAGCATACTTAAATTCCATCCAAACGAAATGCAACTACGGAGCCCCCCTCAATAAAACAATTACCCCACCCCCTACCCTCACACCCCCTAAAGTGGACTCACAAGATGCGTGACTCATCACGAAAGGGGGTAAAGGAATATTGGAACATAACTTTCTTCCCCAATAACACCCTGATGAAAATGACACATAGGGGGAGAGTATGTCAACGGAAAAAGTCAATTGCCTAAGACAACACGCAGAAAATGATAAAGTTGCTAATGGTATGGTTTCCGTTTGTATATTTCGGTTCTGTGTGTGCTGTTAACAGGCATAAAGTGGTGACTACCTTGGAAATTGTGTTATTGCGTGGTGGTAATGGAGTATGCGGTTGACTGAATTGCTTCTGTGTCTTTTAGGGGCGTGTAACACTAAACGACTTTCAATTACCACTAAATAAATCTATTAAATTTATTATTATTTAAAGGAATTTGAAGTGTATCGCTTTTTTTCGCTTTTCAGCAATACCTTTAAAACCAAAAAAGTTACATGGTAGCTACCGTCACTTGACTGTGGTTCTAAAATACGACGCCCGTCGCCAATAGCCCTCGTGTAGCTCTAGTGCGACGATAATTCAAACTAAACTAAACATGGTAGCTACCCTTTGCACAAGCTCGTTTTTCTCGAAAACCGTATTATGACGTCCGACAGGTAATAGGAACTCCTATAGAAAATTTTAAGTCCGTAGCATTTTTAGTACGAGCTGTAGAGTGGTTTCAAACAGACAGACAAAGGTTTCAAAACTACTTTTTTGGAATAAGCTCCCGCCAAATGGTCAATAAAACATAAAATCCCTATTTAGGAGTTTCGACCCCCATCGTAATACTTTCATTACCTTATTTTTCGTATTAGATAATGGAAAGTAAAAAAGAAATGATTACTTTCTTTAGCTGTAACATGTAATACGCATTATTTCTCAGCAGGAAATGGTTAAATGATTTAACTTGCTTTTAATAAAATATCTTCAAGTTTATAGACATTGAGGTGAATTTCCATTTTCTTTGTAGTTATTTTGGTAGAAATATATTTCTCAGTAATTAAGGTCATGTATTTAGTTTGCGTTTATTTATTTTTGAAAGAACAAAAATAATTGAATAAGGCTTTATAATGTTTTTACCAATTAGTAAGATTACAGTTTATCTATTTGAAAAACTACCCAACTTTATAGTCTACTAAAACTAATTACCAAATTAATATATATTACAAATATCAGACATAAACTCAAAACTACTCCACCCACTATAAAAACCTACACCTTCAGCGGTATTTGCTATCAAAAGAATCGTAAACAGATCGTTAAATTTTACTGTATTCGAACTGGACAAGTTCTTCGTGGCTTTTACGATGGACATTAAAAGAAACGTGACGTCACCAGACCACAAATCGCTGCCAAATTCGCAAAGTGAAATAAGGGGCTGTATAAATGTTCTTTTTTTTTTGTTTCACCATACCCATTTTTACACACGGCTGTAACTCAATTCAAATAATAAAGTGTTATAGACCGTTGATATTTTTTATACCTTTTTAGTGTTTTATGTTTAGTAAAATTTCCTTTTTTTTCCTAAAATAAAAATAAAACATGGCCATAACAACTTGGTTTATAGGACGTAAAACACATCTTACTTAGTGCTATTTAAGATCCCGCTACACGATATCGAGATAATAAACCTTTTTTTCTCTATAAATTTGTGAAATCTAAAGGCAAAATTTGTGAAAGTTCAAACAAAACTTTGATGTTTGACGATTAATAAACTTTATTTAATAATTGTTATATATCACACCCTGTTATCACAAAATATTGTATGATATTCTTTTGGCATTTTCTGATATTATTTGGACATTGTGATATCGATTTGACTACGAGAGGTGATCGTACAACATCATGTGCAGATACATCATTTTAATCAATATTACAAAGTAGCTATCTTTTAATAGTGGAATCAAATTTGAAATTACATAACACAGTTTTTCATTAATACAATAGCATAGTTATTTTTACTAATAGTATTTTAAATTATTACAATTAATATTAATATAATTGTTAAAAAACTGGTCGCGATACTTTCTTCACTAATGACTTACGACGAAATGTTCTCCTAAATAAAAAAAATTACTAGGTAATTAATTTAGACTTCAAGATATCTTTGATAGAGCTTGTTTCAAATTGAAATAAGAAGGAAATATCCATTTTACACATCATTTGCACTCTAAAGCACTGAAAGGGACTTCAGTAAACAGTGACTGTCTGAAATATAAATTAACATACAAACTAAGTCATGTTGTAAATAATTAAAATTTGCAAAATATATTTCCTTAGAAACTTCTGCTAAAAGCCTTTTTAGAAATAAGAAATTAAAACTCAGAAAAAAAATTCCAATGCATTAACGTAGCAATACTTTTTATATGAAAATCACATAAGTAAACGAATGTGCTTTTCTTGCAAAGAATGACTCATACAATTAGAGGCAAAATGCGTTGTATTCAATTACTTGCACCCACATAAACACATTATCTTTTTTACCTCCCACAAAACCACTAAAAGCCTTTCTTTTTACCATAAAACCACCTTTTCAGTTCGTAACTAAGTTCAGAAAAAGTCCCCCAAAACACTATTAATTTGTGTTCAGTGAATTTCATTAGAGTGATTTGGTTTATTTCAGAGCTCTAATGTATGTTTGAGGAAAATCTAAACCGGTACGCACTGTTATAGTCAGTATCGAAAGGCTTTATAGGCTAATTCCATGTAACTGTAGTGTAAGTCACGATTTAAGAGGATATTAAAAGCTTTTTAAATTTAAAAAATAAACCAAATTAAATAAAATACATTACATTATTTACGTATAATAAGTGTAGATCAACTATTCCACAATTTTTTTTCATTTAATGTTAAAAATTGTAGTGATAATCACTTCTTACAAACGTGACTTACACTACAGACAGGATAATTTTGCATAGAATTACCCTATAATAGCCTGAGGAGAAACATATGAGGTATGAGAACTGTAACAGTACAATTCATAGGTTTTTGTTATTTGGCTACATAACAAGTAGATATATCATAGCTATACTTTGTAGAATATAAGTTTTACAGTTAAGATCCCTCATGTAAACTTTGATAACCAAAAGGCCAGAGCTCTCTACTTAACTTCTTACTTCATTTTTTAAGAGAAAGATTAAACAATAAAAGTAATAATTGAATGGTTATGGGTGACACAATTTTTTACTATTATTTATGTTATTTTATGTCATTTTTAATTTAAAAGTTTTCCTCAACTATTATTAATATACACGTTTTATCTTAAATCAGATTACACAGATCACAGAAAATCTTTATCTAAAATACAAACAACTATCACTATAAATCCACTTTACGTTGATTCATACTTAATGTAAATCAAAAAATTTCTTTTCTACTATATAACAAAAAAGATTTCACAAGCCCATTCTTTTTATAACATTAAGCACATATTCAACCTAAAAAGACCTCTTCCACCATTGACTCACCTTCAAAAAACAACATAAACAAATCAGAATGGTCGGGTTGTATCGACCAATAACAATTTCCCTCACAAACACGGGCCCACTATTATTTATATTACCCTCTCCCCCCTCCCCCCATTAGACAGACCCTCTGGGGTTACCCTCCAAAGTGTCCTTCTGTGGCGGACAGTTCCGATGGTCCTATTCATATTTAATGAAGTGGACTTGTCTTTTTTTTGTCCTATTTCTCTGTGTCCTTTTTTTCGGTCCTATTTTTATTTTGTGCTTTTTGCACTTTCGTTGAGGTAAATAATAAAAAGGGCTGTAAGCTTGATTTTGCTGAATTGGTATTGAGAAAAGATGTTGGTGATTATATTAGTTTTGGGAAAAGTGTCGAGGGCTCGAGGGAAATGTTGTGTTGACCGATAAAGTCATGTGGAAATGAAGCGGTTTTAGATTGAAGTTGAATCAAGCTAAAATTCAAAATGAACGATTAATGGCCATTTAAACTAATTACAGGTTTATGTACATTGGAATCATATATATTTACTTTTTCCGATAACGGTTTCTGTACTTAGAAGAAAAAGATCGATATCCTGTTTCCTACTAATGGATATTGAACATTTTTCTATAGTATAATCTTAGAAAAATGACCAGATCTTCTTTTTCTAGATTTTCAATGCTGAAAAGTCTGAAACTGCAATTATCTAATAAAAAAATACCATGTTTTTCCTAATGTTAAATCTATTTTCCACTATTAACATTAATGCTGTAAAACTAACTTTTCCTTGAATGCACTTAGTATACAGACAAGCTGAATATACCGATTCCTTTTGTGAAGTCTTAAGGGTTGAATTAAACTATATTTTCATTAAAGAATAATTTATGGCTAATGCTTTCTAATATAATTTCATACATTGAATGGTGGGAGGGTAATAATATCCTTATATGGTTTGCTGACCAGTTCGGAAGGGATCAATTGGAATAAAGTAAAATTTTACATAATTTACAAGTCACAGTATTAAAGGAATCCCCCTTGCGACGATGGGTTTATAAAGCAAATAAATTTATAAAAGAAAAACAATATCTGATGTGATTGTAGTTACGTGCCAAAACAAACAGAAACAAAAATAAGTCGTGTACTTAAGTTAATTTAAAATGCGGTATAGTTGTTTCGAAAAATATATAATTACTACTGTAAGATAACATGAAATCAACACATACAACTTTTGAAGCCAAATTTTCCGACATAGGTAAGTACCTTATTATGAAATAATTTGTAACAGATATTACAAACGTTTTACAATAAAATAATTTTTTTTCTATTCTATGCATATTCGACAACGACTGATAGTTAATTTTTTCAAAAATAAAGACAATAAAGTAATGTTATATTTTTGAAGATTGTATTAACTAATTTGTGTTTTATAAAACAAAATATAAACAGGCAATTTCAAAAGAAATTTATGCCACATTGGTTTCTCCAATAAGAAAATTGTCAGAATATTTGAAGAGCTTAGTGAAAGAACGTGCTAAGTGACATTTTTGAAAAAAGTTTAGATTTTTGTGTCAATGATCATATTATTCCCTCCTTTAAAGATAACAAGTGTCCCCTTTTCATAAACTTTAATTAAAGTATAATTTTTACCTTTTGCAAGTGCCGTTCTTAAAGGAATTAAAGCCAAACTAAAAACTTTCAAGTTCCTTTTCTCGTTTTCATCTTTTTATCACTTAGCACGTTCTTCCACTAAGCTCTTCATTTATGTAAGGCGCGACCTCCTACTGGCTAAAATTACGGGTGTTTCCTTGGTAACTGTGGTAAGGCTTGAAAGATCTGTGGCACTTGAAATGTAGGATCAAGAGAATACAGTCTCTCGAAATCTCTCTATATTAAAAAAAGTAAGCTCTTTTAAAGTGTCAACAGCCATAACATGATGAAATATTGATGGTAGAAATCCAAGTTTTTTTGGGAAGGAGTGTCTCCCTTATGCCTCGACATAAATTTTGGTTTTCAAATTTCCAATTAGTTTTTTAATTAAATAAAAAATAATTTTTCTCTATGTTAAAGTATAGGATTTGAAAGTGTCAGCAGCCATAACATGATGAATATTGATGTCAGAAACCAAATTTTTTTGGGAAGGTGTGTCTCCTTATGCTCGATGCCCACTTATTTGTTTTCAAATTTCAAATAAGTTTTTAATTAAAAAATTACAATAAGTCAGCCACAAAAAAAAATTATTCCTTTTCTGAAAAACGGCCACAGAAAATCTTCAGAAATGTGTGATTTGTTACGGTTTTTTTAAGAACAGTTGCTCTCTTTTCTGATCAAAAGAACATTAAGGGATACTTCGAAGCAAGTTTCGTGGGTTTGCGAGCGATAGCGAGCAGAGGAATAATCCTAAGAATTGCAAGCATTGCACCTGAAAAATTGCCAGAATATCAACCATTGTGAATAAAACTATATTACAAGTGTTCATGACATAATTTTTCATCTAGATACAAGATCTGATGTTAATTTTCAAAATAATGTATACCTTTGTAAGTTGGTTATAAAGATTACTTCAACAAAACTTCGAAGCCTTTATCGGAATTACACAGGTTGTGCCATACAGCAAGGGTTCATATGTAAGGCGCGACCCTCTACTGGCTAATACGGGTGTTCCTGGTACTGGGGTAGGCTTGAGCATAGCGGCACTGAATTATTATCAAGGAATGCCGTCTCTCGAATGAATATAAAAAAGTGTAAGTTTGATAACTTCTTGAACTAACCGTTTGGGGCCCGGGTGGCCTAGTGGTTAAGATAGCTACCTATCCTAACAGTCTGCGCACTGTACCGGGTGCGGGTTCAATTCCCGCCTTCGACCTGGGTGTAATTTCCCTATCTGTGTCAGTAAAAATTCTGTCTGTGTCTGTGTTACTTGACGAAGGTTTATAAGCGGGTCTCTGATCAAGCACACAAACCGGAATATATATGTACCAACCAACTAACCGTTTCGATCAAATTTAAAAGCTTGAAACAGCCAATATTTACTAGTAGTTTTCGAATCTGGTGTAAGTACATTTATGATTGGCACCTGAACCACGGCCTTTTGGTCTCGGGATCGGAAGGTCCCGCACAGGTCCCTGGAGATTTGCTTCCCCTTCAGGGATGTCTAAATTGTGGAGGTGGCGATAGATGGCAGCATCTGTCGTGTATGTGTGGTGTGTGTATGTCGTGTCCGTCCTTCTTGACGAAGGTTTATAAGCGGGTCTTTGTGGCCAAGCCTGAAAATATATGTCTACCAACCAACCAACCAACCACGGCCGATTCAACTATTAAGGCCAGAGAAGCTCTCTGTGATATGACACTATCCGTCTGGTTCGAGAGTTATCGGCTGATCCGAAAAAGAGGAACGAAACCTGTTTGGGAAATGAAAACTGTTGTCGCCCGTGCTCGTTTAGATTTTGTACTTTTTCTTCGAAAACGCCGACAATGCGAACCGGATTGGTAGCGTGTCATCGCTAAAAGCTTCTGGGGCCTTAAAGTTGAGTAGGCCATGTCTGAATTTATATCCAATGCAAGTTTATGAGTGGGTGCAAATAACATTTGATTTTCAAATCTAATTTTAATGTCAAATAATAATACTCTGTTAACTTTTGGTGATTAAAATAAGCACATTGGTTTTATAACAGGAAATGTCTTCCTGTACCCCTATTATGCTATATTCCAACATCTCAAACACAAAACCTTAATATTCTCAAAACAATAAAGCCTTACTACAGAAAACCTCTCTTTTCTTAATAAGACTCCTTTGTACTAAACAAAGTTTATTTTCAAAGATCTTTGGAGCATCCCCACCCATAAATTACCTTATACTTATTATTTTATATCCCTTGGCGCCTATTAGCAGTTTTCCACAAAGCAATCAGCTCTTGTTACATCATATTATAAAATCCAATACCGATTCCGTCAGCGCACTTCCGATGTAAGATAATAAATGATATTTATCCAATATAAAAATGATTAATGACTTAGTCACAGTACATTAAAGATAGGATGTAACATGGCACATACATTGACTTTGTATCGAAAATGTATTGCTTTTGAAATTCAAGGCGACAGCATTCGTTACCTTAAAATACATCGGAAAGGTGTCAGACATAGTGAGGTGTTTTCTTCAGCGATATAACAAGATAGATTTGATTTCAAATTAAAGTATTTCGTTTAAAATTGTTGAGATAAGTTTTGTAATCTGAATGTAAAAAAGGGCTATTTATGTGCTTTAAAAAAATACAAATATCAAATTATTTTAGACTTGACTTTTAAAAACTAATTATTTAGTTCTACCTTTTTTACACTTTAAAAATTAAAATATATTCAAAAATAAAATTATATTTTCAAATAAAATATTAAAATTAAATTATTATTTCGAAAATAAATTAAATATAAAAAATTCATCCATTAATTTTACAATGAACTAATCCTTAAGGAACACGCAATTGAAATCATACAATTATAATGATCATACTATGTATGGTTTTCTTATGGTTATATCTAATTCAATCTAGCAAAATCCTACACAATTATTCTTTACATAAACATATTTTTCAAAGGGCGCATATTTGAAAGTATGTTTTGCAAATAATTTTGAAAAAATATTATAATATTTGCTGAAGGGCACACATCAATTTAATGTAATGCGAGGTTTTATGTACTAAAAATACACTTTTTTTGCTATGAATGCACAAGCAATCTCTGTTAGGTTTTCCTTAAATTTATAGTCCATTCTAACGTTTGTTTTATTCAAAACCCCTTTAAATTTACTGCTTAAGCTTAAAAAGCTTTTTTTTGCAGGACTTTCAAAATCGTTCTTGAGCCTCGTGTTTTATTTTAACAAAAAAAAACCGACTAACATTTGTTAGCTGTTTCGATATCCATATTTTTGAGAAGCTTGATTTTTCTCGTTTACAATATGAAGTTTTTTATTAGGAAAATCTGTAAAATGCAGTTGTTAATTGAATTTTACAAAGGTACATTTCTAAAACGAAGATGGTATTTGGGTCAAAATATAAAATCTTATTTGCATTTAAATTAGTGAATATCAATTGAATTAGTTTTAGAGAATTACAATTTTATTTTTAAATGACTCATGCAGTTTTTGTACATATTGAATCCGATGAGTAAAAATTAAATAACGAAAACGTCATTATAATAAGAAAGTGTTATTAGTCAATAATTCTAACTTTTATGTATTGAATGTATATCTCTAAAATTTATGAATTCATAAATTATGAAATTTTTACCTGTTTTGACATTTTTAGTTTAATTAGTCAGACAACATATTTCAAGTTTTGAACAGAAAATCTAGTTTTTAAAAAAAAACATTTTTAAACTTTTAAAAACATTGATTAATTTTTTTATATTTATGAATATCATTTATAATAAACTAACCTAAATTAGTATCAATTTTACATTTGTACCAGTCAAGAGATACAAAATTAAATAATTAGTTAAAATATAAGAATTTTGAGTTTTTAAAAAATTCTGCTCTTCAATTTCAAATTTAGACCTAAGACTTGAATTCAAAAGTGGACCAATTATGTTAACATTCAAAAACTTTAAAAAAAAATAATAAACAAAATAACACTTACCTTCTTAATAATCGGTGTTTCAACAAGGTGAACCACTCAGATTTGTTTCATTTAGACACTATAATGGAAATATAGTGTTTAAGTTCCATGTTAACACAGAAATACTTCTTTTTTCACTATTTTAAAAATCTTTTCTCATATTTGAGTATTATATATTTCTTGCGTTATTCACATTGTAAATATCGTCATGATTTTCTCAGAAACCAAATCACAGAAAAAAGTTAAAAATTGCGGCAACAATTTAAAAATTAAAATAGGTTTCCTGATTGCACATAAAAGATTTGACCCATGGCACGAGGTACCATAAGAATTATTTTGAATTTTACCACCCGTACGGGCGATGCAATAAGCGCACGCAGTGCCATCTATGGGTGTTTCAAAGAAACAATTCTCAACTATTTGAAATCTGTGTAATTTTATAGATATTATAGATTTATTTTGTAGATGCTTTTTTTTTAATTTTAGGCATCATAATCATGGCAATTCATAGATTCAGTAATAAGATTTTTGTGATATTTGTTTTGAATTTCAATGATTAAAAAAAAAAAATCTTATAAATCTTCTGAAAAAAATGTGTAGGGAAGCCAGAATGCAAAACCCAATTTTCAGTTTTGGCTTTTTAATATTTATACTTCATTCAGTATTACACAATATTTATTATTATTAATCTAAAAAAATTACTGTAAAGTTGAAGAATTGTAATACATTCAAGACTTCTTGGGTCAAGTATACCAATTTGTGGGGATACTTATTACCCACCCATTAGATACAATTGACCTAACCGTATATTTGGAGTCTGAATTAAAATTATGCTTAAATAAACTTTAATACTTATTGTATGAGAAAATGAAAACATTGTGCCGCATAAATTTCTGTGCTTTAAAACATATTTTAATATGAGAAAATGGCTTTGTGTCAAGTATCCTTATGGGTCAATATCCCTGTTCTCTCTTACTTGTTACATTACTTTTTCTCCTATCTACCAGATTTTTAAGCTTGGATCATTTAAAAAAATAACCACATTCTAAAGTAAATTGGTAGGAATAATTTTGAAAAGAAAATAAGTAAATACACCGCTAAATAGAAGAGTGCTTCTTATATATGTAAAGTTACGTCATAAAATTAATATAACGTTAAATCCATAAAGCTAGAATCGGCTAAACTGCCATCATTTTTACGGAGTACCGTTTCACAACTAATTTTTCAGAGTTAAAATGATGTTAAGCTTGGGAATTTTGGAATATGATAAAAAAAAAACTTTAAACCCAGCTAATGTAACATTATAACTTGTTAAACAAACTCCATAAATTGAATATATATTTAAATTTTTTTGATAAATGAAATTTCAGGTATTGAGACACTTTGCATTCAATTGAAGAGCTTAGTGGAAGAACGTGCTAAGTGTCAAAAGGCCGAAAACGAGAAAATGATAGCTTTAAAAGATTTTCGTTTGCACTCAGATCCGTTAAAAACGGTACTTGCAAACGGTAAAAAATATACTTAACTTTAAGTTTTTGAAAAAAGGGAAAACTCTTGATATCTTTGAAGGATGCAATAATATGTTCATTGACAAAAAAAGCTAAATTTTTTCAACAAAATTTTCAAGCTTAATTTTTTTCTCTTGGCACGTTCTTCCACTAAGCTCTTTAATTGTCTTGCATGTAAAATGTTACAAATACAAAAATTTTTACAATTAGTTATGAATCGGTCGTTTCTCTACTAAAATCACAAGAAGATACACGTTTTATTGCCGAATTTCCTCAATGTATTCCACTCCACCCAAAGTTATTACGCCAGAAACTACCCCTCACAGTAGCAGCCTTTCAGAAATGCAATCTTAAATTCATATCATCTATTTACGAAACGTATGAACAAGATACTATCAACAGGGGGTTCTATTTCAAGACGCGCCCACTTTTACATCACCTCAATATATATATTTTTTTAAATCGTTTTTTTTTCTTCTTCCCTCAAGCTAACAATGTTTTCCCCTATTTATGCTGAAATAAGAATTTTAATATTTTTGAAGGAGGGTAGTTGTTATCATGAACATGGGTGAAACGGCTGTAATATTGAAAAACAATTTTAGGAAGATATTATTGTATGTTTTTTACTATTATATCGTTCTTAATTTTTTGATTGACACTTTGTTGATTTTCCAAAAGAAAATACATTTTTGCTTTATTAAAAATAAACTATTTATTGTATATAGTTTTAGGCTGAATAAATACCTGACTTCAGTGTTCTTTATCACTCATAGTTTAAAATGCATTTTTTTGGTGCTTACAAAGGGCAAATTGGCATTTTTATTCAAAAGCAATTGTATGATATAGGAAGTCACTAATGAATAGTTTTTAATAGATAAGCATAAATGTTATTTCTGAATAAGATGTGTAATACATAAAAATGATTTTTTTTAGTTTCTATGGGTGAGAAGCGATTTTCTTTTAAGACAATTATGTTTTTACATTAACCCAGATGGACAAATACTTCGAAAATTAACGATGATCACCATTGTTTGCCCGTGCTTCATAAATTCATTAAAATGATGTCTTATTAAACAAAATCAATGCATTATATGTAACATTTATTTATTGTCCAAAAGGCGTCTTTTAAAATATCTAATAATTTTTTTTAGTTTCAAAATGACATCTTTAACGCATAGTAATGTCAACATTACTGTTATTTGACTTGACAGTAATTTACATTGTTGAATTTTTGTCAACTATTTTTTTGCTGAACAACTTGTATTAATGTTTTCATGTGATGTTGCAATATAAACAAAACGAGAAGCTTGCTGCCATCGTATATTACAAAAAGGTGCTCACTCAAACACCTCTAAAGTAGTTAAAAAACATTTGTTAAACCGCCCCCAAGCACGCTTACCAGCAGGGATGCCAGAAGAAATTTCTAAAAAAATAGCCAAGTACTCAAAATAGCCAAATTAGCTAAATATAAACTCTTTTTTACTTCACTTCCGGTGCTGACAGCTGCTGACGTCCTTACGGCATAACTTACTCAATATGCGTATAAAGTTTGATTTTAAAAACATGAGTAAAAGCACATTTAAAAGCACTAAAAAACGAATAAAATACTACAAAATACTCATTATTAAACCAAAAAAGGAAATCTTCGGGATGTAAAAATTAGTCAAATTACTGGCTAACACAGTTTTTGATAATAATTATAAATTTATTAGAAAAGCGGAACCAAAATTAATATTAGCAAACTCTGGTAACTTTGCAAGCCAGTTTCTTTGTGGAAGGTGCGGAAAAAGGTAGGGGGTTGCAGTGAGTCTATAGAACACACCAGAGATCTTTGGGAGGTGATATTGAATTACCTTTAGGATGCGTATAGAACTTAAGATATCGAAGTGATCAATGCTGTTTTGCGCAACTATAATTATTTCGTCTATGAGACTTACCATTCATTTGTAACACAAAACACACATCGAAAACTTTCCAAAGTTGCCGTGGCTTGTACCGGGGCCTCCGAGAAGAAGAGAGAGGGGGAAAATAAAAGACAGGGCCTGGCTCTTTCCGAAATCCGCCATTGACAAGTGACATCAAACGACCGACCCACTGAATTCGTGCGGGGAAGAAGCAAAGGGAATAAAAAAAGGCTTTTTTATCGTTGATTTTGCTATTTTGAGAGCTGTCGAAGACAAAATATAAGAACTTATTCAAAACTAAATCAATATTAACTTTTCTTGCATAAAAATATTTAAATCTTGTGCATTTAAAAAAAAAATTTTAAGCCACATTTTCGCATTAGGTAAGATTAACATAAACTTCTCAATAAATCTTGTGTCTCTTATTTCCCTTATATTTTTTACAAGCTGTAGATTAAAGCCTGTATCAAATTATAAACGGATCGATTATTACCAGAAAGTAAATAACAGGTTATTTATTTTACTCCATTCACACAAACACTTATAAATTTGCATTTAATTTCCTTAGTTTCGATTTTAAATTTTTGTTTTTACTCGGTATGTTACGATTTTCGATGGGTTCATTTTTTATTTCATTAATAGAATAATATATAAAAAATGTTAATTTATTTAGTTTAGCAAATAATTGTGAATATTTTTGTAAAATAATTTTAAGTATTTTAGATTTTTGTGAAAGCTTATCATACAAAGCAGCACGAAAGATAGCATGTATTTCAAAGATACACAAGAATATGTACATTTTAAAATGTTAAAATTATACCTTAGAAACCCAGTAAAAAATAAACAAAAAACTGTGATTGCTTAACACTATAGGCCTTTCAACTACCACTCCATAAATCAGTACACATATTTAAAGGTAATTATATATTACCTTATAATGTAATTTTTATAACTTTAAAGTCAAAAAAGTTCTATGAAAATCACTTGCACAACTTTTATTCATACCTCCACAAATAAAATGAATTAAACAAAGAATGTTTTTCATTATATACTTCTTAATCTTCCAAAAACAAATCACACAAGATTTTTCATCAATTTTTCATTTTTAATATTTTTTATTTAAATTTAAATAAGAAAAAATCTATATACATAAAAGGCAACTTCCGTTTGTTTGTTTGTTTGTATAAGACACGAGATCTAAAGAACCCCGCAACAGATCGTCACGAAATTTGGCACAAAAATTCATCTCATCTCCGGAACAAACATAGGCAAAGAATTTTTCGAATCAGACCATTCCTTCTATCGTTTCGAACGTTTTTCTGAAAAAACTACACCACTTTGGCTCAAATCCGATCATTTTTTACTTTCCTGATGCCATCGGCTGAAAAATTAAATAACACTTTTAACAAAAGTAATTAAAATTGAAAATGTTTATTTTATTCTGTTGCCATTAAACTTCAGAAACTAAATTCATTATTTGAAAAATAATTGACATGTTTCAAGTGACGTAATTCCGGCAGTCTCCATTCCCGGATTTTATTGTGGGTTTATTTGATGATTTTTTCATTGATTTTTCTGTTGACTGCATGTATGCATATTTAAGCAATAAATTTATCGTTAAGCTATTACTGAACTATGATGGTTAATAAGCCGTCGCACTAGAGTCATATTGGTTTTATGTCTTTCATTTTTCGCCAAATACTTGCAATTTCGCAATTATTAACTAAAACTCGCCGAATGGGCTTGTTTTTATAAATATTAATAAGCTGGTTGTTGTTCGAAGGTCATTGTGTTAGAGCGTATAATGGGTGTGTTTGTAGCTATATCTATTTTCGCCAATTTTTTTTCCAAACGTGCCAAATGAGCTAAAAGGTTTTATCTATATACATAAAAGGCAACTTTTTTTTTTGTTGTTTTGTTTGTTTAGACACAATCTAAATAACCACGCAACAGATCGTCACGAAATTTGGCCCAAAAATTCATCTCATCTCCGGAACAAACATAGGCTCAGAATTTTTCGAATCAGACCATTCCTTTTATCGTTTCAAACCCCCCCCCCCCCCCCCCCCCCCCCCCCCCCCCCCCCCCCCCCCCCCCCCCCCCCCCCCCCCCCCCCCCCCCCCCCCCCGTCGTAACCCTGGTTTTGTAATACGTTGTTTATATTACCAATAAAGTGCGCCGAATTTTAAACAAACTTTTTGTAGCAATATGAATGAAACAAAAATTTGCATAAAAATTTAAAACAAAAATGTAATAATCATGTTTGTCAATCTGATTGTAACTAATCGAATTTGAAAATATGTTCGTTATAAATAACCGTATATGTGCCTTAATTTAAAATTGAAATTCTCCTCTTCTAGCCTGTATTTTATTCCTGAATTTTAAAATCCAAACTAAAAAAAACATTAAAAAAATCAAAATATTAGTAAAGGAGGTTAAATTCTAGCATCCGTTGGCGAGATTATTTTAACCCTTTTGTTTGCTTGTCATTGTCGTTTTGAAAAGACACAACCTAAATATTACCTTTATCGTTTTGGAGATTTCCCCCTAAACGAGCTCAAAACTAATGCTTTAATATCTCAGCAAATAATGCAAAATAAATAATTATTTTTTATACATGGGGTATTTTGAAGGTGCTACATTTTTATGTAAAAAAATTGGGTATTTCTATTGGAATTTTCAAAGTTAGTACTCATTTTATTATGTAGACGACGCCTTATACATTTTTTGTTGCTAGTTCTCACTTCCTTACGCTATTTCCTGCAAAATGGCACTTTTCACAAAATTCCTTGACCAATAGCAGCCGAAAAACAAAGGGTGGATCGTTTTTTTCCCCAGCTGTACATACTAATACCGGGTTTGTTGCATTTTATCATAATTTAAGCAAATAAAGATGTTTTTTTGCGCTTGAAAATATAGAAATTCTAACTCAAATGCATGGTGAGAGCAATTTTAGCGGTCGTATGGGCTCACTGCCAAGAATCAATGGCCAGGCCCGAATGCACTTTCTTCTTCTCGGAGGCCCTGCTGGTACAATCACCCTTATGACATTTAGTAGGGGAGACTTATTGAGATACTTAATCCTACACTATAAAAGAATCTGTAAGTAAATAGAACATTTCTGTTATTTTCTTACAGAAATTTTCTGTTGCCAGCTTCCACCATATTTAATGAAGTAACGTTCCATCAATTTTTTACAGTACATTTATATTTAAATTTAAAACATCCAAAGTTCTTGTAAAGAATTTCATTTTTAGACTCATAAACATCTGAAACGTAGCTGTTCCAGATGTCACAAGTGTGAATCTAGTGCCATCCGTTTGAGATACTTTTTTTTGTTTGAAGTTGAGAAATTTCATTTTGCTGTATATATACGTATCATATAAAGGCAATGCAAATTATTTGTTATTAATAAGAATTTTTGCATAGATAATAAAATTATATAGATAGGCACTCTAGAAAATAAACAATTTAATTTTAGTAAAAACCATTATTACATGGAAATATTTTTTTTAAGTAATAAACAGTAGCTTGGTTAACAAAAGGGAATGCATGAAATATACCACCAACCGAACAGAAAATTTATTTTACAGAAAATATATTATTTTTATAAAACTTGCAATTTTAATATGCAAGTAACATTGAAGATATCTACAATGACACAATAGCGTTTGCGTGATTTCAAATAATTTAAAATAGAATACTATATGTTCAAAATCATAGCTTCATAAATATTAATTTATATTTTTGATGATTCTTTGTGCGTGAGTTCAATGCGGTAAATTTTGTACCTCTTCTAGAACTATCTCAACAATTTGAAATATAAAATTTCGAATAGATATTTGTCTCATTAATTGTAATTGGAAACGGCATATAAAGTTTTCCAATCAGATTTCAAAATTGAAGAGGGGTTTTCTTTTAAAAATTTTTTTGCGTGGCTTGCAGTTCATTAAATGAATATTAGAGTAGGCATGTATGTTAATAAATAATGCAAAGATTGTGACTACCAGAAGTCAGCAATACTCAGTAGCACATATTGGACCCTCCTACACTCTTAAAACAAAAGAGTGAATTTTTCACTCCAAAAAAGAACGAAATATGTTTCAACAACATTCATTACTTGTGAGTGTGTTTTCGCTCAAAAAAGAACACTTAGCCGAAAAAGAGCGATTTTAGAATAACTTTTAATAGAGTGAATGACAAATTCACTTCGTTTCGAAAAGAATTTCAATTCGTCTCTTAAAAGAGCGATTTTAAAACGTTTTCATTGGTCCAATTTGATCACGTGATGCTTGACGACGGGATTCTTCGAAGAAGTCATCCACACCACCTTGTCTGGAACGGGTTAGGTGATTTCTTACTGTTTTTTTCTAATTTCGTTTTTGTTTTGTTACAATTGTAAGTTTTTTTCTTGTTTATTTCACTCGATGGCATAAATAATGGATGGCAATAATAATGGCAATTTTTCTATTAAATATGGTTAAAAAAGCAATAAAAGTTCTCAAAATTAGAAGGAAATCACTCATAGTAGTTTTAGTCTAAAGAGGAGTGGAAAAAAGCCATTCAAAAAGGAGTGAAAAGGCACTCGGCTGGCATATGCAATTTGTCCAAAAAGGAGCAAAAATGGCAGCTCAGAAAGGAGTGAAAGTGGCTTATCAGAAATGAGTGGAAAAACCCCTCCGCAAAAAGAGTGAAATTCACTCCTTTAGGGAAAGTGCATTTTCAACACTGGAAAGGAGTGAAAATTAACTCAGACTGAGTTAAAATCGCTCGTTTTTTAAGAGTGTATTTGAATCACTAAAAGTAAAAAGGGGTTATGTCCATTGGAGATGTTCTCATTACACTTCTTTTTCTTTTAGGACCAAATGACAGCGGATCTCCAAACCAAAGTGCCTCTGTGTTAATCCAACGGCTTTCATACACTGTTCGTCCACCTTAGAAAGAAAATCGCCAAACACGGCGTTTAGCTAGTTTTAAACTTTAAGCCAAAAAGTTCTTTCGCAAATTTAATTAATAGTCTTTATTATTTACTAATTTTTTTTAAAGTTCTAAGATAAATGATGTATTTTTTAACCTTAAATTTTTGAAACGAAATTTATAACATCATTTAACTTTATATCATTTTATACAATATTTTATTTTAAACTAAAATAGCCCACTATTTTACATTACCCTTACAGTTTGGTGAAATATGACATATTTTTGGGAACATGCTTGGGAACTAAACACCGGGGGTTCTTCGTGAGGCTGACCACCTTACCGGGACATATGCCTAGCACCCCAGAGCCCTAGGTCACGAAAGCTGAAATGGGCACGGCATACCTTGGCCCAGTAATGGGCTGTTGCTCCGAGAAGTTATGACATATTTTTAGATAGAAGTGTAATTATTCACGATCTATATGGTGGACATTTAAGTACTTGAATGCTTTTCTGCTACTACAGAATATCCTGCTGACTGTAGTGTAGCTCCTATAGTGTGACGATAATTCAACCTCACTTAACTTAACATTGTTTCCTGACAGTTACTAAAGCGACGTATATTGCTTCAGTAATGTACGAGATTATGTTGGTTTTCGTTTCATTACTATGCCTTCAGTTTTTAATCTAGAAAAACATTTTTTAACCTACTTTTTTTAATTCGAAATAATTTTAAAAATTAAAAAGTAGGTATTACCATGCTGACGACTTCCGTGTGTCCGTACCTCCTTCCGAAATCGGTACTATCCTCCGGATCTTAAATTAGTTTTTTTTTGTCAGAAAGGTAGGACCTTAGAGACCAATCTTTCTTAAATTTTATCCGTCTGTCTGTACGCTGAGACGGACAAAAAGTCTATCGACGAATTACCCACTAAATTAGCAATGAAATTTAATTTCAATGTTAAGATTCAATGTTCAAGGTTTTGTTATATACTAGGAAACTTAACAGTATTAATGACCCTGGTAGTATTAACCTCAGCAATATACTTTGTTTTAATTCCAACGCCACTTTTGGTTTTTATATAAGAATCGAAGCTGCAAAAAAGTATTGAGAATTAAAGAACCCAAATATAATTTAAAAAAACCTAAATAATTTAAAATTCGAATTGAAAATCTCTAAAATGCACTTTTCTATTAGAAATAATAAGATAATGTAATTTCTGAATCTATGTTGCAGATTGCATGTCGATTATTTAGGAAAAGCAAATCTATTTATTATACATATTCGCAGAATAACAATCATAAATATCATTCATTATTTACATCTAACAATTATGAACATTAAAATCCTTTAGAATTTTATTGAAGTAGTCACGCAAATTCTTGTGTGTTATCGTAAAATTTCCGTGTGTCATTACCATTTATTCATTTTACTTACCAAACGAATTTCCATTGCATTCAAAAAATAATTGAATTCATATAATAGTTCATTTCAGTAAAGCAAAATAATCTATTATATAGTTTGCATATTTATAAAATTTTATCATTTAATGTTAAAACTTAAATGAAAAACGCATGTTTTCTACATAGCTCTTATATATTCATATCTACCTTAAAATTTATTAAACATAGGGTGTAAGACTTCAAGACTTCACATATTATTACTAAGTTGTTCGTTTTTTCGGACTTCGAAAGTTGGAAATGGAATCTTTGGAAATGAAATCCACAAATTACCATAAACCAGAACTATTTTATCCATTAGTTCTGTTTTTATTTACCAGTGTAAAAGGAATACATTGCAAGCATTTTAGAAGCGAAAAAATCTGCTGTTGGATAATAGCATTTACTTCTTTTTTCTTCACTGCTGTTTTAGTAACAATTATTATTACCCAAATATTTTGGATTGTTATACTACCCGTGAAAACAGAAGAGGTTCTCTCTCTATTCCTCGTACTGATACAAATATCTGCTTATATTTCAGTGTACAGATCTCGATATCAAATAGTTAAAATTTTAAAAAACGCGTCCCAAATCTCACGACAATTAGGGTACACATCTTACAAAAGGAAACTAAGACTGGCGATCGGTTGCTATTGTGTCATCTTTAATAGCCTTGTTCTGATTTTGATGTATTTGTCTTTCAGCAATGGCGAAACAAACAGTGAATTTATAAAAAACTGCAATTCAATAGAATATTTCACCCAAAATAAACTTCAAGAATACTGCATTTCATTCAAACCAGTCATAAATGTTTTAGCTTCATTAGGATGCGGAACAATGTTAAACACATTAACCGGTTATTACATATTTCTATGTCTCGTGTTGAAGCTGAATTTTGCAAAATTAGTCAAAAAACTTAACTCACCAACCATTTTCGAACAAAACTTCAGAAACCTTCTTTGTATTTACAAGAAGCTTGCTAGAGAAATGGCGTCTCTTGACAGCTGTTTCTGTTACTCAGCATTTGTGGTCTTCTTTAGTAGCATGGGGTTACTTTTCCGAGAAGTCTTCGCTCTGTTATTCGACGAATCAGATATTCTCCAAAATACTTATAAGTGTGTTGCTGGAGCAATGTACCTGTGCTTCTCGATACTGATCATAATGTCAGCTTCCGAAGCAGTGCACCTAGCCTCTGTAGCCCGTGACAGAATTCTGTCCCTGCCCGGAAAATGCCCGGCTCGATACAAAGAAATAAAATTTTTGGTGAAGAGAAAATTGAATATAGAAACCAGGCTTACTTTGTGGAAAATGTATGCTATCGAAAGATCTCTTCTTGCTAGTTCACTTGGTATTCTCCTGACGTATGGAATTTTGTTTCGATCACTTTATCAAGAGTATACTAATACTATCAACGTCACTTGACTGTGGTCAAAAGTACGACGCCCGTCGCCAATAGCCGTCGTGTGACGATAATTCAAACTAAAACTAAAAACTAATACTATCAATCATCGGCGATGGCGTGATGAACAGGATTTGTCCCTGGAGAGGATCCTAGGATAACTATCATGTGCATTAGTAAACTAAACGAGACTAATGTTGCTATTCAAGTCACCTTTGTAAGGCCGTAACAAGCTTTCATGTTCTCCTGACATATGGAATTTTGTTTCGCTCACTTGACCAAGAGTAGTATACTAATACTAATACTGCCAATGCAAGGAGTGACTCAAGAAAGGATTGGTTCGATTCTGTCTAGTCTGTGCATTAGTAAACCTAAACGAAATATATGTTGCTATTCAAGTCACATTTGTATGGCCGTAACAAGCTTTCATGCTCTCCTGACATATGGAACTTTGTTTCGGTCACTTCACCAAGAGTATACTGATACTGTCAATGCAAGACGTGACTCAAAAAAGGATTGGTTCGATTCTGGCTAGCCTGTGAATTAGTAATCCTAAACCAGATATATGTTGGCTATTCAAGTCATCTGGGTATGGCCGTAACAATCTTTCATGTTTTCCCAAACCAGTGAAAATTATATTAAAACTAAGAAATGTAAAAATATACAATGCCTTGCTGCTTTAAAAACAAATGCTGAATAATCTAAGAATCATATTGTGTTACATTTTATGGCGTCAATCCAAACTGATTTATATCTGAAACAAATTTTCCTTCAATTATTAATCTATAACAATAAAAATTTAGTTTTGTGTGTGTGTTTGTTAATTATAGACTCTTAAACTAGAAGTCTGTTTGACTAGTAATTTGGGACAAATGTATAGTTCATACTTAAGTTACGATTTTTGAACTTTTAAAGCTCAAAATGTTCATTTTTTAGATGTAATTCAAATTTTCTGACCTACACCACTTTCACTCAAATCCGATATATTTTTTCATTTTGTATTGAATGAAGAAATTAAAATAAACACAAAAATAATTAAATATAAAAATTTCTTTTATTCTGTTGCTAATATCTTCAGAAATTAAATTCATTATTTGAATATTAATTGACATGTTTCAAATGACGTAATTCCGTCTAGTCTAAATTCTAGGATTTTATTGAGGGTTTAGGTGATAATTTCTTCATTGATGGTTCTGTTGACTGGTTGGTTGGTACATATATATTCCGGTTTGTGTGCTTGATCAGAGACCCGCTTATAAAATTTCGTCAAGTAAGATAGACACAGACAGAATTTTTACTGATACAGGGGGAGAAGGTATGCCCAGAACGAAGGCGGGAATCGAACCCACACCCGTTACAGCGCGCAGACTGTTAACGTAATGGCCTGCGATCCAACCCACTAGGCCATCCGGGCCCCCTGTTGACTGCATATATGCGTATTTAAGCAATAAATGCATCTATGCATATTTAAGCTATTATTGTGAATTAGAACTATGGTGGTTGTTCAAGGCCATCACACTATATCTGCATATTAGGGTTTTATGTCTTCATTTTTTCACCATATACGTTGCTTAACTAGCCAAATTAATACGTAAATATTTCAGGTTTTAAGAGGCCACAAAAATGTTGAATGAAAATAAATTATTTCTCGAGCACCGATTGGTGAATCATTGTTTCGTGGGAACAGAGCACCATTTCTCAGCACCTATTTTTGTATTTCAGTAAAAATTTTAATTAAATTTTTTTTACAATACCACAATTTATCATACTTTTTCAATTCGTTGAGTCTCTAACTCGGGTGAGTGCAAATTATGCTTTTTTGGTAGGTAAAAGATTTGAAGAGATTAACTTTTAAAACAAAAATATTAAATTGAAGTGTTTTTCACGAAATTTTAAGTATGCTACAATTTTTCTGTGTATTTTTTTAAAATTTAAATCGGTAGAGTCACAAATTAAAATTATATGCGTGCATTATTTTTATTTGGTTTAATTTAATTAACATCACACTAGATCTAGACGAGATCTATTGAAACATTTTGGAGATGTGAAAGTTTTTCTTAAAATTCTCTGGTAAAAAGAAAATACTAAGTTATGGTGATAACTGATACATCATCGATTTTTTTATGGTGTTTCGAGTGGATAAGATTTAGATATTTGTTTTGTTCTTTTATCTAAATATTTCTTCCTTAATAAATAACATAAGACTTTAAGAATACATCTTTAACCCGTTAACGACGATTGACAAGAAACTGTTCCACATGAAAATGAGTTTTATAGTTAAGTTTATCTTATAAATATAATAAAGGAAAAAAAACTATACTCCTAGACAATTCATCTAGGATAAATTGATTTACCCTTAAAACAATTTTAAAAACCTTAAACTTTTTTATTCCGAAATTTAGGTTTTAATAATAAAGTAATCATAAAGTCATCGATAATGGATTAAAAACTAAATGTTCAATTTAATGACTTTCGATATTTTTCGTGCAGGTTTTAATGTAGTTTTACATAACAGTTTGTACTTTTTACACTGATTTAGGTATGGCACGTACATTAGGAAAGTTATTGTACCCGCAAGCATAGAATGGGCATGTTTGAGGTCTTGGCAACCAAAATGCTCAATGAATATTGATTCTCTCGATAATCGATTGGTGATTCTATGTCTCGTGGGAAAAAAAGAGAACCAATTGAAGGAACTGCAGGAATGAAACCTGGAAGGAAATAAATAACATGACGCAAGTTATACAAGTAATATGCCACCTAAAACAAGCCAATCATAAACAGCAATAATTATTATTTATGTTTCTCTAAAGTTGTACATTAAATTTTACTTATTATGTAGTATTAATAAATAATTGAAATTGACCAATTTGCATTTCATTATATAATTATATTTTGTAGAAGTTTCTGTGGTTAAAGCCAAAACAGCGTCACATAATTCCTAATGCATATTCTGTTTCATAAGCCATTAAAGTTACATTCCACTTTAAATTGGATTTATTTATTACAGCTTATTGGCATTTTTTGATTGCTTCATATTCCTATGATAACTAATTGTATCTTTTATGGTAATAGAATCTAAATTGAAACAAAAATATTTTACGATTCGTTGCATATTTATTATTTATTTTATTATTCATAACATATTTGAAATTAACAACGGAGTTTGGTATTTAAAATACAGAAATAAAAAAGAGGTTGATTTTTTAAACTTTCAAATGGATTTATTCTTTCAAGAGTAGTATTATACACTTTTTGGGACAAATTCGAAAGAAATGCAAGTAAAATGACGTTTCAGAATAATCGTGAAAGAATTTATCCTTTTAATTCAATACACAGAGCATCAGTATCATTACAAGAATCCCTCAGCCCTTTCTTTCTATTTTTATATATTACTGGTGTGAATGGTAGAGATTATAAACACTATATGAACGGAAAGTTTCACTATATTATCTTTATAATTGTACTACTGGCCTTCATTACTTGCTTGGTGATCTGTATAGTGTTAGAAATATTTTGGATAGTAATATTACCAGTTAAACACAGTGAAGCTTCTTTATTAATCATTATTCTGATTCAAATTTCGGCTTATGGTTTTTTATTCCGATGCCGACAGGAAATAAGAAATATTTTAAAGAATGTATCACAGATCTCTGGAAATTTAGGATACACTTCATACGCGTGTAAGATTAGAGTGGCTTCTTGCTGCTTTTGTGTTATCTTCAATATCCTGTATGCAATTTTGATAGTTTTATTCTTCAGTGACAGCAAAAAAGACATTCCTTTTAGAGGATATTGCAGCTTAATGAACTTTTTAAACCTGAAAATTCTCCAAGACTACTGCGTTACATCGAGACACGCCTATAACGTCCTAGTTCCGCTAGTGCACGGCACGATGCTTTCTTCGCTGACTGGTTACTACAGTTTCCTCTGCATCCGGCTGAAAATGCAGTTCGAAGAACTTACTAAACAAGTGAATTCTGTCGTCACATTCAATAAAAACTATGACTATCTTCTTGGCATTTACAAGAAAATTAACAATGAAATGTCGTTTTTGGACAAGTGTTTCTCGTACTCGGCATTTGTGGTCGTTTTGAGCAGCATGGTGGGACTCTTTCAAACAGGCTACTCCCTGATCTTCTTTGCCAGAGAAAACATTTTTCGATATGCTTATTTATGCGTATCTGGAACAATTTACCTGTGCTTCTTAGTCATTGTCATAGTGGCTGCATCTGAAACTGCGAGGTCGACACCTGTCGCACGGGACGCCATTCTTTCCTTTCCCGGAAAGTTCCCATCTCGATACAAGGAAATCAAATTTCTTTTAAAGACGAACTTAAATAGAAAATCCAGGCTTACCTTGTGGGAAACGTATGCCATTAAAAGATCGCTTCTTGTTACTGCTCTTGGAAGGAATTTTAATTGCTACATTTGGCAAGATTAAATCATAAGAGATTATGTCGCAAGGTATCTTGAAACAAATTTGTGCATTTTAACTTAAATTATTGCTAATTAACAAATGCGTATCTGGAACAGTTTACCCATGTTTCTTAGTCATTGTCATAGGGACTGCATCAAAAATTGCTAGGTCGTCAAATATCGCTGGGGACACCGCGTTCAGTCCTTGCCCGGAAAGTTTCCATCTCGGAACAAGGAATTAAAAACGAACATAAATAGAAAATACAAGCTTACTTTGTGGGAGACGTATGCCATTAAAAGATCGCTTCTTGTTACCCTGACTTTCGGAATGAACTCTTGAATTATGGCACAATTTTAACATTTGCTAACAATTTGTGAAAAATGTTAAATCATAAGAACTAATAACGCGAAAAGGTTTCCTTTAAAAAACCGAATTTTCTTTTAAAAACACTAAATTGATTGTAAATTAGCAAAAATGCGTATCTGGAAGGAATTTTACTGTGCTTCTTATCATTGTCAATAGGTGGCTGTCTAATCCGAATAACAATCGGATCGGAACTGCTCGTCACAGGGACATCGATTTTTCTCAGACCATCGCCGGGAAAGTTTCAATCTCGATACTAGAAAGTCAAATTTCTTTAAAGACGAACTTAATAAAAAATCCAGGCTTACTTTGTGGGAAACGTATGCCATTAAAAGATCACTTCTTACTGCTCTTAGAAGTCTTTTGACTTATGGAATTTTAATTGCTACTTTTGGCAACATTAAATCATAAGAGATAATGTAGCAAGGTATCTTGAAGCAAATTTGTGCATTATAACTTAAGGGGGAATGGGCGCGCTGGACCGGGGGTCTCCAAAGCAAAGTGCATCAGTGTTAATCCAATGGCGAAAAAAATATTTTCTCTGCCACATTTCTCCGGCTGTATTGAATATTTTTTCAAGCGGATTTTTTTATATGATGCATGTAGCTGACTTACAGGTCCCGACAATCCCACTTTTTGAAATTGGTTCGAATACTTTTTATAGTTTTCGATAAATAATTTTACACAAAATATTCGAAGCAATTTCAAAAAGTGACATTATAGAGACCTGTAAGTTATCTACATTTATTATTTAAAAAAAACGTTGGTAAAAATATTCAATACAGCCGGAGTAATGTGGCAGAGAAAATAATTTTTTCGCCATTGGATTAACACTGATGCACTTGAGTTTGGAGACCCCCAGTCCAGCGCGCCCATTCCCCCTTAAGTTATTGCGAATTAACAAATGCGTACCTGGAGCAAGTTACCCGTGCTTCCTAGTCATTGTCATAGGGGCTGCATCCGGAAATACGAGATCGGCAAATGTCATTCGGGACACTATTCGGTCATTGCCCGGAAAATTTCCATCTTGATATAAATAAATCAAATGTCTTTTTAAGAAGAACTTGTACAGAGAAGCCATGGCTAACTTAGTGGAAAAGGTACGCGCAAGGCAAAGGCAATAAAAGATCGCATTTTGTTACTGCTCTTGGAAGTCTTTTGACTTATGGAATTTTAACTGCTATATTTGGCAATATTTAATTATAAGAAACGATGTCGCAGAGTCTTTTAGAACAGGTTTGTGTATTTGACCTGAGATTATTGCAAAGTAACTCATGCCTTATGAGAAAGGATTTTTTGTTATATGTTTTCATTTCTAATGACTTAACATGTCCCTTTAAACTTTAGTACCACAACAAAAATCAATCTTTTGTTTATAATAACTTTATCTCTGATTAAATGAAATATTTGATGAAAATGAAGCTTTTGTTGGTTAAATAAATTTGTGTGAATTTTAGGAAACTTAATCATAATGTCTCATTAAATTTTCTGAATCATTAATTGTAATGTATCATTCAATTTTCTGAAAATATTTTAATTTCTGACAAAGAAGACATTTTTCAGTTATATATTATGTAAAACATACAGGAAAAATATTATATTGTTGAAAAAATTATATAAAAAGGGGATTGGCAAAAAAAAGTTAGAAAAGTGGCACAGAAGGAAACTTTGGTATTTAAAGTTAAAAAAAAAATATTCTATAAATACGTTTACGAAAACAACTTTTTAGCCTACTTTTCTTTTTTTAATTCGAAAGAATTAAAAAAATGAAAAAAGTAGGTATTGACATGCGGTCGATGTCCGTTCTGTCTGTCTGTCTGTCTGTCTGTCTGTCCGTACCCCCCTTCCAAAATCGGTTCTATCCATCGGATCTTAAAAATTCTTTTTTGTTAGAAAGCTATGACCTCAGATACCCAACTTTCATACTTTTTGTCCGTCTGTCTGTACGTCCGGACGGACATAAATCTACTATCTGTCGGCGAATTTCCCATTGAATTAGCATTGAAATTCAATTTTGAGTCATTTAAATCACTGTAGGTATTGAAATGCGATTGATGTCCATCTGTCTGTCTGTTCGTATGTCTGTCTGTCTTTCCGTCTGTCTGTCTGTCTGTCCGTCTGTCTGTCTGTCTGTCAGTCTGTCTGTCCGTACTCCCCTTCCAAAATCGGTTCTATCCCTCGGATCTTAAAAATTCTTTTTTTGTTAGAAAGCTATGACCTCAGATACCCAACTTTCATACTTTTTGTCCGTCTGTCTGTACGTCCGGACGGACATAAATCTACTATCTGTCGGCGAATTTCCAATTGAATTAGCATTGAAATTCAATTTTGAGTCATTTAAATCACTGTAGGTATTGAAATGCGGTTGATGTTCATCTGTCTGTCTGTTCGTATGTCTGTCTGTCTTTCCGTCTGTCTGTCTGTCTGTCTGTCCGTCTGTCTGTCTGTCTGTCCGTACTCCCCTTCCAAAATCGGTTCTATATCCATCGGATCTTAAAAATTCTTTTTTTTGTTAAAAAAGCTATGACCTCAGATACCCAACTTTCATACTTTTTGTCCGTCTGTCTGTACGTCCGGACGGACATAAATCTACTATCTGTCGGCGAATTTCAAATTGAATTAGCATTGAAATTCAATTTTGAGTCATTTAAATCACTGTAGGTATTGAAATGCGATTGATGTCCATCTGTCTGTCTGTTCGTATGTCTGCCTGTCTTTCCGTCTGTCTGTCTGTCCGTACTCCCCTTCCAAAATCGGTTCTATCCATCGGATCTTAAAAATTTCTTTTTTTGTTAGAAAGCTATGACCTCAGATACCCAACTTTCATACTTTTTGTCCGTCTGTCTGTACGTCCGAAAGGACATAAATCTACTATCTGTCGGCGAATTTCCCATTGAATTAGCATTGAAATTCAATTTTGAGTCATTTAAATCACTGTAGGTATTGAAATGCGATTGATGTCCATCTGTCTGTCTGTCTGTTCGTCTGTCCGTATCCCTCTTCCAAAATCGGTTTTATCCCTCTTCCAAAATCGGTTCTATCCCTCGGATCTTAAAAATTCTTTTTTGTTTAGAATGCTATGACCTCAGATACCAACTTTCATACTTTTTGTCCGTCTGTCTGTACGTCCGGACGGACATAAATCTACTATCTGTCGGCGAATTTCCCATTGAATTAGCATTGAAATTCAATTTTGAGTCATTTAAATCACTGTAGGTATTGAAATGCGGTTGATGTTCATCTGTCTGTCTGTTCGTATGTCTGTCTGTCTTTCCGTCTGTCTGTCTGTCTGTCCGTCTGTCTGTCCGTCTGTCCGTACTCCCCTTCCAAAATCGGTTCTATATCCATCGGATCTTAAAAATTCTTTTTTTGTTAGAAAGCTATGACCTCAGATACCCAACTTTCATACTTTTGTCCGTCTGTCTGTACGTCCGGACGGGACATAAATCTACTATCTGTCGGCGAATTTCCCCATTGAATTAGCATTGAAATTCAATTTTGAGTCATTTAAATCACTGTAGGTATTGAAATGCGATGATGTCCATCTGTCTGTCTGTTCGTATGTCTGCCTGTCTTTCCGTCTGTCTGTCTGTCCGTACTCCCCTTCCAAAATCGGTTCTATCCATCGGATCTTAAAAATTCTTTTTTTTGTTAGAAAGCTATGACCTCAGATACCCAACTTTCATACTTTTTGTCCGTCTGTCTGTACGTCCGAACGGAAATAAATCTACTATCTGTCGGCGAATTTCCCATTGAATTAGCATTGAAATTCAATTTTGAGTCATTTAAATCACTGTAGGTATTGAAATGCGATTGATGTCCATCTGTCTGTCTGTCTGTTCGTCTGTCCGTATCCCTCTTCAAAATCGGTTCTATCCCTCGGATCTTAAAAATTCTTTTTTTGTTAGAATGCTATGACCTCAGATACCCAACTTTCATACTTTTTGTCCGTCTGTCTGTACGTCCGGACGGACATAAAATCTACTATCTTTCGGCGAATTTCCCATTGAATTAGCATTGAAATTCAATTTTGAGTCATTTAAATCACTGTTGCCAAATCAACAATGGCATGAGAAACTTTATTTATTTAAACATATTTGAAGCAAAATAATATTTTCATGAATCAGTTTGGAATGACGTCATAAAATGTAGCACAATTTGATTCTTTGATTATTCATTAATTATCTACCGAGAAAGCGGCAAGGCATACTTTTGCATGCAATTATTGCTTAGTTTTAATTTACATTTCTTATTTTTTAATGCAGTTCGGAGTAGTTTCATTACTTTTGTTATTAATTAATATTTAATTATTCTTCGAACTACAAATAAATCACGAGCAGATGATAAATAATATTTAATTAATTTACGAAAGAATATTAAGGAAAATAGTTGATTTTGGCTTTTAGAAGTTTAAATTATAGCTGGGTGCTGTGTTTCGATTTTTTTTTCTAATGTGTATAAATCTAGTGTAGAAACGGCTGTTGATGATATTTACTTTAGGAACCTAGTTTTTTTTCCCGATTAGAACTTCAGTAAGTATTTAAGTAACAGGAAAGTAGGCTATTTTAGTTCTTTATGAACTTCTTGTTTGATTAGAGTTTCAAAAATTCTTAAAATTTTGAACGATTATTTTTATTTAGTTTAAATCAAACTACTTTATATATATATATATATATATATATAATATATATATATATATATATATATATATATATATATATATATATTATATATATATATATATATATATATATATATATATATATATATATATATATATATATATATATATATATATATTTATATATTATTATATATATTTATATATATTTATATATATTTATATATATATATATATATATATAATATAATATGAAAAATCCTTACAGTGCTAATTAGTAAATAAGCTTGTTTAACTAGATGTAAGTATACCAAAATATTAAGAGTTTTCATTTAAATTGTATGGAACTTTGCTATAAAAACCGAAGTGAGTTTGTACTTGGAAACGTAATTGCGTTGTATTACAGGCTTCTATAGCAAGGTTTCCAAGGCTAGTAACCATGGCAACAAGTTGTGAAACTTTATACAAGAGTGGGATTATGATATTCACTTATCTGTTGGAATTATATGCAATGACATAATAGAGGCTCTTACAATCCGAAATAACTTTATTTTCGAGTTATAAAGGATTTAAAGGGATATTTATTTTAATACTTTTAGCTATTTTATTTATAACTAAGTTCGTATTTTGAAAGAAATACTATAATAGTAAATTCCTCTTATAATGCCGGTAAGACAAATTTTTAATAACAATAATTTTTCATCGATTTATAAATGTTATTAAAATAATAATTCTAATTATATTTCTTTCCTAAATGAGTGGTCTATTAGTATTAATTGAATATAAAGTTTTGCGAATTTGAGATTTTTATTATAAAGTTATTGCTTTTTTATTGTAAAAAGAAATAAATTAAAAACTTATGCATTGTTAAAAACCCTGATTTATTAAGTATTTATTCCTTACTTTAGCAGCAAACAACCTGAAGCTTGTATCAAAATTAATTTAAGATTACTTATTCATACTTTTCTAACTAATTTGAATTTAATATGCATAATGAAGTGATAAAATTGAAAAATGATACCATTATATTATCTTAATAAATAAATTTATTTGATTGTATTGCTTAATATGGTGTTGTTTGGTTTCAAATCAACAAAACTATATTATATGACTCGTACATTTAAAAATTGAAATAAATCAAACGTTTTTTTTATAAAACCCATAACAATTAAATGAACTAATAAAATAGTTACATAAACTAAGATCATGTTTAAAAAAATTATTGTTAATGAGAAATAAATCTTTCACGTTATTCTGATTTTGTCCATATTTCTTACAATATGTGTTCATTCGTTACTTCTTAAAATATGATATTTAGCCAAGAAAGAAGTCACTAGGAAAGCGGACGAGAGCGGAAAGAACTGCTGCCAAAAAAGGCAGAGAGACACCAGAAGGTACAATTTTAGAAATACAATTTAAAATTTCAAACCAATTAGTAAAAATATTTTATATTTGTATATTTCTCAAAATATATTAAAGTTAAAACTTAAGTAGTTCAAATATTTTTCTTAAAATATTTGTTGTTTTTGTCTAAATAACTATTCAATCTAATGAAAGCTAAGAAATTATAAATACTTTTTTATATTAAACACTTCGATTTAGTTTTTTATTATGGAAAGTGTTGAAAACAACCACTCTGTTACCACTCAATTTTACCATTTATTTTAGAATGACTCATGTAGTCTCATAGTAGGATTTGTATTTTCAATTTAGGTAGGCTCTAAGAATCAAAATTAGTTTCTGGGAAAATTAATTTTAGAAAAAATTATTAAAATTGTCATGTTTTTGTATTGTAATTGGTTAAAAATTATTGAAAATTGACTGTGATTTTTAAGAACATTTTAATCAGAACTCTTAGGATTAATACAAGAATTAGTAAAGATACAATTAGTAAAATCAGTCATCTTTTTGTATTGTAATTGGCTAAAAATTATTGAAAATTGCCTGTGATTTTTTAAGAACATTTTAATCAGAACTCTTAGGATTAATACAAGAATTATATCATCAGTCCAGAGGCAAAACCACTTTGTGCCATGTTCTAGAGTTGTGTAGTTAAAAAAACGGGTTCTTGTGGTTTAACTGGCTATTTATATAACCGGTACCAGTTAAGACGTTACTTAAAATAGGTTCGTGAAAATCGGTTCTTTGAAAACCTTATTAAAAAACCAGTCCCAGTTTTTGATTAAGAAACCGATTATAAGATTTTGCAAAATAACCGATTTTTGCGGGGTTAAATGTTTCCAGTTTTCCATTCCTGTTTTTCCTTCTGCTTATTCTTGGCTTAGTTTTTGGATTTTTTTTTTGAAAAACTGCCATTAAAATAAATTTATCAATAGATCTTATTGACAAAGTAGAAAAAATTGAGCCAGCAACAACCGTTGAAGCTAAGACCGAGGATATTATACAGGTAGGACTTAATATTGTGTATGTAGTCAGGTTTCATTAAATGCAAGATAGAATTTTAGACTACATTTCTGTTTTAATTTTAATATCTATATAATATTTTTATATTATTTTAAATACAACACTAATATGAAAACAATATCATCAATTATAAAAATATAATAAAATGTGCGGGCAGTACTATTTCTTCTATTATATGTTATAGGTATATGCATAATTTAGTTTTATTTATGAACGAAATTTGAAATTGAAATAAAAAATAGCTTTAAATTTACATGAATATTAAATTTAATCAACTAGGTATACAATTGTTATGTTTTCAAAACAACTTTTTTTTTGTCTCATATTATTCTTTTTAAGAATATAATATTTCTGTTATTTTTTAACTTCAAATCATATTTAACTATTTAATTTTTTCAACTTTATATATTAAAATAATGTAAGGAAAGAACTTTATAATTTTTCCTAGGAATCAGAAGTTAAGAGTGCTGAACTTGCTGAATTGCACTCCAAATTTTCAGACTTAAACGAGTTTTATAGAGCTACAAAAAGTTCAAAATGGGACGAGAAATGTGTAAGATTAAATTATTTATGCTTTACTAAGAAAGTGTAAAATCAAAAACATTAAGTTTGTGTTTTCTGTTGTTTTATTCCATTAAGATTTTTGAACGGAAATTAATTCGAAATCGGAATGAAATTACCTTTTGTTTAGTAAAAATCACACAATGCTGAATAAATAGCCTGGAATTATACCTCTTTCAATTCTCTAGAAAATATAAGTTCCTATTTTGGAATGGAACATTTTGTTTCAAATATGACGATCCCATGCTTTCGATTCTAAAATATCAGACATACTCAGTTTCGAAAAAAGTTACTTTTTATTCGTTAAATATAGTGTAGTTGGCCGAACAATTACAGTATTCAGCTAGCGATAAAATCTTCTCTGGTGGACGAGGGTTTGTATCCCACCTACTACCAGCGTTTTGATGCTCAAATTTATACTCAATTTCGAAACACGAACATTCTAAAAAATTAACACATAAAGTCAATTACGACTCATTTTTTTAAATATGGTATTGTCAAAAATGAACACCAGGTGTTTCATTCTAGAGAATATGCATTGTTTCAGAAAGAAGTATCTAAAAGTTTTAAACTTGAATAATATTTACTCGGAGGCCATTTTGACTCCGCGGCGTACTCAAATTTGAGTATTTTTAAATTTTTGAAAACGTCATTTTTGGAATAGGCATAGCTTTATACTTCAAAAAATAATTTGAATATTAATTCCTGAAAGTAGAATAATAATAATTTGGAACAATTTGACTTTTCTTATTCTTAGTGGTTCAAATACGTATACAGAAGTCGAGACGTCAATCCCCTAATCTTACCTGAAGTTAATGCTTACTTAACGGAGCTCGATGAAGATGACCAGTATGACATTGCACATGTATTTGAAGAGTGCCACAAAAGTCAGAATGTAAGTTTTAATTTACCAGGTGGTGCACTAATATGGGATCTATATGGGCTCATTTGTGTAATGTGCACTCTTAAAACAGAAGAGTGATATCCACTCCTATAGGGGAAGTGCATTTTCGGCACCGAAAAGGAGTGGAAATTAACTCAGACTGAGTTAAAACCGCTCGTTTTAAGAGTGTAGGACTTAGATTGTTTTCTTTTATTTCTTTTACCCACACTCCGCAAAAAGAGTGAAATCCACTCCTTTAGGGGAAGTGCATTTTCGGCTCGGAAAGGAGTGGAAATTAACTCAGACTGAGTTAAAACCGCTCGTTTGTTTTAGTGGATCCCATATATATGGGTACCAGAAAGAACCGACTCCATTAATATGTTTGCTTAAAAAACGTGGACCCACATAGGCCCATTCATAATTTTGCTCCATTTAAATGTATATCGCTAAAGAAAATTAATCAAAATAAGAAACAGTTACAGTTACAACAGTTTTTTCATGAATAATTCTAAACATGAATGTTACATTGAATATCATTATCTCATCAGGTTGTTATAAAAAGTAATATATTGAATATATCTGGGAAAATATGATAATATTCAAAATGTTCACATTTTTCATAGTGCAATAAAATTTTTATGTTTTTTAGATGTGTGAGGAATTAAAGTTAGCCCTCTTGGAATGCCCGGTAATTCCAACCAAAACTTTGAGATATTGGATAGAGGTAAAAGGCAACTTTTTTTTAAAACATTAAATAATAACTTTGATAGAGTTGTTTGCTTTTTCAGAACTGTTCTTTTTGTTTTGTTCTTTTTTCCATAGTTTTAAAAAAGAACCCTTGAGCATTATTTATGCCTTAAAAAAAAGTTTTAAGGGAAAAAAATATTTCAAAATCATTTCTATGACAATTGTGTGACCGTTTCCTCAATTAAAATAAATCAATTGAAATCAATCACACTTTTACTTAATGATTTTTATTACAGAGTATCAAAAATTTACAGTGTATGGTGCGAAAGAAAATAGATAAAGCGACATTCCGGATTTTAAGGGTACGTTTGATATTTCCATAAAATTTCAAATTTTTATGAATAATATAAACTTCTATAACCCCGTGGAAATGCAAGAGATTTCTGTTAAATAAAATATACTTGTATTTAAAAATACAGTTACTGTAAAATAAACCGTTAAAATACGAAGAAGAAATTATTGGTAAGACTTGTAGACTTTGGATTAGCCTCCTTAAACTTAATAATAAACTCTTAGAAGTCTTGCTTTTATGAATAAATCTTAACACACGCATTAATATTTTGAATGAAAAATTTTAAGTCTTAAATGGAGTAGCTTGTCTTAGTTATATTGAAAAGTTTAGTGGGGGGAAGGGGATTTACAGCTCTTCTTTTCTTTTGTTATTATATAAAATTATTTCAATATTTTACATTAAACTCTATCAAATAACGTTTAAGCTAGAGTTCAATAAAAAGTCAATAACTAAAAGTAATCAATAATATTTACTCCGCATTTAAACTCGTGATTTTTACTTCGGCCCCTCTGAGAATAAATAAACTCAAAATCATAAAATCTTCTGCTTTTGCACACTTCAACAAATGCATCTATAGTGAATCTCTCAAAATACTCGCGCCTTCCCAATACACTGAGAAATCCAAATAAATCTATGTTTCCGTTTTGAACTGAAACATTGTTTTTTCAACGGGACTGCATTATTGGCGACTTAGCCTTTGAAGACTCGGCATACTCCCCACAACTGAGGGCCATTTCTTTGTGGCACCATCTAGGTGACTATCGCTACCAATTTTGACGCTCAGATTACAAATGAATCTGAGCTCTCTGTGGATGTTAAATCATGCCGAGATTTATTTTTGCCGAGAGAACCCAAGGCAAATGGTCAGGGATCTTTTACATGCCACATAATCATATGACATGCGTGCCCTCAATTTTTCCATCTGACGACTCAGCCGGATATCAAACCTGCAAACTTGAGCTTATGAGGTGGACACGTAAAACCTCTCAGCCACTGAGCCGGTAACTGACAATGAATGGGGTTGTTTCACGGAGGATCTGGCAATAGCTCTACGGTTTTGTTTTCATGTCTCTCGAATTACTGTTGTTTTGGTATTCGAAATTTAGTTTTCTAAGAATAAGTTAATTTAGTTGTTAATTTTTTAAAATTCCAACTTCTTGCAATGCAAGTTTTCCTTGATAAATGATAAAAACAACCAACATCACAGCAAGAAGTTGTAATTTAAAAAAATAACAACTAAAATAACTTATTCTTAGAAAACTCAATTTCGAATATCAACAAAAGTAATTCGAAAGACATGAAAACAAAACCACAGAGCTATTGCCAGATCCTCTGTGAAACAACCCCATTGAATTTCGAATTCCAGGGAGCAAACGAGAACATCAACGACGAGACCTTCAACATGGAATATGGAATCAGAGACAACTCCGGAGCTGGCTTCATCCTCTGCCTGTGGGGAAACCTAGCCAAGAATCTTCGTCACAGGGGTATGGAACTGACTTCTGTAGGATTCAGCTTCGATCTACCTCCCGAGTTGGCCAAAGTCAACTGCGCCGTTAGAATTCTACACACCATGTTCGACAACGTCACGCCGTTGTTCTGCGAGTCTGCTCTTCCGGTGGAGTGGAAGTTGGGGGAACTTACCATAAAAGGTACGTATTTTCTCACTTTTATCTATTCTCACATAAATACCATGATCTAGCATTACCACCTACCCAACCCATACTGAAAAGTAAATTTCGTTTCATAGGCATTTGCTGAACTTAATTTTTTGCAAGACCTACGGAGTCGTGTTGACCCCCGTACTGTATATTTTTTTCTACAAATAAGTCATTTGACTTATAGTACTTTAATCAAAGGTTGAAGAATGATTTTCAGTTCTTCATCTATCGAACCATTTCAGTTTTGTAGTTTAAATAAATAGCATAATAACAGGAGAGTTTAAAAAAAACGTAATATAAATATATATCTGGTTTAAGGAGGTTATTTATATTTTTAGACGACTATAATCTTTCATTGGTGGATGAAATATATTCAACTGACAATGAAGAAATCACTAGAGAGGTAAGCACTCATTATTTACGTCTATATTTTTAATATAAAAAAACTTACTATTAAGAATATTTTTAAAATTTTCTCATGTATTTTATTTTATTCTAATTGTAGCTAAACGCTTCTGAGTTCTCTGAAACCATAGGGAACATTCTGAAGCAGTTGAATGCAATGGAAATATTTAGTAAAGCCGACGCAGAGAAAATAACCCCGGGAATGTCCTTTAGTATGAATAATAAACTTTAACTACTTTACATCATTATTGCATTTAATAATTTTTACATTAATGAAAAATAACTAAAACAATATGAACTGGAAGGTATCTGTGTTAAAAAAAAATTAAAAATTTGACACTCTTGGTTTCACTAAAAATAGTGTTAAAATTATTCTTTAGTTATAAAACTAGTGTTGGTTTTTGATTCCAAAACCTGAAAAATGGTTCAATGGAATGCCAAAAATATTGCGAAACATTTCACCACACAAACGTTGCAGCTACAAGGAACCATTATTGTGGTGAAACCAAGCACAAATTTTTAATGGTGTGTAGCCTGCAGTGGAACCTGGATAATGCAAGAGTTTTTAAATAATAAAATTACAGCTCCTCCTGAAGAACCAGAGATCACTATTGTTGAAAAGGCTGAGTACTTTCCCGTGGGAGGCCTGTATTATTTCGACTTGTTCCAACTGCCACACCAGACTGTTAAGTCGGGATGCTGGATATTCACACACTGTAAGTATCAAACTACTCTAAAACACACACCGTAAAAAATATATTCAAGAACGTAATTGGGAAATTTTGGTCAACTGAAATGCATAATTTGCATCAGTAATGTTCCTAAAATATATCAATAACCTTCAATAAAATTTAGAAACAATTCCACATAAAACCAGTAACTTTCCTGGAAATGTCAAAACACTTTTCTATTTGGAAAGAAAAAACGGGACGGTGCCACTATTTTTTTTACCTCTTTTTCAATTTCGTGATGCTTGGATTGCTATCTGCCCGGATTCATTCTCCAAACTTTGGGTCCATTCGCATTTACTTTAATTGTTTGTACTTATGTTCTGAATAAAACCTGAAAATCCGAAAAAAGCGATGTAAAGTTGAAATGCCAGGAAAGTTTCCGATATATAAAAGTAAAGTTACAAAAAAAAATTTACAGTGGAATATTAAACCGATTATATAAATTTTAGCCTTAAAAGTACTCATAGAAATCTTAAAATCTTAAACTACACCTAATGTAAACAATGCCTCTGCTCGGGTTACCAATTTATGTGAGACGTTGTGAGAAAAGTCTACTCTGGTCAATTATTACCTAAAAAAGTTGGTGAATTATGCATAGAGGTAGGAAGGAGAATAGAGAGGTCCTTGTATATGCGCAGTAGCGCACAAATGAAGCAGGCTAGAGCGGTGCATCTTGGGATACCTCAGTATGTTATGCTCAGTAGCTCGAAAAACCTGACAGCCCTGCTTCAATTTCTTTCAACTAGTGGACCTCTTTACACCAAGGAGAGAAGTCAGAGTGGTTGGTTATTTGGTAGACATATATTCAGGTTTGTGTGCTTGGTCAGAGACCCGCTTATAAACCTCCGTCAAATAAGAAACAGACACAACACACACACAAATAGCAGCAGACTCGCTCTCAATAGAGGGCAGCACTACCGCTCATAAGTGGATCCATCTAATTTTTAGAGACAGAGGGCAACTAGAGGATCCTTAGAATTGACTTGTCACCCCCAGCGGTATTGATTTGGCATGGGAACTTGGAGGACTTTGTGACCACGACGGAATTTAACGTGCACCAGTCACCATTAGCGTATACGGGGGTCTTCGGCGGCCAGGGCTCGAACTCGCAACCTTGGGGATACTAGTCCAAGACCTTACCAACCAGGCTATCCCAGCCCCAGAGTGGTATATATCTCCTATTCTTATTGTGTGAGTGTATCAGAACAAAATAGGCTATCAGTGTACTTGGAATGCCCTAGCTGTAACAGTTTAATATCAACATGATCATCAAATTTTATAAAAATCACCTATGAAGCTTAATCACACAGCAATAACATATTTTTACAAATTAAAGTAATATTTATTTTTAGGGGATGAACAAGTATTGCAAAGGATTCCTTTTAGGACTAGTATCATTCCAATTCGCCACCCCAAACCGGACATGTCCCCTGCTGTGGCCGCTGAATTCGCAGACTCCGAGATCAAAAGATTCGACAAGGAAATGTGCAGCGCCATCTCCGTTTGTCTAAAGTCAGAACGGTTTTCTTCTCATTATTCAGTATTAATTTAACTGCTTTTTAAATAAATAAATGAGTGAATGAAGGAATGAAGTCAGGTTTAGTATCAATAGGAATCAAAGCGATGATTGTGTGTTCTTTCTTTCTACTTTCTACTTTCACTGTTCTTTCTACTTTCTTTACATTTACTAATCCCTTTTAAAACAATGTATATGTCTAACAACTATAGGATTTTTAGGAATAAGACCCCTAAATATATTCCGTATTTAAGACTATTCCGTATTTTCCGTATCTTCAGGAACTTCTTTGCTTGCTTGATATCTTCTATCTTCTCTTTTATTAAAAGGTGGCATTTTCCTTTGATGCTTTTATACTAAGTAGAAACTTTACATTTGTCCGAAAACTTTGATTACCTGATATATTTTATGTCTCTTTAACTGAAACGTGAAATTTCACTTAGTGTCTTCCATTCCGAAGAAAAATCTTTTCTTGCTTAATACCTACCGTCTTCTTTTAACTGAAAGCTCTTTGGAACTTACTTTCCAGAGAGAAATATTACATTTCAAAGGATAGTCTTTGGTTTTTTAATGTCTTCTTGTCTTTTCTTCGACTGAAAAGTGAAATTTCTCTTTGTGTCGTCCATCACATAGAGAAATTTTACGTTTCTCAGGGGCTCTTTGGTTGCTTGATATCTTCTGTCTTTTCTTAGACTGAAACGTGAAATTTCTCTTTGTGTCTTCCATCTCAAAGAGAAATTTTACGTTTCTCAGGGGCTCTTTGATTGCTTGATATCTTCTGTCTTTTTTGTGTACTGAAACGTGAAATTTCTCTTTGGTTTCTTAATATCTTCTGTCTTTTCTTTGACTGAAACGTGAAATTTCTCTTTGTGTCTTCCATCACATAGAGAAATTTTACGTTTCTCCGTTAGTCTTTGGTTGCTTGATATATTCTGTCTTTTGTTCGGCTGAAACGTGAAATTTCTCTGCGGATCTGCTATCACAAAAAGATAATTAACATTTTTCTCCGGAATGTCCATCTATCTTCTCTTTTATTTACAAATCCTTTTAGAGTAAAATAACCTACACAAAAATGAAAGAAACTTTAATTAAAATTATGCTCAACCCTTCAAGTATTTTAGACCATTCGTGTATCGAACTCAATACATAATAAACCTTTTAAATTTATTAGAATTTTTATAACTGTATGTTTTCTAGTATTTTGTTCTAGAATGTATAAAAAGCTAGTTTATTTATCATTTGCCTTAGCGTCACTCAATTTTGAACCTACTAATTTGTAGTTCAAAACACTAAAAAACATTACCGATTAAAGCTAAAGTAACATTTAATTGAAAATAAATTTTACACTATAAGTAAAACATATTTTAGTATTCACAATTTACCAAACACAGTCGTTATAGTTTTTAAATGACCTTTGAAAGTACTATTAGTCATACACATTAAAGTATTTGTTCGGTTTTAAATAAAATTTACGAAAAATGCGGCTTACTTTTATTGTTGACACTTTTGCGCTACCATTTTTACACTCTGGTAACTTCAGAATAAATAAAAACTGCTCATAAAAATAAGTGACGTCCTTTATGTTTTAACTAACACACTCAAATTAAAATCTTAATAATGTGCATTATTTTAAAGTATTTTTATTACTTTGTTTCCCATAACAATATTGCACTTAACAAAGTAATACAATTAATAAATTTTTTATAACAACGTGCAAAAAAGTTCACTTTTTTATATCATATTCATTCATAAATCGTTGCGAAAATGACACTTTACGTGCTTACGTCACAGACAGTGCCGAAAGTAGTACTTTCGGCACTAGTGCGGTAAAGTAAATAAGAGTATCTGATTGGTAGAAAAACAAAATGATGTCATGAATATCTCCATGGAAACTAAATGATGTCATGAAACTCACTTATTTCTATTGGTTCATTACTTTTGTATTTTCTAACATCTCCATGGAAACTACAAGTACTACAAAAATGATGAATTTTGATTCAAAATAGAAAATTATTTTACAACTTTTCTTTTACTACTTTGCATTTTCGAATATCGCCATGGAAACTAAATGATGTCATGAAAATCACTCATTGGTAGAAATACTTTTTTGCATATTATTGTAAAAAAAATATTGTAAGCAAGCACGTGCCAAATAATACTTTATTAAGCTCTTGTCATTATTTCACTCGACCTACGGTCTCGTGAAATAAAAGCCACTCGCTTAATAAAGTATTATTTTCGGCACTAGTTGCTTAAATAACTATTGATGTTTCACTGTTACTATTTATTCCAACATTTCAAATTCTCTAGTACTTTTTCATTGTTGTAAATAAACAGTAATAAGTATTATTGGTTCATTATACTATAAGGAATTCATTATACGATAAGGAAATATCAAGATAAATTTTTGTTGAAAATCTTGGCGGAACAATTTTTTAATTTTTTTGTTTTATACATTTTTTATAGTTGTTCAAAAGGGTAAATTTATTTATTATTTAACCTAAACCTTTAACAAATCTGGAAGAAAATTTTCCTCAAATCAAAGGTTATGTTCCTTGATCTGTTAATTTGTCAGAATATGTTCCAACTGTAGGGTAGATTGATACCTATGTAAAGTTTATTCCAATTTTCTAAAATACATGGAATTCAAAATGTTAATGTTTATAATCATTAATTTAAAATAAGTAAATATCTTAAACAAAAATTATTGTTTAAAATTTTAATAAAACCATTTACTTAGTAGAAAACTTATTTTCATGTTGCCACAGATGATCGCCATGTACATTGAACAGAAAAACATTAAAAATAAAATACACCACCAAGAGTGAATAATAAATATACTCAATAGAGATAAAGACGCTAATTGGAAATCAAAAATTCAAATCCAAATCTCGGGTGAATAATTGTTTTTCTGTATTCCTAGTAGATGGCGACACCACCCACACGCATCTAAAAACAGCAATCGTCGGAAAGCGAAAAAACTTGGTGGGTTATTTAATCACAGTTTACATTGAGTTACGATAATTTCTAAGAAAGTTAATGGATATCCAAACTAATATCATGAAATTTTTCCTTTAGTTTAATTTTTTCTAATGAAACTATTATATTAAAGCGAAAAAACTTGGTGGGTTATTTAATCACAGTTTGCATTGAGTTACGATAATTTCTAAGACAGTTAATGGATATCCAAACTATATATGTATTCCCTTTATTACTTTGCTAAGACTATTTATTAGCGAAACTTGTGGTATAATCGTTTGCATTGAGTTACGTAATTTCAAGACAGTAATGATATCAACTATTCATGAATTTCTTAGTTTATTTTCAGTAATTTACTGTCAGAATCCAGCAGCGTGTTATTTCTTGAACAACCCCTTCCTTCATTTTGGATTCCTGAGAAAAAAGGCTTTACTTCGATTGGATTCTTTGAAACTAAATATGATGAAGGTTAACTATTTTCTCAGATACTCAAGTCTGAACATCTATACAAGTTTCAAGAGATATCATATTAAATTTTTTTTATTTTTTTCCCCCAGAAACTGGCCAAATACAATTCAAAACTAATCAATTTGGAGTTATCGGGCTACTGCAAAGAAGATATAATAATATGCCGTATCAGGTAACTTAATGTATATAGTTCCTTGCAATAAAGTACCTGTGCATGTAAATAATATGTTTTTTGAGAGGGAAGTAGGGAATAGTTTTGCTTATGCGTGATGACATCTATGCGGATGGAGATTAGGTAACCTCTTTTAGACCTGATTAAATTGACGAACGACTACTTAGTTTTTCAGAAACTACACTGGTATTTTATTGAATGGAATTTGTAACTACCAACTGAATTAGAAAAGTAAGCATAGTATTCACTATAAATTAAATTAAGTAATTAAAAATGAGGAATAAGAAATATATAACGCTTCGTTGAATAATATATAGTTTTAACACAATCAAAGGAAATGCGCAATCGTATTTCAGGAGTAGGGAGTATTATTGTGATCGTAGGGAAAATGTCTGGATATACTACAGAGTGTTACAATATAAATTGTAAGGGACTGAATATGGTAATGGTATTGTCCTCTATATACAATATATAAAAAGCTAATCAGACCTGGGAATTTTCCAACCTGATTCTCATTCGAGTTACCTAAATCAAAATATCTAAAAGCATTTACTGTCAATTTCTCAGTAGATGATATGTTCATAACCAAGTATTACATACTTTTTATTGTACATTAAGGAATCACATGTACTTTATATTCAATATTTTTTTAAAAAAAGCTAAAACAACCTGGAATTTTTTTCCAATTTAATTCTTATTCGGGTAACCTAAGTCAGAATATATACAAAAAATTTACTCTCAGTTTTCCAGTTGATATCTCATTTCCAAGTATTACATACTTTTTTTTATACATTAAGGAATCACATGTATTTTCTTGTCTTTATATTTTAGTCTTGGGAGTTAATTTCCGGAGACGATCCCAATTCCTGCGTGCTGAACATCACAGGCATGCAACTGGCCATCAAAATCGAAATAGGAAAAGGTCTCGGCTGCATACGAGGGATCGAACAGGACGGAAAATCCCTGTTCCCGGAATCTTATTCCATGTGGATGAGTCCGGCTGAAGTTATTAAGGTTGTCAGTCTTATAAACTGTTATAATACTAATTAAAGAGTTTTAGCACTATTTCTTATGTTTAAATTGTAATTGCTTTTTTAATTTCTGCCTTGTGTGTTTTTATTTTACTTCATATATTTTAATTCTGCTTCTACCATTGCGTCAAAATTGCAAGTTGACTTTTCAGTCAATATTTTTACACTTCTTCTCGTGCTAAAATTGTGATTCCGAAGTTCTGTCTCATTTGTTAATATTTTGCTTCAAATGTTTTAATTTTGTTATTTATTCTTGTATTAATTCTGTCTCTACTGTGTGTCAAAATGCGCCAGTGAACGTTTCTGACAATATTTTTACACACGTCGTAATCTTTTCCACTCGAAGCCTTTACATTATCATGGCATGAAATTGTCGCCTACTTTACACGGGTTATCGCTCCCGTTATTAAACTTGTTATTTTCATCAAAGAGTTTATTGTTTGGAGATTTTGCAGATCTAATCAGCAGGTGGAATACTTCCGAAAGAGATAACTTTATGAAATTATCGTAACTTATCTGTTTTAAGTAAAATGCCCCTTAACTCGTTCAATTATTAGTACTAACTTGTCTCATAAAAGGCGATAAAATACTAACCATATCTACCTCTTGGTTTGGGAGATCCGGAAAGCTTTAATTGAACTTCAATCTTTATGGACAATTTAATTTTTTTCCAGTTTACTGGAAAAATTAAATTAAATCATAAAGAAATAAATAAAAATTAAATCATAAAGAAATGTTAAAATACAGCTCTAACATTTTTAATGACATTTAGGCTGGACTTCCAAATGAAAAAGAGCTATTGTACGTATAACTTTAAGACAAAACAACGAACGTTCTCAAGTTTTCTTACACACACTTTAAACAATAACATCAACAAATCACCAAGCATAAATTTTCATATAACCAGGTTTTCAAGTTCAATCATAAAAAAAAAGTTAAGAATGTGTTTACAAGCAAAATAGGTAATGCTGTCTTCCTTGCAATAATAACATGCAAGGAGAAATGACATCTACAGTCAGCAATCTACATGTATACAAATGCACTTGTAGAGCTCTTTTCTCCTTGCATGTACCTTTATTGCAGAGAAAACAACAGAACTAAGTTGAAACCGACTTGCGATGATTGATTAGCAAAAACGTTTATAATACACTGCTCAAAAGAATTAGGGGAATTCATGGTTTAAACCCTTTCACCCCCCCCCCCCCCATGATTCCATTTGGAATCATCGGCTTGCGATTTTTTCCCCATTAAGTTGAGCTTGCACTTATTTATCGTTAGATGGAAGAATCATGTCTTTTGAAAAATTAAATAATGTTTGTTTTAATTAAATGAAAATATGAAAAACTGAGTAAAATAAAATTTTCTCCCAAAAAATTGTATGAAATAAATTGACCCTAAATTCTTCACATTTGCATTCTTAGATGTTTGAAAATTGATTTTAAATTTTTTAACAAATAAGGTTTTGAAAAAAATATTGCTATAATTTATTCAAAAGTTATGATTCCAATTTTTCCCCCCTTAAATTTTAGTTAAAAAAAATAAGATTTTTCCCCCTATTTTTTACCATATCATTCTGGATACATAATGAATCTATTCCACAAATTTTAGATTTTTAAAATAAAAAATAAAACGTTGGAACTGAGAGGGTTAACGAAAATACGCAAAGTGCTCTCCTAATTATTTTGAGCAGTGTATTTCGTGACATAGAAATTCAATTTACAAAGGAATACAAACGAACTTTTTTATCCACTGTTGGTGCTTAGAGCATATGCGTGAAGGTACTTGTTTATGTCCTTTAATCTATATTATTCCCAATATGTTTTTTTAGAAACTGATGTCTATGGGTATTAATATTGCAGTTGAAGAAGAAATAAGTAAATTCATTGAAGTTTCTTCAAAGGTAAAGCATTATTTCGAACTTTATACTATTAAAATCATACATAAAGTTTAAAACGCTATTTAGACCCTCTAAGTGCATACTGTTGAAATTTGGCAACATACACTTTCATCAACTTTATGACTTTAAAATATTGTAGTTGTTAGGCAACTTTAGCAACTCATCATCTATTGGAAGCTATTATTGATGTTTTAGAATGAAAAAGTTAGCTATTAAAATTGAAAAAAAGATTTTATGCTGTGTACAATTAAAAAGATGCAATATCACCTAATTTAATGCTTCGTCCTCAAAGCTAAGTCTATGACGATGAAAATATTTTTAAATTTTAAATGATTTATTTCCAGCGCAAAGATTTTTTTTTAATATTTTCCCCGTAATGTATGACTATCAAGGATCAAAATATATTTTTTCAGAGCAAAAATAAAAAATCATGCATTAGATTGTTAACTATCAATAAAAATTTATCAATAGTATTCAAATTAACATCTTAAAATTATCATGATTATTTTTTTAAAGAATAACCAACTGGAAAACCGAGCCTACTCCTGCATGTCTATGCTGTGTAATCCTTTCAATTTTTACTGGAGCAGATGGAACGCCACTGTGTCTTCCGATCAACTAGTCATGAAATATAACGTTGGGCCAACGGACAATCAGGTAAATATTATAAATAAGGATATACAAAATAGCTGTTTGTGTCAGGAGATTTTGTTTTAAAAAAGTACCTGTTTCTATAAAATTGCATTTTTAACCTTTCTTTATTTTTTTAATTCGGATATTTTTTAAAAAAGTTTCCGCTTTTAATTTCTATTCAAACCGGCCGATTGATTTATACTGCATTTTCGTATTGTTATTATTGTTACCAATATGTAGATTGTTTTATTAAACATTCCAACGATAATTGTTTATGCATATTCATGAATAGGACAACATCATCCATTTGCTGATTACCCCGGAGAAAGTATTAGAAATCAAATGTACCGAAACTCATGCAAAGTTCAATGACGATCCAGTCGATGATCATAAAGTAAGTGAATGGCTTTAACTTTGATTTAGGAAATGGCTATGTTAAAAAAAACAAGTAGGTTTGTAACAGAATCTGTCACTTAACCCGCTTCCACACAACAGTTGTGTTTAACAAGTAAAAAGGCGCCAAATACAGCATTAATTCTATATTAAACATTTACATGCTAAATTTGGCTAGTTTCATTTATTTTATTTCGAAAATTCAATAATTATTACTTATCGTTTGCAAAAAATAATTTATATTTCAAAGAATAAATATGTAATATTCCTCGTTTTTAAATAGAATGAAAACATTTCATATCAACATACAAATAATCTCGTAGTGAAATATATTTGACGTCATTTCAAACTGATCGATGTCGCAAAAATAAATTTATTCTAATTTATTGTCTAAAAGAATTAAAGTTTCTCGAGCGATTGTTGCGAATGGCAATGGTGATTTAATTCCAATAAAAATTGTTTCCTATGCTTTTTAAATTAGCTTTAAATTTTGCAGTTTTTTAAATAATTGAAGTACTTCGAATTCGAATTCTTTTCTGAAATTTTCAATGTATTCTAATTTTAATGCGCTGAATTTTTTGACGTATCACACTTGTCCGTAGCATTTGTAGTTTGGTCTATGAAAGTGGGTGACTGACGGACAGACAGACGGAAGGACGGACTGAACGATTATAATACCTTCCACTTTTTACGTTATAAACGTAGTGTGGAAGCTAAAACCGTAAAATTAAAGCAACAAAAGAATGAATTTTGAAAAATAATCTTGAAAAATAGTTTTTATATTAGAATTATGATTAATTAAAATAATACAATTTAATTATCTTTCTCATGTAGTGATTTTTCAAAACATGTTAACCCATTAATGACGATGGGTAAGAAAATTTACCTTGCGAAAATGAGCTTTCTGCTTAGGTTTATCTAAATAAACAAATGTAAGAAAAAATAAAGACCATATAGTTAAACTCAGAGTTTCCATGCATAGAAACCACGACCATGGGCGGAGCAATAAAACGCGCGGAGAAATCAGATTAAGAGGAAATTTCAGCTATTTTATTCTGTCTCCATCTGATTGATCCGCGCGTTTTATAGCTCCGCCCGTGATCGTGGCTTCTGTGCAAGGAAACTATGAGTTTAACTATAGACCTATACAATTTATGTAGGAAATATTAAGCTATACGAAAAGCGAGTTTAAGGAAATAAGTTAAAGTTTTCATTCGGAAATGAAGGCGTTAATTTTGTACACAAAATCGTTGTTAATGGGTTAAAATCAGATTTTTGCTAAATTTGTAGGATAACACTGCATGTACGTTTAAACAAACGGCAATATACTTATTATATTGTATATCTTATATTTATTAGTACCACAGTAACCTCTACCACCTTCTTATGGAAAAGAATGATATAGATCCACAGAGGGAAACCGACAAGGAGTTCGCCAATGCGATATTTTATATCCTGAGCACTTGCAAGTTATTTAGCTGCTCTTGAAAATATCTTTGTAATATTAATTATGCACATAATGTATGCATTGTAAAATAATATTATCATATTGTACAGCACCAAGAATCAAATAACCAATAAAGTTCTGTAAAAAAAAGTACTTTTGTACATAAGCGTCCTTCTACTAGATTAAAATATTAACAAATGAATAGAAAAGTGTCAAACTAAACAAACTTTTTAGTGATACATATGTATAAACCTGCCACCTAAGTATCAGGTTTTGTAGTAACACACACAATATTTAACAAATTCTAAATTTTATAATTTTGCTCAGCTAAAAAAAATTAAATTTAAAAAAAGTTAAGAGAAATTCACTATTTGGTTAAAAACTTTAAGTTGTTATAATGCAGTGAAAACAAGTTTACAATTAAGACAATTTGTTTATCCTTCAGAGGTTAAATTATGTTTTTTTAATTAATATTTAATATTAAATGTGTTAAGCGTTTATATTTACTTATTATGTAATAAATTATAGCATAAATGTAATTATAATGTAATTATAAGGAATATATATTTATTGGGTGTAAATTATGTAAACATATATACATAAAAGGCAAAGTCCTGACTGACTGACTCTCGTATTAACACCCAGCCCAAACTATTGGAGGTAGTCTACCAAATTTTAGGAGAATATTCTTTTTGTAATGAAGGCGTCTTTTAAGAAGCGATTTTTTTTTAAATTCGAATAAAACAGGTGTATTAGGAAGGCAAAACGTGAGCAGATTTCTCAATAGGAATGGGCTTGTTTCAACACTTTTCAACACAAAGAAAACAAAACAACCAATGAAATCGCAGTATGGAGAGCGTGACATCTTAAGAAATATTCCCATAGCATTGAGCAGTAAGCACGTGAGTTTAATTTGTATGATAGTTATTAGAATATCACTATTTTATTTTATTGATTTAAAATTGCCGATCTTGAAAAGTTAAGGTAAGATTGTTATATTCGAGTTGTATGATGAAATAGCTATGATAAAATAGCCGGTCGCGATTTAGCGATTTGTGTAACGTTGCCAAGCAGCGAAAATATCCAAATCTGGGAAATTCTCTCAGAAATTGAATTTAAACTGATGAATTATGGGAGATTTCATGATTTTCTCAGAAGTAGAAGACACTTTATTCTTATAATGTCTGTTTACCTCTTCTTTTTTAATGTGCTGTTTAATTTGTTCTTCAAATTACTAAGAAAAAAAGTCAAATTCTGAATTTTTTGTTTGTGTGAAGCAGGATTTCGCAGAAAGCAATTCTCGTTAAGAGATTTTTTGGCATTGCCTCAAAGCTTTTAAGGCTGGGGAATTGCTTTCAGTTCATTGAAACCGAATTTTGAATTTTGTTCATTGAAACCATTTTGGGTATTTCCCAGGGCTCGAAAAAACGCCCTTCTTCCACACAATTCATGTATCAATAACGGATCTAATGTGGTTGTAAAACCGCTAGAATCTGTAAATCGTCAAATTAGAAAAATTATCAAAAATAAGGGGGTGTATGACGAGGGCTTTGTAAGAAATTGTAATTTCCTACCGTATTTATCGTGCATGGTGGTATTATTTTATTTTATACAGATTTTTATTAAGAATTTTTTTGTATTTATAACTTTCTTGTTCTGCGGTAATAGTTGTCGTTGATACCTTACCCACTGGCATTCTAATAAAGAAATAAATAAATTATCGAAATTTACAATTGCTTCTAGAATGTTCTAATTACTATTATTGCGGTGCAAGGTTGGTAACGATCTTGTCAATCATTGCCCTCATCATCAAAACCGCCGAATGTAGTTCACTGAACCTTGATGATACGCATAGTATGGAATCCAAATGTATAAAAAATTCATACTAGCAAAAACATTAGATAAAGTTATGCAGTTTTAAGTCTATTAAAATAAAAAAAATTAAAGGGATTGATGAACAGACATAGATCAGAAAGGTAATTTATACTACTAACACTATATATTTTTATGCTGCAACTAACCCCGGCGGCATAGTAGAAACCCAAATTTATACAATAAATTTTATTTATTTTCTTTACTTGCTGATTCTCCGAAATTTCGTTATTACCTCTTTTAAATGTCTCATCCCATAGACTCTTTTTGAAGCTTCCCGTACAACAGATACCGGCTTATAAAACGCCGGATCTGGTATTGATACTAGAACCGGTATCAAATCAATACCGGACCCAGTATCGATACCAAATCCAGTATCGATACCGGCTTATGAAACACCGAACCCGGTATCGATACCAGATCCGGTATTGATACCGGCTTATGAAACACCAGAACTGGTATCGATACCGGATCCGGTGTTTCAAAAGCCGGTATGTTTTTTTCCGGTATCTTTTTTTTCCAATAGGGCTTTATTAGTCTCCTATATTTTACAGACCTTTTCGTAACGGTACTTCGTAACACGCAAAATTGCGATACTATCGTGACTTTCAGACCCCCTTTTTTAGAATACATTAGCGTTAGACCTTGGACAACGTCAATGTAAATACAATGTTGGGGTATATTCCTATGAATAAATTATTTAACCAAGATAAATTTTAATTTTTTTTCTTTCCAAATAATTTTTTTTAGATATAAAAATATGCATTTTTTTCAAATTTAAGAAACATAAGGAAATATTAAAATTAACTTTTTCTTTAAGGGGGGGGGGGGGGTGAAACAACGTGACGTAATTTTAGGGGGAGGGGTTCGATCAAACGTGACGCAGCGTGACGTAGGGGGAGGCAGGGGTAAAAATGTCAAAATTTTGCGTGACGTTATTTATGTACGTCCCCTTATAGATTTAACTCCTCTTTCGAAAATGCATTTTCAACTATGTCATTATTCAATCTTACATGTTGCACTTTGGTTTATTATACAACCGCCAGATAGTGATGTAAAGCAGTCTTCCTTTCATTAAGCTTCAATTTTGAACTGTAAGTTCACATGATTCCAATACGACAATAAATCAAATACATATTTTATTTTCATTTTAAGATTTAGTAAACTTAAAATTTTATGTACCGTTTAGTATTTTTTGCGTTTTAAATTTTATAAAATAAAATTTTCTAAGATTTTTAATTTCTTGGAAAATCGTTCTAATCCTCAGATTTGTATTTGAAATGAGTTAAAAGTCGTTTCATTTGATTAATTATCATCTGACCAAAGTGCCTAAATCCTTGGTATAAGGTTGCTACATGGAAACAGGTTCTTCTTAAAATATGGGTCGCAATCTGGCGACAATAGGGTCTAATGCTTTCTGTTTTTCGATTAAATGACTGTTACAATATTCTGTAATGACAGCTTCAAGAAAAAATACAACATCTTTGGACAGGGCTTAGAGGCAATATTGAAAATGGTTAGCAGACCTCGCTTTTATTTCTACGTGGGTTTGACGTAATATGACATATTGCATTCCACCAGAGGCTATTCCTTTTGAAAATCAGAAGAAAAACAAACAAACTTGCTTGTTATTCAGTTCTTGCAATCGACAAATAAGGTTCTTAATGTCTGTGGACTTAAATTCGTTGAATATAGAAATAGTCTGATTTGAGTAAATATCTAGGTGAAGCGGGAACAAAAGGGACTTGGGACAAAAATATTAAATCTATTAAAATGAGCATAATAAACGTAGTATCATTTCATTCTATAATGTTGGAATTCATCATGTATTGTTTTGGCATTCGTCCATGAATTTGGTTGGCATTCATGATGCATTCAGTATATTTTTAGACAGTTTTAACTAACACTAACGTTTTAATACGTCATCTGATTTTGTTAACGAAAATAATTAAATGAAGAAGGGCATAGAGAAAGTATGATTTTTTTAATGTATTCAATTGTATCAGATTATCATCGTTTTTCCGTTTCTAATTCTAATTTTTTCAAAGAATTTTTACAAATATCATTTTAACTTTATTCTATGTTAACATTAGTTTTATTACTACGCAAATAAGTTTTTAACTGTTTAGAAATTGTAACATTAAATACAACATTATCTAACCCCATTCTCCTACGCAATTTTTTTCGACTGAGAACTAACAGCTATACCCCCTATAAATAAAAAATTATAGACTCTTGTACACCCATATTAATTTATTTTTCAATAAATCGTGTTTCTCCTTTATCTATATATAAAGCCTGTTTAATTTTAATGTGCACATGCTTCATCATATGTCTATCCGACAAAATATGAGTAGTAAATTTGGACCTTGATACTTTACCAATGAAGAAACTACATGTATAAATCCTGAAGATATATTAATAGCCATTCATTTTGTTCTTTCGAGTATAGGGCCATCTGTTCCATTCAAGGTAAAGCGCATATTAGTAGTACCATACGGTTTGAATCCAACGAAGTTGATACTTAGAACGCGGTTTGGAATGTAATGAAGCATTAACCTTTTATAGTAGCAATATGCATATTGAATGAAATAAAAAAAAACGTGACTTTGCGACGCACTGTTATTTCGTTACGCTGTTTTCTATTCATGATGGACTGACTCGGTAATAAATCAAGAATTTGCAATACATCTATGTCTCTCTCTCTGAAATGCCGACTGTCAAGTGGTTTATGGTTTTAAATATTATTATTTTGATATCTTATTTTCTCCTCTTCAGTGGAATGCCAGTTCGGCGTCTAAAGATCGTGTGAATAGTATTGGAATTGACTTATTTAAATTGTTGCCATTCGAGCAGGGTAAAGTTTGGACCTAATTTGTTTGAAATTGTTCGAAAGTCAACGATCAAACGAGCGCTGGTTCACATTTCTGTTTATTCCTCTAAAATTGAATATGAAATTGTTTTTAAATCCTTACTAATATAAGAAATGGTGATGTCTACAAGTCGCAGAATGAATATGTTCCGCTAAAAAAAGTTTTTTTAATTATTGGGATTTAAAGTGATAAAAACTCTTTTGGCGAAATTCAAGATTTTACGCAATTTTTCGTACTACGTAGCTCAGTTACATTTCATCGTATGGAACACACAAAAGAACCATTTAATTTTAGAGAAAAAAATTTCTACAAGTTTTGTATTCACAAAAAAACTGAAAAAAGCTATCCTACGACTTGTAAAATCATTGATGTTTATTGCTAAAATTAAGTCTTATGTGAGTTACGGCAATAAAAAAGTCGGGTGGAAAAGTTTAAAAAACAAAAACGAAACACTCGATTTTACACCCTTTTTGCTGCTTCGTAGCTCTTTACCTGTTTGTCGTACAAAAAAAAAACTTTTCACAAAACCACTAAAAAAATACTCTGAGAAAAGCTATAGGTTAAAAAAAGAAAACAATGTATATCGTCGGGTGAAAATCGCCATTTTTTGTGTTTCTGTAAATTTATCCTTTCTTCTTGGAATCCATACGAAACTTATTTTTGATAAATGTATTTTATAGGAAATTAAATTTCCTACGACTTGTAAAGTCATTGTTTATTGCTAGAATTAAGTCATGTGAGTTACGGCAATAGAAAGTTGTGGAAAAGTAGTAAAAACAAATCGAAAAAAATGATTATACACCTTTTTTGCTGCTTCGTAGCTCATTAACTGATTGTCGTACAAAAAAAACTTTTCGTTCATATTTTGAATAAAATTTTGTTTTCTACAACTTTACTTGGAAAAGTTTTATTCAAATATGCTTAGGAGAAAAGTTATAGGCTAAAAACTGGAAAACGGGCAAAATTTCGAACGTTTTTTCAAGATAGCGGAAAAAGCAATAGAACGAGGATGACGAAAACTCACATTTATTACTACCTAGGGGTCACACACAAAAAAATCAGCGATACCGGACCGTTTGTATGGTAAACCCTCTTTTTGAGTCTCTATTCACTGGACTAAAAATATTCTTTAATGAGACAAGGCAAAAATAAGTAGCCAAACACATATGATATCAAGATTTAATTTATTTGAAATATTACAAAAATTACAAAATTTGAAATCGAGTCACTTGAAATCAGCGATGATATGTTGAATAAGGCAGTAATCGAATGAGCAGAGAGAATGTACAATGATAATTGAATAATTTTTTTGCCAACATTAAGAGATTATAGAGCAAAAATAGAATATTTTAACTAGGTGAAATATACATACATGTTATATTACATGTTGTGGAAGTCTTCATAGGGAAAAATACATGAGCCCAAATACAAGATACATGTTAACACTTGTACTTTAAATTCATGTATAACTGTTTCGGGGTGGGAATTTTCAAGTAGTAACATTTAACTTGTGAAGCAGAAATATGAGTATTTGTAGCAGCAAAACAGACCACAAATTCATAAATATTAAATTAGAATTAGAGCCAGACATAAATTATAATAGCGATCTCTGGCACAATTGGCACAGACTTCCCAATCCAGCCAAATTATTTTTATATGTGTGCATGTCAGTTCAGGTTAATAACTTGTACAAGTAACTTGTACATACATATATTACTTGTTAGTTACCATTAATTGAAAACATTTTATGAACCGCAATACCTTTTTTTATTTAGTAAAGCTGAACTAAATTAAGAATATTTCAAAAAAATTATAAAGATTAATTTAATTACTAAATCATCAATGATAAAAAATAAAGTGCACCTTGGGGATTGCAATATTAAGCTTTTCAAAATATTTAAAATCTATAAAAGTTGTCAGACATGCAATTATTTTCACAATTTAATTTAAAAAAACATTAAGTGAAACACTACCACACTTGATACATAATAAACTTGGTTTATGGAAAAATATTGTTCTCGTTAAGTGTTTTTTTTAAAGCACAGGGGGGAAAATCTGCATTTATATAGTGTGAAATATATTTTTTCAAATTTGTTATTAAAAAAATTGCAAGAGCTACTTCCAAGTTACAGGTATTTGGAGGAGTATAGAAAGATATATTTTTTTTTTAAACTGTTATATATTAAAGAAAGTTGTTACATGTTAAAGTTTTGTACATAATGAAAATCTGTAGCACAAAGTTCATTTGTATTAAATATTTTAATAGCAGCACCAGTATTTTTTTTAAATGGAAGTTAAATTATAACAAATATCTGAAATAAGCCATAACTAATTATTAAAATGGAAAAAGTAATATGATTAGAAGTTGCACTTTGTCAATTACCAACATTGAAATTTATCTATGGAAAAATGTTGGGACTTTAACAACCAAAATTTGAGGTTGGCAGTGCTCAGTAGAGTTAAGTATCTGTTTAAACATACAACATGAGTACTGGATTGTTTTAGTTTGCAATAGTACAGACAATTTGTCAAAATGTTGTTGAATAGAAACACAAGTTGCATCTGTGAATCATAAATATCGTCTATAAAACTTATTGTAGTGTTTTGTCATTTAAATAATAACAACAGAAATAGAATTATAATTGAATTAAGGAAATTATAATTAAAATAAGGAAATAATAATTAAAATAAGGAAATAATAATTAAAATAAGGAAATTATAATTAAAATAAGGAAATTAATACACAAAAAGAATGTATTGCCTTTCAATACCCAAACCTTTGTTAGGTTACAACCAATTGAAACAAATTACACTATTAAGCAACTTAAACTGTTATTTTTCATTTTTAATGCACTATAATAAATTTAAATTACCGTCGAATGGGGTAACTTTGGTCCAAGCTTTTCAAGCTAAAACTTCTTGTTTAATACACTCTTTAAATATGTGCTTGCCGTTTTAAATTAGTGGCAACTCTGCCTTGACATATGACTAAAAAAATATTCAAGAAGAAAGTCAAAATAAAGGTTTTATGCTTAGGACAAAGTTACATCATTCCACAGAACTAGTATTTAAATAATAACCTTTGGTGTTAAGAAAATACATATAATTGGTTGCTTAGTTTGATGGCTGACTTCAAATCTAAACAATTTAAGATATCTACTATAAAACTATAATTTTTCTTTCAGTTTCACCCTGAGAAGTGGTCATATTGAAAATTAGTGTACAAAAACATTTAATCTTAGGTACAACAGCATAGGACTAGTTATCAAGGACTAATGGTACATTAAATTTGTCACTTTCTATCACTTCGATGAGCCTTTAATACACACACAGTATTATTAAAATACTATTTTTCATTTGTTACCTATATTAACATTGGACAAGAAATTAATTTGAATTGTTTTCATGACTTCCTAAACGTAATTATTTTAAATAAATTTAAATACATTATAGTTACAGCAGCTGTAACTATTAAATAATGCATTTAAAAAGTTTAGTTCAGTTACCACAAAAGTTTCAGAATAATTTTAAGAACAATCATTTAAAAATAAATTTTATCCCAATCTACAATCTAAAAAATAAAATCATTGATAATTTTCTTTCCTAACAATTTTAATCGTGTAGTTTTGTTCGATATGGCATATATCAGTAGTCAATTTGCTGGTGAATAAATTACAAAGCTTGAAAAGCAAGAACATTTTGATTTTTGGCAAATGCTCTTTAATGCTAAAGGTTTAAAAATACTCTACAATTTTATTTAGTGCAGAAGTTACTTTTTAGAGGTATAATTAAAACTATTAAGAGGATATATATGTAGGATTATTGGCTACATATAAATCTTTGATAATTTTAAAGTATTTTAGGAACAAACTTATTATGAACCATCAACATTCTACATGATATAACAATTTGTACTAGGTATTTAGTTGGACATTTTTTATGAAATTAGTAATATCATTAAAATAAAACTATAAATACAAATTTGTCTGACCCTCAATGGGGAAATCAAATTAAAATATACTAATATAAGTATCTGTTTGATGAATATCTAATGCACTTGAAATCTATTTAAAAGTTATGTATGCCTAAACAAAATAAAATATTTACATTTTAAACTAATACATAATCTTTTTTAATATTTTTGAGCAAGGCAGTTTTATTAGACGATAGCATAAAATTTGTAGTAGGCAGAAATTAATATTGATCAGCAAATTACAATTGTCTTTAGTAAATAATTTGTACATTCACAACCTTTTTATTTGGAAAAATATAATTACCTAGCTGGCATACATTAGAAGAATACAATTTGTGGTATCAATATAAAGTTTAAATTCACAACTTTCATAAAAAGGTGGATGTTCAATTATACACTAGCACCATTCTCTAAAAAGATAATCAGTGAAATGAGCTACATTATTTATAAAGTATGTGATTCAATGAAAATCAAAATAGCTTACATTATGTAAGGATGTACACAAGGAAAATATTTCCGACATAATTATGAAATTGACACCATTAAACAAAAACAATGATTATAAACAAAACTATAATCAAGTGCAATAACAAATACGAAAAAAAACTTATAACATACACTAATCTTATATGTTTCACTCAACAAATAGTCATAATAATCAAGTTAACTCATTACCATATGCAAAAATATATTGTGATTCAGCAGTAAAATTGTAAATGATCAAGTTTATAAATACTATAATGGATATATATTAATTATATTTAAAGATTTCAAAATTTTATATACAAATATACAACCCGAACTTTAGACAACCAAAATTTTCGACCCATTGTCGATGTATCAATCTCATGTAAAGTCAAGACAATGTATGATAGTATTTGAAACATTAAAATGACATTCAAATCAGCAATAATAAATAAAATATATTTAGGTATCAAAATCAAAGGAAACTAAGCTCAAATAACTTTGGGGAAACTAAATATTCATAACAATCACAGATGAATGTAAACAGATGATATATATGCGAAAAGAAATAGCACTGCTAGCTCTAAAAGTCCATTCATAATTTTATACCTTAAAATCTACTTCTATATACACATAATTGAAACAAAGTCATAGCCAGTAAAGGCGTCGAAATAGAGTTTCAGGAATACATGCAAACCTGCATCGTTGGACAGTGCGATTTTTAAATAAATAAGTGAAAGAATTTTAGGGACAAATATACACATTTACAGTCCCTATGGCATCACAAATCTGCGTTTGTTTCAGCTGCACTATAAAATTTTACCCATACATGATAGAGCTTGCATATAAGGTCTTTCACTGGTTGCTTTTTAAAGGGGAATGAGACCGAATAACCGTGAGTCTCAAAAGCAAAGTGCCTCTGCGTTAATCCAATGGAAAAAAAATATTTTTAAGACACATTTCTCCGGTTGCATTGAATATTTTTACAAATTTGTTGCATGATAAATGAAGCTAGCTTATAGGGCTCTATAATTCCACTCTCTGAAATTGTTTGGAATATTTTTTTAATTTTCAATAAATAATTTCAGAACAAAATATACGAACCAATTTCAAAAAGTGGTATTATAGAGACCTGTAAGCCAGCTTCATTTATCATGTAAAAAACCTTTGTAAAAATATTCTATGCAGCTGCAGTAGTTTGGCTTCCCAAATTATTTTTTTACATTGGATTAACACAGAGAAGACTTTGGTCTGGAGACCCAGCTGCCGCTTCATTTCTCCCTTAATGCAAAAATTCATTTGGTTCACTATTCGGACGGTAGTGTTCTCAATATCATTTAGAAGTTCAATATTTAACTCAGAGGTTACCTAAACTAAACAGGGAATTTCTGGACATAATGCTGAAAAAGTTAGAGTATTCTCGAATTTAATTATACAGTAATCCCTTTTGTTAACTGTTCTGCACATGTATGTCACACAGAGAAAATTACAAACTTCCTTAAAAAAAATTTGACAATTTTTGATTCTTAGTGTATATTTGAAAACAACCATTCACAAATTCCGATCAATAATTCTTGTATTTTTCAAACTATGAATTACTGAGTTTATCTTACTCTGGCTACACATTCTTTGGCCACATTTTAAAAAAAATATCAAGTTTTTAAGGACCTTATAGGACCAAATAAGGAGATATTACAGTTCAGCAATATAATAATGACTTGTAGCATGGATTTTACACATTTAATATAATCTGAACAGAGGTAGTTTCAGACTAAAATTAATATATTTTAAGAAGTAACATATTTTATCAAGCTATTACCTTAAACAATCAAGAAATTAAATTTTTTACAGAAACAAATTTTTATTGCAATTTTAGCAATTAAAATTGGATTGTGAACATTTCATTAAAAAAAATAAAGGTTAATAACTTAAATTAAGGAAATTAAAGATTAACTATCAATTTCAAAGAAATTATTTGCATCACACTTCAAATCAACATTCTTTGCTTCCATAGATATCATAGTTAAAGTATTATATTGGCAGATCACGTGACCTCCAATGCTAACGACGGGACGCGCATGGAGGACCAGAATAAGAGGGCAATGGGGCCAGTGTTGCCACCACTTTAAGGAGAAAAATGCTACGGCATAATCGGAAAAATAAAATTTAATTCTAAAATTACAAAAAAAATACTAGAAAAGCATTTCAAGTCACTAATAAGATTCCAAAATGCAGTTAGTATTTTTACAACATTTTTTTGTAATTTTAGAATTATTCTAAAATCTGAAATTATTCTAAAAAATATCGTAAAAATACTAGCTACATTTTAGAATCTTTTTAGTGACTTGAAATGCTTTTCTAGTTTTTTTTTTTTTTTGTAATTTTAGAATTGAATGGTATTTTTCCGATGATGCTGTAGCATTTTTCTCCTTAAAGTGGTGGCAATATTGGCCCCATTGCCGTCTTATTCTGGTCTTCCATGTACGTCCTGTCGTTAGCATTGGAGGTCACATGATCTGCCAATCTAATACTTTAACTATGATACCTATGTTTGCTTCACACTTTAAATCACTGTTTCCAAAATAAAAATAGCCAATGCGGCCCTATACCCAAGCCCATGCATCACTGGGTTTGTACTAAGCTCCAGGGGTTGATGACAGATTAAATAGACAGCACCCGAGTTGGCACATTTCTAGCGGTGGCCAAGGAACATCATCAAGAGCACAGCCGTACGTCATGGGCAACTTTGTGAAGCCGCTCTAGGATTGTGTCGATTTCACGCAAGGATTTCTGGAATTCTGATTGTCGACTTTTCTGTGTCTGGAAGATAAATTTATTAAAATTAATTCAGTTTTAAAAAAATTTAGAAATTATTTTACATTGACACTGAATTTAAGTAGAAAAAAATATGTATAATGTTAACCATGCTATTCTGAATCGGAACTGTTGGCTAGAGCTGACAGAATCTCTGACAAATGAATATTTTAAACTTTGTAACTTTTGATTAGCTACAAGAACAAAAATATACAAAATTATTTGTTTTAGTAAAAATCACCTAAAAGATCAAGAATATATCCAGTGCAGGCCACTTTTTGAAACTAGAATCTGTCCACATTAGTTTGGAAATAGAAAATTTTAAAGTTTAATCTAAAAGAAACCTTAATCCTAAGCTTTTTCACTCGTCAGTTCCGTTTTTTTTCCTCCAATTACCATCATAAGGAAAATATCAAAATATACTAAAAATATTCAAAGAAACATGGCAAAAGCATTTTTAATAATGACAAAAAGTTTACATTCAATACATTATAATACATTTTGATATCAATTATTGCAAAATTGCAGCATTTCTAGGGTCACTAAAAATAAGTTAAATAAAGAGCAAAAACATATATACAATAAGTTATAGAAACAATAGACAATCTGACAAACTTACTTCTGATAATTCAGAGAGCTGTTGTAATCGGCTTTCTAGTTGAGAACGTTTCAGTCTTAATTCTAGACTTCTTTTGAGGAGTTTTCTTTTTTCATCTTCTTTGGCTAAAAGTAAAGAGAAGATAATAAGTACACTAAAACAGATAGTTTTATTTCCGATTATGATTTCTTACTATATTGCCTTCCATAAAAAAAACTACATAGGTCTAATATCAAAATTTCATAGTCGAATGGGGATAACTTTGGCCTTAAGCTTTCAAGCAAACAACTTCTCATTCAATACGCTTTTTGAAAATGTGCTTGCTTTTTCAATTAGTTGCAATTGTGCCTTGACCAATGAGCAGAAAAAGTATTCAAGGAGAAATGGTTCAAGGAGAAAGTCAGTACTAGGGTTTTATATTTGAGTCAAAGTTACCACCAGAGCTGCACATCCACCTTCAAAAAATCTATAAAAAATATGGTCATTTCAATAGTGTTATGGTTGTACTTCTGAGTAATAGTTATATTTTTAGACAAATCTTTATTGCAAATCGTAACCCTGACACTTGTATATTTCAGTATTATATAACACCTCTGCATGTAAACAAATTATGATTTTTTTTTACTCCCAAAAAGTATATTTCGATCTTTGAAGGCCATACATTACAAGAAAAATATTTATTAGTTATTTGCGCTGAAATCCAATTATTTAAAATTTTAAAACATAGGCATGGCCATAGATTTCGCACTAAGGACGATGCATTACATTTGGAGAAAATGTATAATTTTAACTGTGAACAACATAAAATCATTTTTCTTCAAATAGTAAACTTTCCATTCTACATATCAATACAGCCTCTAATAGATGACAAAGTGCAAAAGCTGCTGAACTTCAACAATATTTTAAAGTAATATAAAGTGCAAACCACATACCAGCCCTGAGCATGTCATAATTCTGCACAACTATCAGCGAGACATTCCTGGACTGGCACTCACTGCACTGCCAGGGCAGCTGTGGTCGGGCGATAAGCGGTGGCTGCATGCAGCCAGGGTGCTGTTGCTTGGCACAAGTATCACATTTCACAAGGTCCCCCGGCTGGGTGCACACAATGCACAGCCCGGACAGCATCTGTTCCACATTCTGGAAAGAAATGGCATTGTAATCGGAGTAGCCCGCTTTTGGTTTTAAAATGGTGAAGAACATAACAGAAAGGGCCACCGTAAAAGAGAAGAGTGTATTATGTATAGCCCATTGCTCTATACATATAATGACAAAAACATGTTAAAGGTCCATTTACTTGACTTGATAAGCGGGGAAAGGTGATGATGATATTATGGAGGGTATCATGTCAATATTGCATGCCACACCCCTATATCTGATACAACGGTATAGTAAACGTTGAAGAAATGAGATGTTCTTTTGTTGCGATAAAGTAATCAAGAAAGGTAATTAAAGTCAAGGTTCCTAGTTACATACAAATTAGCAACTTATTTTATAATGTTTTAAAAAATTTGCAAAAATCTTTACAATGTTTTGTAACGGAATAGCAACACACTTTCACCAATCAGGTACAAAACGGATCTTCTAGTTACATAGTAGGCTAGATGGAGTCAGGATTTTTTATTCTGCAGATTTAAAGAGCTTGCCAGTCTCAGACACACAAGAAACCATACAATTGTATCGAGTTCTTTTTTACCAACATAGATGGCGTGTTTTGAAACCAGAACCTTCATGATGAGAGGCTGATGACTGATGCTCCGATGACTAAGCAACTTTACATGATGTTCCTTCAATCAATTCCTTTCAAACAACATTCTTGAATGACCACCATGACAAAAAATAGTTGAGATGTTTGAGTGCAACCGATTAAATTACAAAGAGGAATGTTGCAAAAACCCTTTCTTCACTACTTTAGTGCAACATAGTGTATGCTAATCTGTTAGTTATAAAAAATAACCATAAATACGATCCATGAAAGCAGGAAACTGTAACTTGGAATCCTTTTGATGTATATATTTTCAATAAATAAACAGGTGTCTTAAGTGGGTCTAGGACAGCGGTTCCCAACCTGGGGGCGATCGCCCCCAAGTAGGCGATTTGTGTTATCAAGGGGGCAAATAATACTTGAGGGGCGATGAGTATATGAGTATTCAAAGGGGGAAATTTGAAATAATGTTTAACTTTTGTACAGTAACACCTTTCTCCAACCATAATCAAATCAGACAATTTTTACTTTAAACTCTCTTAAATTTTCTAGAAACCAGTAAAAATATCTTAGTTAATTATTTCACTTTTGTTCTTTAAAAATGTTAAAAATATGTGTCATGGTTGTTTTGGTCTTCTTTGGTTGTTTTTATAAACGGTAGTAAGTGTTATAAAACTGTTTTATAGTTACACTTTAACTGAAATTATGATTAGACATAACATGAAAATTAAAAGGGGGCGATGGATGTTAATCAACCTAAAATACGAGGTGATGGTCCAGAAAAGGTTGGGAACCACTGGTCTAGGATTCAAAGTGTTAAATATACAACACCATATTGTTAAAAAAAATAATCTTTAAAAAGGTGTAAATGCTAACTTACTTTCACTTCTTCAACGTTGGGTATTTGTTTATGAACCCCATTCATGACAGTTGAAGAATCGCTAAGAGGTGATGAACTAGAGGAAATTGTACAATTGGCTGAACTAGTATCAGAAGTTGAACTTGATTCAACAGGACAAGGTTTGATGGGGGATGCTGAACTAATTCCATTAATAGGACAAATGACTGGTTTTGTTTCTAACCGAGGACGACCTAGAAAAAGACAAATTATTGTACTATTCTATAGTTACGCAATATATCTAAAATTGTTACAATGTATACATTTTAATTAGATTTACAGTAGATGCCTGCAAACAAAAATTCAAGGTTGAAAGGACCAAAAGCTTAAAATATAAAAAAATCATGATTTTCATTAATTCGCCACAAACTAGCAAATATTATGAGGTGTTTAAGTTTGATTGAACGGTCTGACCTTAAACAACAAGACATTCTTGCAGGAAAACTAGCTATTATTATGACACATCATCATAACATTTCTTAACAAAAATTCTGTTATACTCGCCGCCAACCAAATTAGAACACGTTAGGGATGGCAGTTTTTCAGAAAAAACGGTTTTTCAAATACCGGTTCCATCCCTAAAGTGTAACAAATAAGGGAGGCGGGAACTATAGGATCTCAATTTAGGCATTTTTTATTTAAAATGTTTGTGTCTGAAAATTTGTTGTGTTTTTAATTCTCTAAGTAAGCTTCAGCCAATGATAGCTAATTTTTTCAACAATCAGTGTGGATGCATCGGTCTGGCGACTGAAGCGACGACTGACAGATTTTTTTTGGTTTAAGTTGAAAGTTAATCGCAACATAGCAAGTGGTGACCACTTGTTTTCACGTTTAAAATTTTTTTACTTCAAGATTTTACAGACAAAAGTCTCATTATATAATTATAAAAGACTGGCATTTGACAAATAAATAAGCACTTCACAAATAAATATTTCAGATCAATGTAATTGATAATCAATATATTACCCCTGGGTCTCTTCATAGGGGGAGTTGTTGATGCTTGTGCTGCAGCAGCGGCGTTTCTCCACCTTTCTTCCACGGCAGCATTGGAAAACTGGGGGTTGGCAGTGGACCTTCGTTTGCGTTCAAGCCTCTTGCTATTGATGTCGGACAGACGGTCTCGACTCACCAGCCCCAGCGCAGTGAAGAAGTCCTTTTTCTGTACAAAAAAGTAGGTTTGTAACAGAATCTAACACTTCATCCAGTTCCACACAACATTTGTGTTCAACAGGAAAAAAGGCGCCAAACACAGTATTACTTTTATTAAACATTTAAATGCTAAATTTAGCTAATTTAATTTATTTTGTTGAATGAAAATTCAATAATTATTTTCTTATTGTTTGCTAAATTAATTTATATTTCAAATAATAAATATGCAATATTCCTCACTTTTAAATAGAAGCAAATCATTTCATATCACCATACAAACAAATAATCTCTTTTGTGAAATATATTTGAGGTCATTTCAAACTGATTTATTTTGCACAAAAATAAATTTCTTTTAATTTATTAATTACTTCAAAGAAATAAAGTTTCTCGAGCGATTGTTGTGAATGACCATGGTGATTTAATTCTAATAAAAATAACTTCATATGCTTTTAAAATAAGCATTATTTTTTTCAGATTTTTTTAAGAATTGAAGTACTTCGAATTCGAATATTTTTCTGAAATTTTCAATGTTTTCTAATTTTGATGCGCTGAATATTTTTGAAGTATCACACTTGTCTGCAGCATTTCTAATTTGGGCTATGAAAGTAGATGACAGACAAACTAAACGATTATAATACCTTCCACTTTTTAATTTATAAATGGAGTGTGGAAGCTAAAAATTGAAGCTAAATAGATAACAATTTATAGATTCCAATTTAATTTAGCAATACCAGATTTTAACTGTTCTACGGATTTTAAACGTTTTATGGAATGTACGGCAAATGTAGCAATTGACAAAGGAGAAACAATAAACTGTTACATCGGCCTTGTTGTGGCAACATGAAGCTGAAAATACTGGTATTGCCATATTAAATCTGGAGAGTTGGCAAGAACATATTTCAAGAATTTAAAAAGATACTAAGCACACACTAAAAAAAGGACCCTATATCTTAGTTACAATTTTAAGAATGCGAGTTTTGCGAAAAACCTTTCATATATAATAGTATCCACTTTTCTTCAGGTGTGGAACAAGCTAGCTAGTTGATGCCTACAAATACTTAAATTGGTCTTTCCATAATGGGTTAAGTTAGAAAGTGTATGTATTTCAAACAAATACATCTATTTTAGACATTTAAATTTCAACAATACCAAATAACTTTAACGTTACAAAAATATTGAGGAAGATAATTATAAAATTTATGAATAACTATTTAGAAGATTAATTTTTTCTTTTAATTACTGCTTAAAAGAATTGTTTCAACTAATTTCAAAGATTATTTTCTTATGTAGTTACTTGAATAGAAATAAATTATCAAAATTAATAATTACCTTTTGATCAATCTTGTTGTTAATTTTCTCTGGTGTGTGTAAAGGCTGATATTTTTCACAAGAGTTAGCAGAACTGTTTTCAGATGAACGGTTTACAAAAGGTTCGATGTTATTATTCATGTGGGAGACAGGTGAAGAGTTAGAAAAAGCTACTGGTACACAATTGTTTACAACTTGAGGTTTTTGGTAAGTCTAAAAGAAAATTAAAATATATATATATAAATTTAACTTAAAACAAAAAAAAAAGTAGAGTTTAATATTAATACTTAAGAGAGAGTTAAAAATTGTCTAATTAAAGTTGCTACTTTTTTTGCTACATGCCAGGCTAATTGCTTAACGCAGATTCCAAGCGGCTACCAAATTACATACCAGAGGTTGATTCAAACACAGAAACTTACCACTGTAACCATTTGGTCACTAGTCCTACTTGGTTTAAATATTGTTCCACTACAACTAAGTATGAGCCATTGATGAGATACCTTATAATTTTGCATATGACAAAACCCAAGCAAACAGGAAATAGACAAAACTCTGTATTGCAACCCGGTTAGAATCCCCAACCTGGCTGGTACTGGGTCATCCGTATCTATGGCACCCGATTAAAACAATCAAAATAAATTTCCAATACCTAAGAAAACAAGTATGGTTCAGTAAAATTAACATCCCACTAAAGCCCAAATAGGCTACTTTCAACAGGCTGGGAATTTTGAATCTCAGACACTTGACACTCAAGGCAACTAATGAAAATTCCAAATCTGGGAACTCACCAACTGATACTTGGGCACCATATAAGAGGCACCATATGAAACCATTGAATTAAAATTTCTAATGCCCAAACAAGCAAGTATGGTTTGGTTGAATTAACATTGCACTTAAGCTAGAAATGGAATGTTTTTAACAGGTAATTTTGAATCGCAGACAGGTAATAAACCCAAGAAAACTATAAGCTTTAAATAGAATGGACTGTGCATTGGTGAACTTAAAAATGATCAACATAACGACTTAATATCAAATTGCACTTAAACCACAAATTTGCTATTTTTTAAAGGCATCAAAAAGCATTTGTGAGTGGCAGACAAGTGGCAAATAAAAAAAACAGAAGCTTTAAATAGAATGGACATTGAATTGGCAAACTTAAAAGGAGACATATGTCAGTCATGTGTAGATTAAACCAACATACAACAAAAAATATTTATTTACATTTTTATGTGGGCACTTACTCAAATGGCTGATAATATAAATGGCTGATAAGCTGCCAAATATAACCAAATTAGTGATTTACAAAGATGCATCTTAAACCTCTTCTCAGGGGACTTTTACAATAAGATTACTGGTCCATTCCCCTTTTATATTGTTAAAGAAAACAGGAAACTGATGAACATTCTACTTACAGCAGCGGCAACTGGGTTAGTTTGCCGAACCGGAGAAGGTGCAGGCTGGTACTGAGGCACCCTTATCGGGGGCACCAGATTAAATAGCACACCCGCGGGGGAACCATCCACAGCTCGGTTGGACGGAGAAGGAACCACAAGCACTGGGTGCATTTTTGGCTGTTCCGACGTCGTTTTGGGGCCGGAAGTTGGCGGGCAGCTAGGGAGGACAACCGTACCTACAGGGGCCTTGAAAGTGAATGCAGGGGTGGGGTGGGATTGTGGAGGCATCGTGTGGCGCACAGAGTTGATGACATTAGGCTTAGTGATGAGTGTTGTCTGTGGAAGAAAAAGAGATAGTTAGAACATAGGGTTTGGAGTCACTGTGACAAAGTTTGACTGTAATACCTGTGACAGGGTCCCCACTTAAACTGTCAACAGTCCTCCATCACAGAACAAAGTTACAGACTATCTAGCTATATTATTGATCGAAATTTTAAATTCTACATGTTGGCTACATCATAAAATCCAATATTAGGTTGAACTAGAGGCGTGTTTTACCCCTTGTTAACGAATGCTACAACAACAAAATTTTATCTGGAATTTTCTCTTTGTAAAAATTATGTCACTTTGGTAGTTTAAAGGAAGCATAGGAGCTTTTCAGGGAGTGTGGGAATTCTTTCTTAGTTAAGTTCAACCTTGTTACAATGGTAGAGAGAAACACCTGAATTGTATAGGCTGTCAGACAATTTTTTTTTTTATAGCTCAATTAAAAATAGTTAAACCTGAATCAATATGATAATTTATAATTCTAAACTACAATAATTTTTTTTAAACCTTTATCTAAATCTAAATAAAATTATAAATATAAATATAACTCAGAATAAATTTATTTAAAGTTTATTTACACATAAGCTGTTTTCGAAATAACATGCACTATATCATACCAATGGGATTGACTTTTTCCAAATTTAAATTTAACTTTTTTTTGAATAAATAATTAATTACAATAACATTAATTAAATCTATATCAATTAATTAAAATAACATTATACTGTTTAATATTATAAAACTGACTCTCACCGTTGTGGACACCTTGCTGTTTTGAATAGGATATTTTTGGGATATCCTAACTTCTTGGTTTTGTATTTGTGGACTAGGGCACATGTTATGTGTAGGTGCAGTGTATGAAGGTGAATTTGAATTTGTGGGACCAGCATTTGGAGGGCTCTGCTTTTTCTCCAAGTTCTTTCTTATATCTTCCATTATTTGTTTCTGCAATATATAATCTTAATTAAAAATACATAGGCTTAATAATACAAAGTCAATTCATGCATAAAAAGGGTCAAAGATTTCTGATTTCCATTATATAGGATTGCAGAGTAACCAATATTATCCACACAAAATTAACAAGTAAATGACATGGCATCATATGATAAGTTCGCCAGAAATAATTACAAATTTATATGTGTCGAGGTATCAGCAATTCTGAAATATCTTTGCTTAATTTAATACATTCATTTTACAAAGAATTGTCTCTCATAACCCGATGTTTCAATTTTTTTTTGTTGTATATCTATCAAGCTTACTTGCAGGGCATATAATTTATCAGGGATTGGAGTAATGCATTACTTGTAACAGTTACTTTTTTTTAAGTAATGCTGAGTAACACTGTTAGATTTTTTAAAAAGTAACTGTAACTTAGTTACTTTTAGTGACAACAAAGTAGCGAAAAAATATACTTTTCCATTACTACACATGCCTTCTCCCAATAGAGGAACAGGAAGGCTGTCAGATGCCAATTTTGAAGTTCAACTACATTTAAAATTAAATAGAAAATTGTTAATTAAATTTAATTGCAGGTGTTTTTTTTGTGCTTATATTTCGTGAATCTTGGTTCTCTTTGAAAAACAGTAAGATGGTTAAATTGCAATATTTATTATATTTTGAAATTTCTAAAGTAACTGTAATTCGTTACTTTTCGTATCAAGTAACTGTAACTAGTTAATTTTCATATTTAGTAACTGTAACATAAATACTTTTTAAAAGTAACTTTCCAATCCCTGTAATTTATATAGCACAATTTTATTAAAAATAAATTCATCAAATTAAAGGTTTAAATTAATCATCTTCCTAATAATTACATTCCAGTTCCACAAAAGAATATTTCTTAAAAAGCATAACTCAATTCATGTACACTACATCAAAAATTAATTATTGTTCACAAACTATATTTTTTAAAAAAATGAAATATCAATTTAACATTCAATAAAATGCTTTTATATAATCTAAAAATTATTAATAGCTTACATAAATATTAAAAAATATATATTTAAACTTCATAAAACAGTTGCAAGAATAAATTTAATTGTGTGGTATTAAAAAAAATGGTTTGTTATCCCATCAAAAACTCAACCGCAAATTCCTCCGATTCATTTATCAAAAATAGAATTTTTTTTCTCTGCAGTGCACTCTTTTTTCGCGCACGCTTATTCCCCCAAAACAGCCAAAGTTTCCCTGCCCTACAACCCAAGTTTCCACAGAACTGCCGTTGTTCCGATCCAAGCATCCTCCGATCAAATGTCAAATCCACTATATGATCCAACAACCTAGTTTATCATTACTATTATACACTTAGTAATAATTTGAAAAAAGTTATTACGTATTTGCTAATTTTATCGAATTTCATGCATACAGTTCGAACGTAGTTTAATCATGCTTACAGAATTAAACTATATTCGAAAATGATTAAAAGTCGCATATATCTAAATTAAAATTACATGTCATAAGCATTTCTTGTAGGGGTTATACTGCGGTATACCGTATAGAGAGTATATTTTCTTGTATGTTTTGAAAATATATTTTACCCTTTGGTTTGTTTTTTTAAAAAAGTTTAAGAGTATACCCTTTTTTTTATATAAAAAAATTATGTACAGTATATCTAATAATGCTACTTTTACCATTACAGCACTGTTTTGTGTCTTAATAAAAATTATCTTTCAAAAATTCAGCTTTTAAAACTAAAATACTGTACTATTTTCATACAATAAATAAAATAATTTTTATTAAAAACAAAAAAGTTTTTCTAAAACCAAATGTTGCGAACCCATCACATTTTGTAGTGGGTTCGCCAGTTAAGCCACCCACCTGCTCTAACCAGTAAGTACGTCGGTTGTACGCATGCGCCAACTATCGATTTCTTCCCTACAGCCACGAAAAGTCGTACCCCGATTTTTCCCTGTTTCTCCGAGTCATAAAATACTTCGGACGGAAAAGTTCCAATTTTTGTTTTGTTTTCTGTTTCGGGAAGCAGAGAGCAAACGAGGATGCGCCAAGAGTTTGATGGCGGCGGCCATTTGATAATAATGTTTTCTGGAAGTTTTGAGTTTCCAAAAGATGAAACTTCACATTAAACTTAACGTCAAAAAAAAGTAACGTCAAAAATATTAAGCTTTATTTGAATAGAATTTTGTCTAATTTAAATTTACAGTTATATGAAACAAATTTATAAAAAGATTTGATGGCGATCAATAATTCTTGGATTGTTACAAATCACTGGTAATTACTGGGCTGAAGTACTTAAATGGTTTATTTTAGGCTACACAAGGCACTTAAAAAATAAAACGGAAAAATACGAACTTATTTTCTATATTTTTTAATTCTTTATTAAATAGAACCATTTTTAAATATTCATTATAAATGTATTTTAAATTTCAAAAAATTTAGAGGACAAACCACAGTTCAACACTAATGAGATTTTTTATTCACTCTTTCCTAGCCTGACCAGATTTTTTCAGTAATTAACTTTTCTACAAAATCATCATTAAATTTTCATAAATCAGATTTCATTTAAATTGTTTTTGTTAAAAAAAATTTGTAAAAGTAAAAAAGATAAATTTTGCACAATTTGTATTGAAAATTTGCAAAAAATAGAAATTCGAATAAACTACAAATAGATAAAGAAACTGCAGATGGTTTATTACTCAGGTGCATAGTTGTGAAGAGTGCAATAACTTTGGCTAACCGTTTATGCTGAATTTTTCCATTAAAATGAATTTAAAATATTGTTCATAGTAATGACAATGTGCAAAAAAAATAATTGGTGCTAAAAGTGAATTTCCCATAAAATTTAATTTACATGAATTAAATGCTCGTTTTTTTTAATATTTGGGCCTAAAAAGTGCAATTTACAAAAAATTTCCACAAAAAAATTATTCATCTCGTTTGGAAACATATTACTTTTCAACTTGTTGCATTCATTATGGTAAAAAAAAATAAACAATGTTCTTTTTTATTATTCTGTGCCAAAAATTGTACTGATTGAAATCAATAACCGCGAGTTAAGTTACAAACTATCAGTATGTGCAAAGCTGACTTAAGCAATCGTGCTAATAAAGAGTAGGTTTGCACACTGCTTCGTCCTATGCTACACTTACATTTTTCACTTGATAATAAAAATATATATCAAGCACAAGAAAAGTTACATTTTACACTTTGAAGTAATGTTAAGTACTAATGAAACTATTAATTAACTTTAAAATCTTGTACCCAATGTTAAAAATATTTTTTGCACATGATTTTATAAAATTATGTATACAAATCTTGTGAGTAAATTAAACTTTTTTCAATGTGGGGAAATCATAGGACTGGCTTAATTATTAACATTGTTTAAAAAGTTTTACTTTACTGCATGAACTTGTTGCTAATACTATAACTATTAAAATAGAATTTTATAATAACAAATTATGATTTTGAAAAAGTTGCAATAAAATACATTATTCACAAAAAAAATATTCATTGCAGTTCATTATTGTTTTTAACAATATTTTTTCATCTTGTTTCAGTATAAGTAGGATAATCTTTGAAGACTATTTTTTTGTTTAAGATTACTTCAGTCCTATCCAATGGAAACTTGAAATAATGCATTAAAATTCAATTTAATAAAAAAATTATATGCCTTTTTGTAAGTAATAGGCGATTCTTTTTTATATATAATTGAAGAGTATGGATTACATTTCCATCTACGATATTCGAGTGTACATTTCTGCAAACTAGAGGAATAAAAATGATTATTAGATTTAAAAGAAATATAGCGGATAAACTTATTTTAAATTTTTTCTATGGTTACCTTTAAAGCTTTATTGTAAGGATTCCAAATAACACAATTATATTCTAAAATTGGACGAACTAAGGAGCTAATGTCAGATGACCAAAAAGTTCTGTTCATTTCATAGGAAAAAAAGTTTTAAAAACAATACAAACTGCAAATAACTGGTTGTTACTTACTTTAAATGCTAATGTATATTAAAATATTCCAGATTAATGTTTGTGCTTTTACAAAAACTTATATTTAGGTTAATCTTTTCTTAAAAGGGACAATATTTTTTTTAGGGGATCATGGTAGTCTAGAATGTTTTTAATTTTAGGATTCTTAGGTCTCATTCTGTATACTTAATGTGCTAAAATTGTTGCTGTAACATGTGTACATGCAACTAAAATAATTTTCCATCATCTTAAGTAGTTTTCAAGAAGTGTGAAATAATTAAAAATTGCAAAAAGTACATTCTCTTGTCCACCCTCTGTCAAACACAAAAATTTCAATTTCTTTCAGTTTTATAATTTTTAGCCACAAATTTTTATAATGATCATCATTATTTAGTATTATGCTAAAGAGTGAATCCCACTACCTGTGGGTCGTCTTATTGTAATGACCCCACGGGGGAGCCTGAACCCTAGAGGGTGCGTCCCCCAGGAGGCGGATAGGTGAATGTCTCCATTGGATTTTTCTCTGGGTGGTAAAAGGGAAATAAAATACCTTCCACGGACCAACAGGCAGAAGTCTAATCTCCTCGGAGGCAATGGCAACCAATTTTCCATGGGGGATCATTTAAGTGAATCATTTCACCCTTTTTTTTTTACTCATCATATTACCTTCAATTTATGATAATTTGTAAAATAAAAATTATGTTATATATATCTCGTATATGTTATGTTTAAAATATTTTCATGACACAGGATGATTTTAATTATTGTTGAAATTTCATCAAAATATTTTAGTAATTGAAACTATAGGAAGTAACTGCACAAAACCTTAATCTAGTTTTAGCAATAGCATTCCTTCTGCCGTTTCTGGGTCAATATCATAAAAAGTGCCAATTTACAGTGTGATAACGCCTTACAGATCAGATAACAAAATTAAATTATATCAATCACCTAGTAAAACTTCAAAATATAGCTATAAACTATGGTATAGCGTCTTAAGCACATGTTTACAAAATAGTACATTTTCTAAACATTACCAATCTGACCAATTTATAAGAAAAGTGTTTGTTTTTTTTCATTCAACTCGCATATTTATTGTCAAACTGGTAATCCTGTTGGCTACTTCATGGCCGTGAAAACTATAATTTGATTTTTAAAAAATTATATACTTTCATTATTTTAGTGTGCATTACCGATTAAAAGTATTCACATTTAAAAAGTTAAATATATATAATTAAATATTCATACTTGTTCTTTTACCTAAATTTTTTGAAGTTGCAGCATGTAACTTTGCAAACAATTTGTGAGGATGATTTAATAATGTAGTTATCTTCCGTAAATGACATTTTCAAACCGGAACTCGTTTCGGAAGTTAGTGTAACTGAACTGACATGTAAACTTGTGACATGCATATTTTGTCTCTTATTGCATATTTTGGATAAATTTTGACCAAAAATGATGCCAAATAAAGTATTTTCCATTCTAAAGTATATTTGTTCGACATTATAAAACAACGATATTTTTGCAAAACAAACATTGCTAGTTGAGACACATTACCGATCTGAGTTTGGAAAACTTCAAAGCCTTTCACAATACGAAATAACAAAATGAAATGGTTTTATTAGTATTCAACTCAAAAAAGTTGTTAGTAAGAAAAATAGTTAAAGAAGCTATTTTTTATAAATAATATTAAAAAATCGTCAGGGATGCAAATTCACCATTTTCTTAATAGTGACCTCTCTGTTTTACAAAATGAAAATATAAATTAAGAAAAAGTACAAATTAAATTGTTTTAATAATTTTTTACTCAATTACTTATATCCTACAAGGGTGCCATGTGAGGTTAACCACCTAAACCTCCAAAGCCCTTGGTTTAGGAAACAGAGAATGGCACTGTAGGCTAATTTATGTACACACGAGCACTGCTGTGTTAAGGAGACTAGTACAGATGATTTTTTTAAATAAACATAAAAAAATTATAAATATATAACATATTATAACTTAATCCCCTATTTTCTACTGCATATAAATAATCCATCATATTTTGAAATATTGTAACCATACAAGACTTTCTTAACCAGACTGTTTAATCTTTGATTTAACCAGACAAGTTTTTAAACCTTAAAATACAAAAAATAGCCAAAGAGGACTTAAGAGTGTTTCTGCTGAATTTACTAAATAACCCTAAATCACAATTCTGGTGGTTTGAAAACGGTTTGGAGCTCCCTCTGAATTCATATTAACGACATTTAATTGCTAAATGTTAAGGTTTACGGCAATTGAGACTTTTTGTCTATAGGCAAGACAAGACTTTTTGTACTAAGTAGACTACAACTTCGACGAGTTGTTTTAACAGAGACAGAATTAACTGGGTTTGACTATGTTACACAAAGGTTTGGTTCAAAATAACTCTATTCTAATGCTTTTCAAGAAAGTATCCTAAACATTTTGAGCGGCTAATGAATTATAACTTATCTTAGTAACATTAAATGACAAAAATATGATGTTATTTACAGAAGAGATCCAATATTTATTTTAAAAAATAGAAATGAGATTACAACGATGAAAATCTAAATAATATTATTTGAGAAAGACTTATAAATATAACCTCTCGCAAGACATAATATATTGTGTAAATATAAATTCAAGAAAAAATTGCATTGTCCAACAACATGTTGCAGAAAAATTGCTAAGTTGTAGCTTGAAATTAGCATGTTTTATGAAGCAGTGTAAAATATGGAAATTGTTAAAAAAGTTACTTAAATTGTGAAAGAAACATTGAAAAAATGTGGGAATAAAATTTCAATTCCAAATTCATAGTGATCATTCCAATTTTGTTTTGTGTGCTAAACAAAATATGTTTGTAAGCAAATTTTAATCCATTTTTAATAAAGGAAATAAAAGTTTATCTTCAGTCATTTAAAAATTAAAAAAATATTAACATTGGAAATATTCAAAATCTAAAATACAAAATACAGATGCACGAGTAATGTATATACTCGTGCAATTTTAGAAACTTCAGCTATTATAGGCTGGTCTTGATTTAGCGATTTACGTTGAGTTGTAAAGCAGCGAAAATGCCCAAATTTCATACAACTTAATTGGTATAGCAATCGAAAGTTTAATTTTTTAAGCCAACTAAAAGTGGCCAATAACGAGACACCAGGTATTATATCAAAGCTGTAGCTAATTTTATATACTTTGAGTTTAATAGCTTTTGGCGATATTTGAATAGCAAGCAGCTATAATTTAAAGGACAGACTCAATTTGGGAATTTGTTTTACGTTGTCAAGCAACGAAAATGCCCAAATGTGGTAAACATTTCATATTTTCGTGGTTTCAAATTTCATACAATTTTATAGGTATAGAAACGCTACGATAAATTTTTAAACTCGACAAAAGTCCCAAAGAAAAAGCCGGTCATTATATCATAGCTGCAACATTAAAAAGTAAACATTGTCTATATGAAATTAAATTATTATACCTAGTTTGTGAAATTTTTCTTACATCTACTTAAAAAAATTTAAATGATAAGTTTACAACACAATTATAAATATTTCACTAACATTTCCAATAAAATGCTTTAAGAAGAAAAAAAAAACTAACCTGTCTTTCATTTAAACTTTGTATTTCGGCCTGTAAATCCCGTAGACGTTTTTCAAGAACCGGATTCTGTATGGTTTAAAAACAAATAAACATTATTTACAAAATATATAAAGCACCAAAAAACACTATAAGTATTCCGATCAATATACGACTTGAATTTTTTCACAACAAAAACACAAATGTTTAAAAACTTAAAATAGAAAATAAAAGTATCGATCGATAAAATATCCTAGGACCTACCTGAGGATCGTTACGCATCTCTGTAACTATGATCTGCAAAAAAAGAAAAAAAAAACATAAATAAAAGTTTAAAACTTAATTTAAAAAAATAGGTTTAGGTACAAACTGCCAAGAGTTTGACAAAAATCACAGTATAATTAACAATAACTAGCCATGAAATTAAATGTAATACACTCACGAAGTTGTAAACATTGGCGATTTTAATTTTATTATCTAACTATGACTAGAAGACGCTTTACAATTAAATGAATAAAACACTCAGCTTTCATTTTACTATTATTTAAAGAAAATAATTTTAATAACATTCACTTATAACGTGAGATAATATAAATAAAAACATATACTATTCAAAAAGTCTATGAATATATAACCTTTTATACTCACCTGATGTTTTTGAATGACCACTTTCATTTGTGATGATATCGTTTGCAGCTCCATTTTGCTTGTTTTCAAACAAAAAAATTCCATGGGAAGGCCTCAGATTTATTAAATCTATTTCCTACAGCAAAAATAATAATTAGATCTCGAAGTCAACTAATCAAGAAAAGTACACTCAACAGTCCGAACCGAGGTAGTAACAAGCGCAGGAGAGGAAACCAGTTTTCAAGTAAAGTCCGCTATTTTTTGCGTTTTTGGCGAATTCCGACAATTCTAGAGTACTTTCTACGATTTCTAGAGCTATTTTGGCGATTGTTTCAAGTTGTAGAAAAAGGCTAAGAATTGTTTTAAATGAGAACTACATTTTATCGCGCACTGTTCACCGCTATCCTAAACAACTTCCCTCATCACATCATCCCGGATCATTGCTGGGGCGCACAACATTTCGCTCCCCTCTTTTCAGCAAAAGTACTCTGAAGACGTACGGCCATCGGACGGCGGGATTTGGCGAATGCTCAGTAAGAGGGTGAAACTGAAACAAATTCCAAATTCAATAATATTTCCTCAAATGAATAATTTATGCAAAACAGTAAGTTTCAAGTTTATGACTACTAATACAAATGAAAATGGAATGTCAAAATATTACATTCCATCTTCGTAGCACATTAAATCAGAATTATTAGCGTTTGTAATTAAACTTATCGTTCTCGCATTTCAAAATACAAAATGCTAGAAACATTGAAATTTTTACAATGTGTCTACTAATATTGTAATCAAAATAATTATCTAATGAAAAATAATTTGAAAAATGACAATCGAAATTAACTTGTGGGAGATCCGAGAAAATTCATACACATTTTTAAAGGGACATTCGCCAAAATATTACGCCAAATGCCTACTTCAGTTATTTTAATATTTAATAATTACAGAAAATTGGCTAAAAAGTTTGTTATATGAAACTAGTTGCTTTTTTTTTGTTTGTGAATGCTGCTTTTTTGTTTTATTTTTAGAAATAGATTACAAAATAAAAACAATACAATAATTAGAGGAAAACAAAAGTAAACTTACCGAAATTTTGGTCGCCAAGTAAAATTGATTTGGTAACCCCTTTGACTTCACTTCATTTCATCAGTTCCGTTATCATCGAAAATTCTGAATTTCTCCGCATGTGTTTTATTATTTTTACGTGCGCGGACACCTGACAGTTTGCCGGTAAGTCGTGTTGTAACATTTTCATTTATTTTTTGTTGATGTGTCTTGGAAAAGTTATCGAATGTCGTACAACTGAAAGGGTCCTTCAACGCTCCAACAGTAATATATCATTTCTTGAAAATACTATTTTTCTTGGCGCCTATTTCAGCGCTTCACGAATATGTTATTATTTGCAATACATCAAATTTAATTAGTTTTTAACTATTGTATCTTTTAATTATTGTTTGTTAAACTATATTCTTTCGTAAGCACTTTCTAACATTTACTTCTTTTAAATGATTTATTTAAAGTGTATTAATTACTCGTGAGCTACACCTAAGCCTATTCCAATGTGATTGAAAATATATCGTTCATTTTACTAGTGAGAAAGATTTAAAATTTCCAAATGTACCTTTCAAGTTATCGCCATGTCATTTTCATTTTTATTGCTCCACAGTAGAAAAGCCGTCATTGTCTTCAACAAGAAATTCTTATTTTTTATTGCATGGTATCTTTTGTTTTGGAAAATAATCGTATTTAGTATAGTATCATCGTGTAGTATGTAGATTTTTTGCGTACATTCGTACGGTATATATAGAATCATACCTTAATCTCTGTTAATTTGTTATTAATCAGAAAAAAGTACAGTTGCATTTGTTAGTAAATTCCTAGCTAACAGTGCCTTTTGATATTTTTTGAATCCATAAATATGTGATTTATTAATATAAATAATTTTCAAACTTTCTTTTTAAATATTGCGAAAGTAAGCAATATTTTCTAATTTATTTTATAAAATCAATTATTGTTTTTTTCTTAGGTTAGCAAGTGTCTACATAAAATATGGCCAAACGTAGTGCTACCACTGAACTGAATCATGACAATTGGGACATAGCAGATGAAAAAGAGGACCCTGGAAGATTTGCACCTTTAAGTGGGTCAGAACTGAAAGATCGAGTCATTCGCAAAGCCAAACGTAGTTTAACTGTAGGTACATTTTTACATCAGCTTTTAATCTTTTCAACCTGTATTTAATTGTTTTTGCATAATAGTGATACCAAATGTATTAATAATGAATATTTAGTGGTTATTTACAATGACCAAAGTTTGAATTTGGATGAAACTGTATTTTGGCCACGATTAGGAGTTTGCCTTTGCATAGCCTCACGCTTTGAAAAGGATCTCACACTTCAGGAACTTTGACATTTAGATTAATAAATAGGTTGCAAAATAGTTTTTCGGCATATTAATGTGGTATCATGAAATTAATCTTGTTAGCATTGTGTGCACAACTAGATAAATTTATTATATTTATAAAGTACGTTAAACAATTCAACAGGACAGAAAAATAAATTTATTTTGCCTTAAACTGTACCTTTTAGTAGGGTAAATTTTAATCCTACGATGCTGCTTGGCGTGTTTTCAAAGACATGGGGGGGGGGGCAACTTGGAGACCTGCCTATCTCGCATGTTTTTCCTTCTACACACCTATAAATTAACCCTAGTTCCACTAAACTGATAGTTACAGCTATACTAGGGCTACTATGATAAAGGAAACCAAACTTATCACACAATCGGCTAGTAGAAGCGGTGTGGCAATGCAGTATGCACTTGTTTAGATGTTTGAGGCTCCAGGCAATTTTGGTTTCTCTAAAAATCATCAGTATCCAACATGGGGCAGTATTCTAGGGCCCCATGGAAAACCTAAACACTCATTTGGGGCACCAGGCAATTTTACTTTTGTTTGGATACGGACAATTTTGTCTGGGTTTGGGCGATTGAGTTTTTAAACAAAATAAGCTCAAGGCAATTTTGAATACATCTAGGAAAAACTCTGAAATCAAATACTCTTCATAATAACTTTCAACCGACATACTTACTACTCATAGTACAAACTAAAATTCTACAAAATAGGGAAAAAAAATACATTCCGGATAATTCTCATGCTCGCAACACCGGCGCCACCAACCCAATGCGCAATTCGATAGAAAATGCTGTATGACTAATAAAGTATTTATTCCCTCTAGAAATCCGCCAATCCGCTTGGTGACAGAAGCACAGTCTGGTTATTATTAACCTTTGGTGGTGTCATTATTACCAGTCAAATTGTTAGTTTTATAAGTATAACAAGGTTGCTAAGCTCGAAACTGCCTTATAAAAACTATGGATGTATAGATATAAATTGTCAAACCCAGCAACCTGGTTTGTTTTCCTGTCACAAATTGAGATTATTTTACGCATCTCCCTTTAAAACTAAAATATAGCCTTAACCTTTTTTATTATTATTTTGTTCTAATGAATATATTTTGTATACTTGTATATTTCTTCCAGTTACAACAACATCATAAACTGCTTTTATTTACTATAGGACCACTTTTACCATTGTATTCATAATTTTTTGTTAAAGTAATTGATATTTTGTTAAAAGTATCTCTGCACTGAGCCTCGCCCTAAATAAACTACAAATCTTCAAATTATGAAACAGGACTTCAAAATTTTATGTTTTATTTTATAGGTCGAGTTATAACAGAACAATATTTTTTTAAAAATTTAATTGCGCTCTTATCTTCTTGAGACCTAGCATCCATTTAAATTGATGTTTTCTGTTCTTTACTGCACAATTTATTTAAAACTTTTAGAACAGAAATTGTTCTATATAGCTAAGAGCATCTGAAAATCACTTTTCTGCCTTTGTTACTGTACTACTCATTGTATCAGTCTAAGGCTTTTTGCATTAAAAATGTTAGCATTGACTATTTCTTACAAAAAAAATTAGAAAGCTTATTTGTGCATTTATAGTGTAACGTTTGTTTAGGGCTTAAGACCGCAATTCCATTAAAGTGCTCTGTAAACATTTATATAAAGAATACATATTTGTATTAAAAGTATACGTTTAGATAAAGTATATATTTTTGCCTTAGCCTAAAAAAATGTTGAGTGCATAAAACATGTTCTAGTAAAAATCAAACATAGGGAAATTACTTCCAAATGTAAAAACCTGTCTTTGTAATCCTTGAGTATTTTAACTTGGAAAACATGCAATTGTATTTAAAAATTGCTTTCGAAGACCACTATTTATTTGTTGATATCAAATAACTGTATCACAATGTTTCATAATTTTTAAGTTTTATAAAATAATCTTCCATCTTTGATTTGCACCTTTTCCCCCTAACTATATAATTTCCTATCCATAATTAGGTGAGATACGAGCCTATTGAGACATTTTTTGTATTAATTTATTTTAAATCCCCTTCCCCCACTTGTAAAATACTGTGTCAAACAAAACCAAAGTGCAGTGATAGTGTAGAAAACTAGTATATGCTAAGTGTTTCAATAATAGTGTATTAAACGACCTCTCCCACTCTGTTATCAACAAAGCTATTGCCAAGTTTAAAACCAAATTTTTGCTATTGCATATTGTTGATATATTTGCACGATGCCAACGATATATGTGACGTAAGATTTTGCTGGGGTCTCGGGAATGTATTTCTGTCCTGCTTTATTGCTGGTTTTGTGTATTTTTAAATAAATACTGCTATTAAATTAACTAAATTTAGGATTCCTTTATTACTTAAGTATGTACCACGGCTAGTTTTTTTTTACTTATGTAACTCTTGGTTTAACTGTTACTGTTGAATGCATTCAGTTATCTTTAATTGAAAACTGACTGATTGTTCAAAGCGTTACCGTATTAAAGTTATGTTAAATTATCTTATGGAAGCATTTGTAATTGAAATCGATATTTTTAATCTTTGGTCACTGACGGTAATCATGGATTTTTTCTGTTTTCCCCCTTAAGACTTCTACAACAGGAACTAGCTCTGCTGCCTCCAGTCCTTTTGCGAAGTTTTCTGGATTCTCCACCAACACTGCTTCTAGCCCATTCTTTTCTGGTGTGAACAAGACTAGCAGTCCCTTTTCTGTATGTATAACTGTTCATGTAGCACTATTATACAGTAATACTATGACAATTAAGTGTGTTAATACTTAACAACAAAATTTCTGTTTGATTCATTTCTAGGCTGATATATGAAAATAGAGCCCAAGTGTATTTTTGGTAACATCGTTGTAATTGGGCCTGTGATTTAAGAGTCTTGTAGTGTAACAGATCTCTATACAATTTCAATGGGGAAACTTTGGCCCCTGTTTTTTAAATAAAGTATACGACATGTACTCACAGAAACTTACCAAAAAATACAGAAGAAAGTTATTTTGCCATTAAAATAATTAATAAGTATAATTTTGAAGATGTTAATTAGTTATAAGTAAAACAAATTTTTTTGCTTATAATTTACATGCCATTAGTGCTGTCATTTGTAGTTTGGGAATAATTACTAAAATTTTGTTTTAATTATAACTAATATCGTTAAAATTATACTTATTTATTATTTTAATGGCAAAATAACTTCTGTTTTTTTGTAAGTACATGTCGTATAGTGTAGTTAAAAACAAGGGCCAAAGATTCCCCATTGTATAGAGATCTGTTACGCTACAAGACCCTTAAAGTAACTTAATTTTTAAATTAAAATTACCCTTCTTTCCCTTGAGATACAATTATGTTTAAGTTTGTCATAAAATTTGTGTGAATAACTTGACAAATTGTTTAGAGTTTGGGGATCAAAACTTATTAGATCGTTTCAGTCATCTAGAAGGAGAAACACGCTTTTCTTTTAAGTTTTCCCATTGATAAATTTAAACTATTGGCATAATAGTAATAAGGAAAATAATTTGCTGTTATATTTTGAATTCTGAAACTTTATTATATTGTTAAATGTATAACAACTTAAATTCTTTTGCTTGGCCTGAACTAACGCTATTTCCCAACAGGGTGCCGCTTCTAAAACCGAAAACTCAGCCGATCGCCCATTCCAAATCTCCCAGGAAAACACAACCAGCAAAAGGAGCATCGGTTCCTTCTTTGGTAATCAATCTAAGAAGATAAAAGAAGAAACTCCAAACGGAAACACCGGAGTAAACAAGAACTCCGAAGACATGAAGAAACCTGCTCCTACATCTGGCGAATCCTCCAAGATTAAAAGTCGAGGCGTAGAGTACTGCAAACACTTGAGGAATCTGAATGAGAGTGTTGTCAAGTGGATGCAGAAGTACCTGGACAAGAATGCCTGCTGTGACTTCACTCCTGTTTTTAATGATTACAAGAAACACATGGACTCGCTTAATATGAAGTATCCTGTGAGGGAGGTTGAGACTGTCAGTCAACTTCAAGGGGCGGATGTTTTTAAGAAAACATTGTCTTCCGATGATAATTCAAATTCTACAGGTATTGCTTGAGTTTTGGTTTGTTATGATAATTGACGTTTTTCAAATTGCTTTCTTGGGTACTTAAAATTGTTGTATTCTCTTCTTTTCTAACTAAACTTCTGTACTTATCCTTATGTTTCATTTTAAAAAATTAAATATTCTATAATGTCTCTTTTTTTCCTCTTTTTCTATTGTCTTTTATTCAGTTTCTAATCTGTATACAAATAATTACTTATTAAGGAAATATAAATAATTTGAACTTTATCAAAGAATTCATTGTTTCAATAAAAAAATGTATATTCTAATAATGTTGTGTAGAAATAGCAAAAGCTGCATTTACAGTTTTGATTGCTGGGTGATATGAAATTTGCTTCAATAAATATACTTGTATAATTTAATGTTAAGACAATTAATTAAATTGACATATTCATGAACATTTATATATGTTAAAGATTCTCCAATCAAAACGTATAGGTTGCATTTCAGATTTTAAGAAACATGCATTTAATATACACGACACAGAATTTAAAAAGAAGCCTAAAAAAACACCTCAAAACACATAGTAAAAAGTAATTATTTATTAGCAAAACTTAACATGATGATGAAGCCACATACTAATAGACATTTTCCTTATTTTTTAAATTTAAACAAAGGAGTTACAAAATTAAAACATACTATGCAACAACATTCGAATTTTTTTAAAATCTATATTCAGACTTGTGTTTAAATATTAAAGTCTTTGTAATATTATTCTGTAATGTGACTAGTGTGCAAAATAAAAGTTATTACTAATTATAATCCACTTCAATAGCCTTTCATTCAGGTCTGGTGATCATTAGGGTAACAAAAGGTTATTAAATTTTTTTTATGGGGTTCTGAAAGCTCTAGTTCTTATGTTATTGTTTTTAGGTTCTTAAAAGTGAAGAGCTCAAGTGCAAAATAAGTTAAATCACTTTTTGGAAAAAATTGAGTTGGTTAGCATTACATACAGGTTTTGTAGGAAGGATCCACCAACATTTTGATTTGCACAAAAAAAGTGACTTTTGACAAAAAGTGAAAACTTGAGAGCGATACTTTTTTTGTGCAAATCAAAATGTTGGTGGATCCTTTCCTACAATGCCTGTATGAAAAGCTAACCAACTCATTTTTTTCCAAAAAGTGATTTAACATGTTTTGCACTTGAGCTCTTCAAGTGGTACTATATTGTCTTGTTTTCTTCAGTTACAAATTATTTATACTTTGTTACTTAATTAACAAGTCACTTCAGTCAAAATAACAAAGTATAAATAATTATAATTTCATCAGACAAGATGAACAGCCGCAAAAACAATAAACTTTTTTAATGCTATAACAGGTGCAACAAGGTGGAGTTTTTTTCTGCTACTGTGCATCTAAATTAACTTTGAACTATTTCTACAGCAAAACAAAGTTTAAATTTGAAATGTATCTTTTTTTTTAGTTCATGTATTTTTTACTCGTGTATTAATTTGTTTCAGAACCAAAGTTCAAAATTGAACCCAAGCAACAGAAAGACGAAACCGACTACGGTGCACACTTTTCATCTAACACAACCAACACTTCCACTTTTAGTTTTGGCATCAATAAAACCCCCACTGCCACATCTTCCAACTCCCCATTATATTCCAACAACAACAGTTCCAAGGAAGGTGCCACTAAAAATGACAAAGAGGAAACCAAACCGTTTACAGCCGGTTTCTTCAGTCAAAATAACAAGGAAGAAAACAAGGGCACATCTCAGTTTTCAACTGGTTTCTTCGGCCAGAACAACAAAGACGATAGTAAGGGAACTTCACAGTTTTCTGCTGGTTTTTTCAGTAAGCCCTTGCAGTCTAGTGGGGACAAGCCTTTTTCTTTCGCCACTGCACCTGTTGAAAAGTCGGCTGGAGGTGGTTAGTATAGAATTTTTGCTCTTAATTCTTAAGGAAAATGGTTAGACTCAACAACTTTCTGGATTTCTAATGGCTTATGTACTCATTGCCGGATTTTTAAAAGCAAATCGGAAATTTTTTTTGGTGCAGTTGTTGCAAAAAATGGTTATATGTCCAATATTGCCTGTTAAAATCTAGGTGTGTGTCTGGTTATATATAAAATAGGGTTTGGGGCTAATCTAGTCATTAATAAAACCTATAATTTAAAGTAAACAGAAGTCTGTAGTGTTGTTACCACACAAACATACAGCTTTATTTCCATAATGCAAGTTACTATGTAGAGAAAACCTGAAATTCTGTAAAATGTTAGGCAAACAAATCTGCTTAAGAATAGGGAGTTATATACAAGTGATTTAAATCAAGAAAAATATGTTGTAATTCCCTATTATAATATGGTAGGTATTTTAAACATCACATTTCAATATTTTAGAAATCATTGTTTCCTTAACTGGTTGGAATTATTTTTTAGATAAAGAGGAAGAATATGTACCACCTAAAAATGATTTTGTGGCTGTGTCAGAAGAGGGTGCTGTGTATTCAAAAAGGTATTTTTTTTTTAAACTCTTAAGCTATTTCTTGAGTATATAACATTTATAAAAATTCAATTATTTGTTATCTCAATTATTTGTTAACATAGTCAGCTACTAGCTATATGATTTGTTGAAAGTTATGTTCCTAGTTAGGAAATTTTTTCTAACTTTTTATCATGTTTTAATGTCAGACTTTTGCTTATACAGAAGCATTAAGTCAGGGTTGTAATTTTTTGATTGGTAAGTGATTTTGGTGAGGACATTATTGGTCAAAAGTGGTTTTAACCATCCAAAAGTGGTCGTAATTATGTTTTTAACCACAACTCATGGTTTTTATTTTTAACTGCAACTTCTGGTTTTGTGTTTCTAATTAAAAGAATTATAGTCATATTTAAAATAAAAATTATTCTCTATCTTTTTAAACATTTAAATTTTGAAAATGCTATGGTAACTTGTCTAACATTTACATGGAACTCGTGGCTTTTATTTTTAACGGCAACTACCGGTTTTAATAAAACGAAAGGCATTGATATTTGTTAAATTCGTTTTTAAAATTTGTTAAATTCACATTACATCTCATGAACTGTTGTGCTAGCTCTTCATCAATTGAAAACAAAGTTAAGTTTGAATTAATCCTTAATATATTAGATTAGTTTAAAATTAGTGACAATTTTAACCCTCTGCACTCCACAAATTTATTCCTAACATACGAAAAGTTGCTAATGCAGCGACAACGGAGTGCAAAGGGACCCTGAAACTTGTTGCATGTAATAGTTTAAATTCAAGAGAATTGCATAAATAAGCATGTGTGATAGAAATTTAAACATTTGTTATATCTTGGTGTTATTTTATTAATGTTTGATTTTTTCATTTGGTGTTTGCTGGTTATGACATATTTAATTAGTAATAATATATTTAGTAATAATAAATATATTGAATAGTAAATTTCAGTGGTTAAAACCACTGGTTTAACCTGATGGTTAAAACCGATACAACCCTGTACTATATCATCAAAAGCGGAAGGTATTTTAAACAATATTTACATCCTACTGTCACTAGATTTCACAATTGAAGGTGGAAGAACGTGCTAAGTGACATTTTAAAAAAAAATTAAGATTGTTGTAAAATTTATAAATCATAAAAATTAATTCTTTAATAATTTTTTTATGGTATATTATTATGTTTCTTTCTTTTAAAACACATTACTATTTAAAATAGTAAAGAGAGCTAGTTAGCTAAAGTTAACATATGCCTGATTTCTACTTAAATAAAATTTTCATAGTTATTTTGTCTCTCCCTTTAAAAAAGTATTTCTAGATAAACAATGATTCACTAAATCTTAATAATTTTTATCTATACTAATTCATATTTGAAAATTACTATTTTACTATAAATATTAGTTATCTTAGTATGTACGGATTGACACTTTACGTATCTGAAGGGAAACTCAAAAAAAGTAAACTAGCCCTTGTGCAGCTTTAGTGCAACATTAATTAAACCCAAACCCTGTAAAATCAAAGTAATTAAAAAAGAAATATTCCAATAATATTTTAATCATCCAGAATATTTAAGCCTAGTCGGCAAAGCGCTTGCTTTTTCATGCGAAAGATCCCAGGTTCGCTTCCAGGCATTGTTAAAATAACTGCTGACCAATAATCGGTATGTGCAGCCCAAAAAGTCTGACAAATAACACCCTGTGTAGAAGTGTAAGTTAAATATGCTCCGGTCCCGTACAATGACTCCCTAGTTTGCATTGAGTGCGCACTTAGAAGGTGTTGGCTCGTCACTTGACTGTGGTTCGAAATTACGACGGCCGTTACCAATTAGCCCTCGTGTGGTTCTAGTGCAAAGATTAAAACCTAACCTATTATCCAAAATATTTCAACTTTTATTAATTTGTTTTTTAAAAAATGTTCTATATTGCTATATTATAATTTTAAGGCAAAATCATTTATAATAATAAAAATCTGTAAATCTTTTCTATTTATAAACACAAAACAAAAAAAACCTTGTTTATTTCAATGAAGAAGGTATATAACAACTCAACTTATGCCGACTTTATTTGTTTACTTCATCGCCCAAGTCAGCTGATCGTAAAATAATTTAAATTAACACGCCAAATCTGATGCACCAGTAAGGATGACATCATCGAAACCTTGATGGCAACCCAATACCGAGGTTCATTTTCTTCTACCGGGGGTGATAAGCCTTGCTAACTTAGTCTGTGTTTGGGTATAGTTCAACAAACTTAAAACCTTATAAAAACAAAGATCTTGTTTTCATAAGGGTTTAAGTTTTTTACTAAACATGTTGTTGTAATTTATGTCCCATGGCCTTGTGTGCCTTTATGTAATTAAATGACTTTTTCTGTTCTTACAATAGATAAATTTTTAAAGTACAACAAAGTACGTTTTGCATCAGTTTTAAAAGTTTCCATTTATTTGAAAATTAAAATGTTTATCCTTCATTAATAATGTTAAATGTATTTTGTTTTCTTCAGGTGTAAATTATTTTTCAAAAAAGATGATTCTTTTGCTGACAAGGGTGTAGGAACTCTTTATGTAAAGTCATTAGAAGATACTACGCAACTTTTAGTTCGAGCAGATACTAATCTAGGTAAGTTTTATTTTTCATAAGCTTTTTATTTCCATTAATTTTATTAAGTTGTCCCAATAATTTTTCTATTATTCAGGGATCCCACCAAGTCACTATTCTCACTAAAAGTCACCCTTTTTTTTTCTTTAGTTACTATTGGCCAAATCTAGTCACTAAATTCACTATTTTTTTTATATTCTACACCAGGAGTTCCCAACCTTTTTGCACCTGCGTACCACTTGACTTTTTGAGAAATTTTGGCGTACCACCAGACCTAAATATTTTAATAAACATATAATATTTACTTGTCTAAAATTGTTCAAAGGTTTTTTTAATTAAAGTTCAGAGGAAACTTCATATTTAATAGTTAGATATTTGTTTATTTATAACATGCTTATAATAAAAGAGAAATAAAAAGATGGAAATTGTATTAATTTACAGTTTTATTTATTTCCCATAGGACGATCAAAAAAAAATTAATAAAAAATAGTACAAATTCAGCAAAAAATTAATCATCGTTAAAATATACTTTTATAGTCTTTAGTGCGAAACTTGTTGTTTGCTTGTGATTAAAACATTAACATTAGGAGTCATGGAACTTAACTCTTCACTCTTAAGTACTCTTCAATACTTATTCTGCTTCTATGTTTATTTTTTATGTACAAGAGTTCAGAAAATCCACTTTCACACAAGTAACTTATAACAAATGGCATACAAAATAGCAGAGCTTTCCGGAAGATCAAAGGGTACTGGTTTTACATCCGATCCAGAAGTTAATTAAAGATTTCTCTTTAAAAATAATGTTAATGTTTTTAAAAAAATGAGTAATATGCTCATGCGTACAGAAACTACTAATAGCATTCTGTTGTTCACATCACTCACGCGTACCACCTGAAATTTTCCCGCGTACCACCGGTTGGGAACCCCTGTTCTACACCATTTAAACTTTCATAAATTCTGCGCATATTGAGAAATGTTTAGATTTCTTAAAAATATAAATAGTGAAAAAATTTGTTTCAATCAATATAGTTCAAATGAAATGTATGTAAATTACTATCAAACATAGAAAATGTTTCGAATCACTTTAACAAGGAAATTTTGAAGTACCGTTTTGACCGTATCTGTATATTCTTCATCATATTTTGAACTTGTGTGCATCTTTATTCGACAAGATAAGACACTGTTGTGATTGTTTGTTTTTTTTATATTTGTGAACATTTTAACGGTGAAGATCCTTTCCATTAGAAATGCCACCATCTAAATAATACCTTCTGGGATTAATAGAGAAAACGCAACAATAAGTAGTCGGATGGTTCAAGCATTTATTCATTCCTAATAAGATGGACACATGTAAGGCCTTGATGAGGATTCTGATATGAGGGAAAAGGATGCAAGATAAATTAATGTTAAAAGAAGAATATGAAAATTCTGATCTAAACGTTTTGGAAAAAAGTATAAATTGGTTCGAATATTTTTTCAAATTTTCAAAAAGTGGAATTATAAAGCCCCAAGACAGCTAGATTTATCATATTAAAAAAAAACATTTGTAAAGAATATTCAATACAGCTAGAGTAATTTTTAGTAAAAAAATTATTTTTGTTTGTATTGGATTAACACTGAAAATAAAAGTACCTGCATTTTCAACCAGTTGATCGACCTAAAATTTAGCCCCTCTTTTATCGCATGCTTGTTTAAATTGAATTTATAGTCATAGAGCAACAGGATTGATTTATTAAAAAATATAGTTTTAATCAAAGCTTAATTAAAAATTGAAAAACCAAATTGCTGCTTTAATTTTCCATGGAAGCTAAACGCTACAATTCTCATGTTAAATCTCGTACTCAAAACTTTAAACCAAAGAACATTGGTTTTTTTTTAACCAAACTGATTACGTTATAGCCATGTGACTTTTTAGAAAGACTTCTGGTGTTAATTGCAAAGCTGTATGTCTAGTAGTTAGGGAGCCTTTGGGGGGTTAGACTTACAAGTTTTTGAGTTTTAGATATTAGTATATAGATACAATATTTTATTGATGAGTTTTTTATTTTAGTCACTTTTTTTGGTCACTTATTTTTTTCAACTGTTAATTATTTTCAGTTTTTTTTACCTATGTTTCTTATTGGGAACCCTGATTATTATTCTTATAATATATATATTACATGTTTCAACTCGTATCATATAGCTTGCATAATGTAGAAAGCTGAATATATGTTTTGTCTTGAAGTAAGAATAATTCATCATTTAAGTTAGGATAAATCAAAAGTTGAAAAACCTTGAAATGATGCCGTTATCAAAATATATTGAAGATAGTGAAATAAAACATACTGGCTGTCATTGATCATCTGTAAGAGATACCATCTGAAGTGAAAATTCTGCTTATACACATAGCGATTTTCTTAATAGTTCATTTTGTGTCCCTTATCGATATCTTTCATGAAAAAAATTATTTTTTTATTTATAAAATTCTCACATGGGGAATAAAAATATAAGCTTAAAAGTAATGTACTGTCCTCAGCATGCATTTCAATTTCGCAGCAAATATCGTGAATGGGTCAGAGATTGGTATATTATAATATGGCTTTATTTTAATATTTTTAATCAACAATTATCAACTAATTGTTATTTGTTCCCTACTTTTACATGAATAACATCCCAGAAACAAAATATGCCCTTAAAATATTATTTAACTCTTTCAGTCCCAATGACAATTTGGCATCATTTTAGAAAAAAAATTCTGATCGTCTATAGCCATTTCTGATATGAAAAAGCACATCATTCGATTCTTCAAACTTTTTTCTATTAGAAAATATTTTTTATTAATCCCAATAGATGTCAGCCCTACTATTTTTTAAAATTATGATCAGAAACATGATGATGCCAAATGGCATCACTGGGACTGAAAGGGTTAAAAATATCTATAAATGGTTCAAAGGTAATTTACAGCAAACATATAAAACAATATTTTTCCGGTACGCTATAATTTGGTTACAGAATTTCTTTTACTGCTTGTAAAGATTTGTTTATCTCTGAAATTTTGTGTGGGATGTATTGACTGTAATTATCGTCCTTCCTGATTCTTTTTCAAGGCATAGCAAGCTAGTGAAATTTTTCTATTTTGTATACAGTGTCTCCTAAAAGTGATTGTACACCAACAAGAATCAATAAAAACCTCACTATTCGCCATTATATATTTTTATAATTTCTAATTTTATATAATTGTTTAGTATTTAGTAGGATATCCTTTATTTTTATAACAGCTTTTAAGAGTCTGGGCATAGATTTAACTAAAGTTTTAGTAATTTCTGCACCAATCTTGTTCCATTCTTCAATACTGCTTTCAGTTGAGTTTTCGATTTAATGGTGGTGACTTCTTATTCACACCTCTAATTCTTTCCATATGTTAAAAAGGGTTTAATCCACGGATTCAGGTGGTCTAAGAGTTTGTCGTTTGAAGACAAGAATAGGGGCTCCATACACGAACATTCAAGATCGTGTGTTTAAGATCGTTGTCTTGGTAATACACAAAGTTGTATAAAATACTCAAATTTCGTGCTGATACTTTTAAATTGTTGTTAAGAATCATCTAAAATCCATGATTCATTATACCATTGATGAATACTAAATTGTCTACTCCCAGCGGCTAACATTACACCACCAAAACATTACTCTATATTCACCATGTTTCACTGTTCCAACTAAGTTCTTGGGATTAAGTTTCTTTTTCTCCTTACAATTAAGCGGCCAACAGAACCAAAGATGTTGAACTTACTCTCTTCTGCAAACAAAATACATTTCCAGTAGCTTTCTGGGTGATTTACCAATTTTTTTTTGGAGAAAAGAGCCCTAGCAATTGTGTTTTTCCAACTTACAAAGAATTTTCCTCGTCCAGAGCAGCCAGTTTTGCGAAGGATTCTACGAATACTTTTACAAGATATAGAAGTTTCATTATAATATGAAGTAAATTTTACTGCACTTATACATGGATTTTTGAGAAATTTACTCATGATTTTTCGTTGATCTCTTACTGACAAAAGTTGAGGACGACCATTTCGCGGCTTGTTTTCTATACTTTTGCCACTTTGAAACGTTTTAATATGCTTTTCACCGTCGAATGAGGTAGTTTCATCATAGTAGGCAATTCTTCTGAGTAATTTTCCAGCTTTGAAATGAAATATAATTAATTTTCAAACATCTAAACTTGTTTCTTTACGAACACGTGTCATGTCTAAGAATAGAATAAATAATTGAGAAATTTAATGCCGAAATCAAATGATTTTAGTGTATTCAATTCGAATAAAAAAAAGCTGCAAAAGATATTTTTATAATGAATTTAAAGCGATAATGTTTTGGTGTATGAAGACTTTTGTGTGCTGATTTTGAGATTTTTTATTAATTTATTTTTCTGGAAAATATTCCTTGCTTTTTTTTAAAAATTATATTACTCCATTTTATTAAGAACTATTTAAAGATGCTATTTAAAAATATTCAACTGATAAAATTGTTTACTACGAAGTATATAGCACAATTTCTGCAAATTTCTTTAGTGTACAAAGACTTTTGGGAGACACTGTGCATTGTTAGTAATTACTTTGTAGAAGGATTCACATTTGGGATTATATGTATGCACATTAAATACCTCTAATGTATGTTTATTCTTTTTTAATATGACACAAAGAGAAACGTTTGCTTTCCACTCCTGCTTTGTGATAGAAATGATTTGTTTAGATTTTAATCCAGCTATACGTTTAGAAACATCCTGATGAGAAATTTTTTTATAACTTCAATATACATAATATATAACTATTTTTCAGACTAAGTTTTTATTTTTATGGGTAGTATTATATTCTGATGCAACAGCATGTAACTAATGCATGCTTTTTTCTTGTAGGTAATATACTACTTAACATCAGATTAAGTGCATCACTACCTATTAGTAGAAGTGGAAAGAACAATGTGATGATAGCCTGCATACCCAATCCCCCAGTCGATCCTAAAAATCCCGATAAGGCCATCCCTATGTTAATTAGAGTCAAGACTTCTGATGATGCGGATGAATTATTAGAAATCCTCAACAAATATAAGTCATGAACTAGATTGTTTTGTTAAAAAGCATTTTTAAGCACAATTTTAATTTACTGTCTGCGTCTGACGATTCTAAGGACTCATTTGTTGTTTTATATTTAAGTCGCCTCTTAAATTCAATTGATTGATTCAGGTAAAACTTCATTTCCATTGAATTGGTTTGTATGATTGTGTTTGCCTGTTGGAAATAACTGCAGTAATTGGATTTATCTGATTGTACATTTTATTAATAAAATAATAAACTTGAGCTATTTTGTGTCTCGTTGATGCTAGATTTTATTTTTGTAGTTGGAAATTATCAATTTTTTGTACTATTTCAACAGCAAATATTGACAAGTTAAGTGAATGCTAATGAAATTTTTTCATTAATTGATGCCATACTCCAGTTACACATTTAAATACAAAGATCTAGTAAGGATCTCAAATACCTAAGTGGTACAATTCTGCTAAAATCAGCGTTTTGGACATGCGTTTCGGAATTTAGTCATCCCAGTTTTTTTTAGCTGCTAATTTTTCGGACATTTCAGATTAAAACACAAGTTAATATTGTATGTTAATCACAAAAAAACTGAAAGAGCTAGTTTATCCATAGCACACTAAGAATTTATTTTTGATCCTCAAATTTTACAAAATTGTGACCTGCAGCAAGTGTTAAACGATAATTTTTTTCAAAATTTCTTTTCAAACATACTTCTAAATGCATAATTGTTTGACATATATTTATATAAAGAATAATTGCATATGATTTTTTTTTTCAGACGTAAAGAGGTTAAAATTATGTGATATATCGTACAAATCTCTATAAAGTTATAATATTAACCACAAAAATCTCTAATATTCAGTTCTTCCTTAATAACTCTCAGTTAATGTCTTGCGGATCCATCGAACAGTTCCCACGTTTTAATAGGCGTCAATACATTCTTTCCCAGAGAAAATGCAGACGCAGCAGACTTTGTTTTGACTTCTGAGCTTCGGCTCTGGACTACGTCCCGTTAAATACTCTAAACCAGGGGTTCCCAACCGGTGGTACGCGTACCACTCGTGGTACGTGGGAAAATTTCTGGTGGTACGCATAAGTGATGTGACCAACATGATGTTATTAATAGCTTCTGTACACATGAGTAGTGAGCAAGGAAACATATTACTCATTATTTTAAACATTAACATTATTTTAAAGAGAAATCTTTAATTAACATCTTTATCGGATGTAAAAGCTAATACCCTTTGACCTTCCGGCATCTCTGCTATTTTTGATGCCATTTGTTACGAGTTACTTGTGTGACAGTTGATTTTCTGAACTCTTGTACATAAAAAATAAAAATACATAAGCAGATTAAGTGTGTTGAAGAGGACTTAAGAGTGAAGATAAGTTCCATTACTCACTAATGTTGATATTTTAATCACAGGCAAACAAGTAGTTTCACACTAAAGACTATAAAAGTATATTTTGTATGATGATTAGTTTTTTGCTGAGTTTGTACTATTTTTTTTAATCGTATGAAAGACCCATGGGTAATAAATAAAATAATAAATTAATACAATTTTAATCTTTTTATTTATCCTAGTATTATCAGCATGTTATAAATAAACAAATATCTAACCATAAAATATGAAGTTTTCTCAAGAATTCAATTCAAAAGGCCTTTGAACACTTTTAGAAGAGTAAATATTATACTTTTATTAAAATATTTAGATCTGGTGGTACGCCAAAATTTCTCAAAAAAGTCAAGTGGTGCGCAGGTGCAAAAAGGTTGGGAACCCCTGCTCTAAATGATCCCTTTATAATAAACTAGCTTTATAAACCCGGTGTTGCACGGGTGTACCCTTAATAACGGTGATTGTTTCTTTTTATGGCCCAGTCGGTAAAGACTTTCGTCTTGCATGCGGTAGGTCCCAGGTTCAGGTCCGGGCATCGCCAACATAACTGCCGACCTATAAACGGCTCGTGCAGCCTAAAAATGTCCGACGAATAATACCCCGTATGGAGGAAGTGCACTTTAAATATCCTCCAAATTCCCAACGCTGCGTACGATGTCGCCCTTAAAAGTTGCATTGGGTACCTACTCACGTGTCGGCTCGTAACTTGACTTTGGTTCTAAATTACGACTCCCGTTTCTAACAGCACTCGCGTGTAGCTTTAATGCGACGATAATTCAAACTAACCCTAACCCATACAACTGGATGGGAATAGATACCCTACGTTAAATTTTCAACTTCGCCAAAAGCGCCAATGCCAAAATTCAATCGACCATTACGCCATCTTAACATCATAAAACAAAACAGACATTCATCCTCTTGTATGGTTGGAAAAGTTTTACAAAGTACAAATTCCTTATTTATGCCGAATATATTCCGGTTAACCTAAAGAATCGTGACCGGCAATTTTACGATGGCAATCTTTGTCGAAATTAGCAATTGCATTGACAATTTCTAAATGTTTATCTATTTAAATCTTAAACGCGTATAATTTATTCTGAAGTTTTCTTATACTAATATTTTATTAATTAGATGCCTAATGATTTTAAATAATTATTTACTTTTTAAAATCAATTCTTCGGAATTTTAAAGTTTCAATTTTTTTTTATAAATCTGGTCTGCAATTTAATGAATTTTTCTGGTGTTTTAAGTCGGCCATTTTGAAGTTAGGTAGGATTTTTGGTCATTTCGAGATGGCAACCATCTCGGCAAGCGGCAAGGCCGGGGTTTGTTATCATTTCGACTTGGCGACATTTTTGAAAATCCGCCAAATCCGGCCACGATTCTTTAGGTTAACCTATATTCCTCCATATCTTACCATTTGTAAACAACAATTAAATTAAATTCCGAAACATAATTAAAATCTAGTTGAGGAAATCTGATCCACCATAAAAAAAATAAGAAGATTTTAAATCAACAAACAAAATAAAATACTGTTATTCAAATAACAATTCAGAAAATTAAACCCACGTGCTCTTTTTTTCTTTTCTTAATTTTCGTTCGCGCTGAACGCGCTGAAATTTCTTCAAATTGAAAGTATAAATTCTAATCTTACAATGCTATTCCTATGGGGAAATCAGTTCACGTTTTGCACTCCTACACCCTTTGGGTTCGAATAAAAAGTATCCTATAGCCTATTCCTGGTTCAAAGCTACCTCCCCACCAATTTTCAGCCAAATCAGTTCAGCCGTTCTTGAGTTATAAATGTTCTAACTAACACGACTTTCTTTTATATATCGATTAACTTGGACGTCCAAGCTATCTCCTTTTATTAGAATGAACTAAATAATAATTATACTCTCATGTGTAGTATTCTATTATATATGTAGGGTTTCAGGGGGTGCTGTTTTATATTCCTCTGCTTTGAACAGCAAATTTTAATTCAGGAAAGAAGGAGTTTGACAGTTCGCACTTTTTGAAGAATCGTACGTTTTTACGTCGCTGATTGACATATCTTTATCTTAGATATTTTGTGTGCGTGTGTATATCTTGCGCACATAACCATATCGTTATTATTTAGACGATTTTAGGATACTTTTTCGGTTTAGACTTTAGAGATAAAATATGTTTGCTTTTTTAAATGTATGCAATATCACTTAAAATTTTATTTATTATGCATGCGCTGTTCACTAGCTAGTATAGGAATTCAAACGCGATTGTTTTGTTCCGGCGCTGCAGCATAGTGAGGTTCTAGATATTACTTGTCGACTCTGTGCGTAAGCTTTTTTCCTGCTCTTAATTAATAATTTTTATTCTTTTTAAAATTGTTTTTCATCGTTCGTACACTTCTTAAAAAGTTCTTGATTTAAAGTTACTTTTCTTAAGGGGAGTCGGATGGTTCTATCTCGTTCATGTTAATTTTCCCAACTTTAGGAACATTTTTCTCGCGAACTATATGAGGTATGAATACTTTTACAGTAATTTTTTTAAAGAATAAGTATTACAAAACACACAAAAATCGGCTTTAAAATTATATATATATATATATATATATATATATATATATATATATATATATATATATATATAATATATATATATATATATATATATATATATATAATATATATATATATATATATATATATATATATATATATATATATATATATATATATATATATATATATATATATTTAGCAGAGGTATTTAAAATTCCTCAGTTTAAAGTAAGGAACAAAATATAAAAAAGTTCATAATGATATCTCATATAGTTCCTGAGAAAAATGTTCATTAAGTTAGAAAAATTAACAGCGAGATAGAACAATCCGACTCCCTTCAGTGCTTGAAAATGTATATGAGTGTTAGAGAAAAAAAAAACCGTAATATTTATTGCAAAATGGGGTCATATCAGAAAGTTTTCTCTACGGAATTGTTAGAAAGAGAGAGTACTCACAAAACTTTCCGAGAAATCCCAGTATTCATGTAAAACTTTTGAATTAATTATGAGGGGGAACCACGTTATCTGCGAATCGTGTTATAAGCGCCTAGTATATAAATATATAGGCAGAAAAAAAATATAGTATAGGTAGAGAAATTTTTTACAAAAATAACGCCTTTAAAAGAGGGTCAGCTTTTACACAGAAACGTAATTTTTCACAATGTTAACATCCCCGAAAAAAAATTTCCTCCATCCTCGGTCATATCAATGAAAATTAAACTTAAATTTTAATAAATAACAAGTTTAAATAACAAATTTTAATAATAAAGGTTAAAAAATTTGATAAAAGTTTGAAGACGAATTAAGATATGATTACACTAAGATATCTTCGAATATCGGTTACCGGTCAGTGCAATCCAATAATGCTACCCGATTACTTTTGTAGCTCCGGTTCAGGTCAGGTCAGTTGAACCAGACAGAAAATTAACTTTTGATCAAATGTTCGTGAGTCATGACCTTGTGATAAAAAGAATTAGCTTCCACACTACGTTTATAACGTAAAAAGTGGAAGGTATTATAATCGTTTAGTCCGTCTGTCTGTTTGTCCGTCACCCACTTTCATAGTCCGAACTAGAAATGCTACGGACAAGTGTGATACGTCAATAAATTCAGCGCATCGAAATTAGAATACACTGAAAATTTCAGAAAAGAATTCGAATTCGAAGTACTTCAATTATTTAAAAAACTGCAAAATTTAATGCTCATTTAAAAAGCATAGGAAGCCATTTTTATTAGAATTAAATCACCATGGCCATCGCAACAATCGCTCGAGAAAATGTAATTCATTTAGACAATAAATTAAAATAAATTTATTTTTGCGACATCGATCAGTTTGAAAGACGTCAAATATATATCACTCTATACGAGATTCTTTGTATGTTGATATGAAATGTTTTCATTCTATTTAAAAGCGAGGAATATTACATATTTATTCTTTGAAATATAAATTAATTTTTGCAAACGATAAGTAATAATTATTGAATTTTCGAAATAAAATAATTGAAACTAGCCATATTTAGCATGTAAATGTTTAATATAGAATTAATGCTGTGTTTTGCGCCCTTTTTATTTATTCAATATTTTCACTTTTGCCATTTCGTCAAACGTACGAGAAACTTTATTTAAAGTAAAATAAAACTCTTGAAAGAATATTTATTTGTGAGATATATAATTTAGTTTGGATTGCTGTAATATCACAATAGAGTTCTTTTGATGGTTCATTATATATGTATGAGGAAGAATGCACAGAGAATTCTAACTTTGAATAAAAAAATAAGCGAAAGTTCGCTTAAGTTTATGAAAATGGGAAATTGTGGCAACTAAAAGATTTTTATTACAAAAAGTTGCATCATTATTTTTCGAATTTCAAACAAATTCAGTGAACGATAATGAGTAATTATTAATTTGCGAAAGAAGATTAATGAAAATAGTTAATTTTGGCGTTTAATAGTTTGAATTAGAAATAAATTATAAGCTGAAGGCCTTTTTTGGCGAACTTTTTTCAGAGGGGGTATAAATAGGGCGTTTTTTGTTGAGCACAAATACTGTGTGGAATCTGTTTAAGTGACAGATTCTGTAACAAACCTACTTTTTTTCTTGTCATAGTATGCCAACGTTTTGAGATGATTGGTTAAAACCTAATTATAATGGGTCATTTTCATATGCTACAAATTAACTTATTCCATTGCAACACTGAATTTTTAATAAATTTGAAATGTTACGCTGGGTGATGTTATATGGGGATGGGTGATGTTATATACGCTGGGAAATTTTAATATGGGTCTAGATATTTTACCTTACACAGGTACCTTAGGAGGGTTAAGTTTAAATTTTCCAATAGTTTTAAACATTATCTAAAACTTAAAATTTCAGCGAATTATGGGAAGATCAGACCCCACATGCATTTTTTTACTAATCAACTTATATAGAAAGTTCATGAATTGAGAACAAATGAACTATTGGCTTGTTTTGGTTAACGTAGTATCATCTAGCTTTCATTCCTTTACTTCCTTTGATCGGTGCTTTGACAATCACGTGATATTGTTTGCCTCTGTCACTAAAAATTAGAACGATCCATTTACTGCCGGTAGTGCCGCCTTCTATCGCGTTGTTCTCGAACAAGGAACTCGTATATAGTAGACTCGAGCAAGAAAGCGTGGTACTGGTGATGTCCTGGGTGAAGGGATACATATATTATCGACTGCTTTAAATTAAAAAAAAATAGTTTTACAGCTCTTAATTTATCCAGATTTTTTTTTTTACTTTAATATATGGATTTCAAGCTTCAGTGCAGTGTAGATTTAGTGTGCTAGAGCCCTCGTGTAGTTAAAAACAGTCTTTAGCGCTTTCAACCAAACCAAAGCTGCCTGTTTAGGTTTAGTTTGAATTATCGTCGCACTAGGGCTACACGAGGGCTATTGGCGACGGGCATTATATTTTTAGAACCACAATCAAGTGACGAGCCGACACCTGAGTAGGCACCCAACGCAACCGTTAAGGGCGACATCGTACGCAGTGTTGGGACTTTGAAGGATTTTTAACGTGCACTCCCTCTACCCTCTACACGGGGTATTATTCGTCCGACATTTTGGCAGTTATTTTGGCGATGCTCGGACCCGAACCTGAGACCTTTCGCATGCTAGGCCCAAAGCAGCCTGTAAAAAGTGCCATTTATATTCATGTCAAATCAAGACGTTCAATTTTGGTCACTACAATTGACTTCACAAAAGCGTCAAGCAAGCAAATTACACGATGTCATTGTCTGTTGTATCAGAATCTGCCGAAGCTCTTTTAGCATACATTTTCACATTCGGTTTTTGTCTAAAAATGAGCGTCTCGTCGTGTTGTGTCTGGCGTCTGCACGTTCTGTTCAGAACGTGATTTCACGGTGTAATACAGTAGTAAAAGTTGTTTAGAATCGCAAACCGTAGAGTTGGGAACCAAATAACTCATAGGCATATTTTGAATTATCTTTTTTATCTTTTATGGGGCTTCTCTTATTTGCTGCTATTATGCAGATTACAAAGAATCTGAGATCTGGATGTTAGAGTCCCGATATTTAATTTTGACGAGAGAACCTAAGCCAAATGCAAGGGTGGCCTACGGAGGGGGGGGGGGTGTCAACGACGCAGACTGCGTCGTTGAAATTTTAGGGGGGGGGGGTTGTAAAAATTAGAAAAATGTCTAAGAGTAAATGTATGTAATTTTGTAAAAAAAAGGCTAGGTTCTTTCCCCCCCCCCCATCCTATCCTACCAGAATAAAATTTGGTAATCAAAATCCTTAAGTACAGAAAAGAAGAACCTAGATAATGGGCAATGGCGTCTACCAGACGAATATTTCTGACATATATTTACCAGAAACAACTCATCACTTCTTTAAAGCTTAAATAAAAACACTTGCAGCTGGCCTTCTTATGTCATAAATCTCACGCAGTTTGTATAACATACAATTCGATGAAATGATCTCTCGCATATTTCTTTTGACCGATGATATTCGTGCAATTTTCCCGCCAGATCTTAATAGAAGTACTACATTAGATTGTTGTTTTAGAAAAGGAGTGAAACATCACATATACACCTTTATTAAATGCATCTATTTGGTCTATTTTAAATTAAATGAAGTTTAATAATGCACTGCACTAAAAGTACTCTAAGAGCTTATTTTGAAGTGTTATGGCAGTGATCCCGGTAAGATTTTCGTAATTATATAATTTGAATAATTTAAGCTTGTTAACCAACTGAGGGATAAGCAAATTGGCTGATGTGTAAACTTTTTTTCACTGAATGAGATTTAAACTAAAATTTTATCTAAAAATTTAATTTCTTAAATTTTTTTATTGAAATGACTCCTCCATGCTTTAAATTTTGGAATTTAATAAAATTATTAAATTTAGGAACGGGGACTTTTTCTGATTAGTGATAATTGTTGACTTTAATAGATAATTTTTGAAATGATAACAATTGCAGAATTGCAATTTTTTAAAAATTAAAGTCACATTATAAGTTATTTAATGAATAAAACCCTTGATTTGATACATAAAGCACTTAATGCTCAAACTACATTAATAAACCGAAATGCTCACACTAATTTTTGAATTAGTCCTCCTAATAAGAGTAACAAAATCTATTAATTCGTCACTACTTGCCTTACGATCCTTAGTTTCAATACCTTAGATGAAGCTGGCAATTGCAGTTTAACCATTCATTCAGTAATTTCTGTTTTCTAGTGGTGCATTCACAAGTGCCAAAGAAACTACATTAACTACTTAAAATATCATTTTACTATCATATTTTTTGTACATAGGGAGCGTCCATAAACTACGTGAATTGTTTAGAGGGGGGGAGGGGATCGAGCCGAATTTCACCAAATATCACGTGGGGGAAGAAGGGTTCTCGTCAAAGATCACGTAGTTTTTCTCCGTAAAAATTCGAATGGCGCAAAAGTTCCAGTATTTTTTTTCTAAACTTAAAATTGGCTAATCTTACTTGATAATATTTATCGTGGCTTTCCGAACTGTACTAAAAATGTTTAGGGGAACAGATAAGGACCCGTTCTTTCATATAGATTCGATTAGCGTTTGCTTCTTTATGTTCTCTTTATTAGTTTCAATTCAGACCAAGGCCACATGTTCAAATTATTATCGCGATTAAACAGCCATTGTCGGCATCTTGAGACGATAAAAAAATAGTAAAAACCGAAGAACGCAGTTTTATTTTTCTTATTCTTAAAGAGGAATGGTTAGTTCCACAATGTATTATTTTTGAAATTTTAACTTCTTAGAAAGTATTTCTTTTCGACTTAAGCATATTTGTTTTTTCATGAATATGAAAATCACAATGACAACAATCTAACACATTTTAAAGAAAAATACAATCGTTATTTAATTAATTTTTTAAGTTCAAAAGTTACCATAATTATCGACAGATTACTACCCTATTTTTACTTATATATCAATAAACAATTAAATAACTGAAATAAAGTTTTCTTTAAAAGTTTTATTTTGCTGCAATTTCGATTTTCTTGCCTTTTTCAAAAAAACTGCTTAAAGTTCAACGCAATACTTTTATAGCTGCGGGCCTGATATTTTTTCATAAGGCCCGTTCCCAAAATTTTCGAGGCCCTTAAATTTCAGTTTCCTTTATTCTAAATGTTGTGGACCCTCAAAATTTTAGTAAATTTTATAATTTTTGAAGCCCCACTTTATTTTAGCTTGACTTCTCGATACGTTTGGTCTGATCAATGTAACAAGGAAGATGATAGTAAAAAAAGTATAATCAGTCAAATTAGCACTATAATCAAGTTCAATCATGCACAAATATTTTCGTAAGGGGGCCCCCAAAATCTCTTGCGCCCAATAAGCTGTGTCGGCCGGGATAGCCTGGTCGGTAAGGTCTTGGACTGGCATACCTAAGGTTGCGAGTTCGAGTCCCGCTGCCTTCCGAAGACCCCCGTGTACGCTAATGGTGACTGGTGCACGTTAAATCCGTCGTGGTCACAAAGTCTCCAAGTTCCCATACCAAATCAATACCTATGGGGGTGACAAGTCAATTCTGGGGATCCTCTAGTTGGCCTCTGTCTCTAAAAAAATTAGATGGATCCACTTATGTGTGTGTGTTGTGTCTGTCTTACTTGACGAAGGTTTATAAGCGGGTCTCTGACCAAGCACACAAACCTGAATATATATGTCTACCAACCAACCAACCAGCTGTGTTTTCTTAGATCAGGCCCTGGTATTAGGAAAACCGCAGCCAGCCGTAGTTGGTTAGCTTTTCCCAAAATATCGAGTCTCAGCTGGTTATTCATACGTCCGGGGACGATAAATGAGTTTCGAGTAGGGATTGGAGTAACGCGTTACTTGTAATAGTTACTTTTAGCTTCCACACTACGTTTATAAATTAAAAAGTAGAAGGTATTATAATCGTTCAGTCCGTCTGTCTGTCTGTCCGTCACCCTCTTTCATAGCCCAAACTACACATACTACGGACAAGTGTGATACGTCAAAAAAAATTCAGCGCATCGAATTAGATTACATTGAAAATTTCAGAAAAGAATTCGAATTCGAAGTACTTCAATTATGTAAAAAACTGCAAAATTTAATGCGCCATTTAAAAAGCATAGGAAGCCATTTTTATTAGAATTAAATCACTATTGCCATTCGCATCAATCGCTAGAGAAACTTTAATTCTTTTAGACAATAAACTAAAATAAATTTATTTTAAAATTACGTCAAATATATTTCACTACGAGATTCTTTGTATGTAGATATGAGATATTTTCATTCTATTTAAAAGCGAGGAACATTACATATTTATTCTTTAAAATATAGATTAATTTTTGCAAACGATAAGTAATAATTATTGAATTTTCGAAATAAAATTTAAATGAAACTAGCCAAATTTAGCATAAAAATGTTTAATATAGAATTAATGCTGTGTTTGGCGCCTTTTTACCTGTTAAACACAACTGTTGTGTGGGAGCGGGTTAAGTGTCAGATTCTGTTACAAACCTACTTGTTTTTATTTACGTTTGAAACTTTTTTGAAGGCATTTTTATACTTCGGTCTAGAGGTTTCCGATTTTAGACAAGTTTAAGTTTTTAAAAAAAATGGAGAGTCGGACATTTTTCGTATATTCCTAAAAATTTAAAAACTAATGCGCCGAAATTGAAAAAAAATGTTTCCTCCATTGTCGGTCTATATCAATGAAAACTAAACTTCAATTTGAATAAATAAAAATTATTAATAATATATTTTAATAATGAAGATGAAAATTTTAATTGAAATTTGTGGATGAATTAAGATTGAATTTCACTAAGATGTCTTTAATTCAAATATCGGCCAACGGCCAGTGTGATCCGTTATTAGAACAAAATCAACTTCACCTGATCAAAAATATGCACTCCCAATAAGACTTCTCCTGATTTATCGGAAGAGTGATTCGTTACGTTTGTAGCGCCGGTTCAGGCCAAGTCGAACCAAGCAGAATATTTTTTTCTGATCAAGTGTCAGTGAGTCGTGATCCTGTAATCACAAGAATAGCTTTAAACGTTAAAGGCTTATTTTTAGTTTCCACACTACGTTTATAACGTCAAATGTGGAAGGTATTATAATCGTTCAGTCTGTTACCTACTTTCACGGAACGAACTACAAGTCTTACAAACCAGAGGTGCCGATCTCCCCCAGAGCTAACGACGCATTCCCCCCCTAGAAAATTATTACCTCCCCCCAAAAAACAACAACGGTGAAGATATTTTATTTATATGGGCTAATGGAGTACCTTAACCTAACCAAAGTAGCCTCTAACTACATCTTTACGGTGTATATAGAAAACCTTAGTAAAATGATATTTTAAGTACCATCGAATGGGGAACGTAACTTTGTCCCAAGAAATAAAACCCTAGTTCTGACTTTCTTCTTAAATATTTTTCTACTGATAGGTCAAAGCAGAGTTGCCCCTAATCGAAAAAGGGAAGCTCCTTTTGGAATATCTTTTATAATACGGAATTACAAGCTATTTTTAATTTTCCTTTAAAAAGGTTTTTTTACAGCCAAAACTATCGGAATCTAAATAATTGGAAAAAATTCCGCTCAAATCTTATCTAATCTTATCCGCTTTTATCTAATACAACACATTTGACATTATCAAACAAATCAGAATTATTTTATAATGTTTACAGAGGTAGTTTCACTTAAAGAAAAGCTAAAATTAAAAAAAATAATAAAGTTAAATATTACAAAATTCTTACCGTGAAACTCGGAATTGAACTATTTAATTATATTCTATCACCCAGACCCACACATTTGACACAAGACGACAAGTATTTTCCTACTTATTCTAAAGCAATCATTTAGTTATTTTTGCTTCGAGTCTAATTTGTCGGGAAAAAGTCAGAAATATTATCCGAATGTCATTAATTCTTAAAAATGCTATACAAAGTTCGAAAGATTTATGAGCCAGCTGCAAAATATGGCGGGAATATATCATTGATACCATTGGCAAACTATGCGAACGTCATCAATTCACCGAAATGTTTTATAAACTGCGTGAGATTTATGAGTGTTTAAACTTTGTTACAGTGATATGAATTTTTATTGGTAATAATTGTCAGAAATCTTCGTCCGGTAGAGGCCATTGAAAACAATTTATAACTCCTTTTTTTCCTGGTGTTGCTTTGAATTATGGTTACCCATTCATATTCTTTAAAGGTAAAAAAAATATACAAAAATTGGAGCCAATTTTGATTTTCTTGCCACTTTTTGTGTTTTATTTTAAACCAAATAAAAATTCGCCATATTACAAGTTCTGAGCCCCCCCCCCCCCTCCCCTGGTGTTGCGTAGGGGGGGGGGGGCAGATAATTAGTTCGAATAAGAGTTAGCTGAGTTTTTTTTATCAAGATTGGCAGTTTATTAATAATTTATATAAAAAATTCGACCCCCCCCCCTAACATTTCAACGACGCAGTTGAAATTTTAGTTTTCAACGACGTCGACGCAGTCGACGTCGTTGAGCCCCCCTTGTAGGCACCCCTGTTACAAACAAGAATGGCTGTCGGCATTCAATAGCTCGTTATCTAGGGATAAATGACTTAAATTTAGGATTTTTTTTTGTAATAATTTTTTCTGTACTTTTTAATTATTTATATATACCCATTCATATGTAATTTCCTATTTACTTCTTAAATATAGGCACATGCCTTACAAAACTTCCTCCACGTCTGATTTCCTCTTTTTTAATTTTGGCCTCTTTCACCCCTGTGTAGAACTGTTAATAAACATGCATATTTTCGATGATATCAAACATCGCATGAGTAGAAGATGAAGATTGACTTAGTTCACATTTTAGGGGGGCGTCCATAAATTAGGGGGGAGGAGCTAAATTTCCCGTGGGGGGGTCACGACAAATACCACGCATATTTCCCCGCAAAAAAATCAAAATAACATCCCGAGAATATGGAGTTAAATTTCAGTAAAATATTTTTCTGAGGTTAAATTTTGCAAAACCTTACATGATAGAATTATAAAATTTACCGTGGCTTTCCGAAACATAATTTAAAGATTTAGGGGGGATAAAACGGTCCGTTCTTTTATATAGATTCGATCTGCGTTCGTTTCTTCTTTCTGTTATCTTTATTAAACTACTTATAAAACTCATTAAAATTCAACAACAAATAAATTTAAAAATACGAATTTTGAAAATATACCCGATACCGGGTTTCAAGTCAAATCTCACGAATTCTCATTAGGTGGAAGGGGTAAAAGGAAATTATCGAAACCACCTCACGAAATTTATGGACACCCCCTCACATTTGCTAATGCGCAGTCTGTTTTTTGTATAGTCCAGATTTGAATTCCTATGGGTCTGTCATCGTTGCTCTCATCGTCTCACGTCCTTGAATCCTTTTATATTGATAGGATAGAGCAGTTCTGAGTTCCCTTCACATAAACAGTTTAGTTTAGTCTCTCTTTTTTCTGGACTCTGGCCAGCTCGTTGAATCTTCAGCACGTGTGTCTGACTCACTGAATGTTCGTTTGAAACGTCATTGACTCCTTTACTTTATATTGATAGGGTAGCGCAGTTCCCCTTACAGAGACACTCTGAATCTGATACAGTTTAGTTGGTCAGACCATTTCTTTCAAATCAGCAACAGTTTAGTGGTCAGATCATTTCTTTCGAATCAGCAACAGTTAAAAGTTGTCATTCCTTTCAAATCTGCAAGGAAATTTCCACAATGGCATCCCTTGTTCCATTCATTCTTATGATTTTCGTCGTCGTTTGTGGGCGTCTGGTCGAGGCCAATGAACAAGTGCGCCTCAAAGTGACCCCCGGAGAGTGCTATGAGATGGTCCGCCTGGCCACTGCAGGCGACCGAGTGGATATGGTGGAATTGCTCGTCCATCAAGGCTGCAGTGTCAACAGGCTCCCGGGTAGCACGTCCATGGAAAACACCCCCCTCCACATTGCAGTCGTGAATGGTAATTTGGATATGGTGAAGAAACTGGTCAACTACGGGGCGGATGTCAATGCCAGGGCCCACCAGGCTGCAGAACTGGATAAGAAAAAGTGTGCCGCCTGTAAATATTTGCTGATTCACGATTAATCGAACATGCTAAAAATTATAAAGATTGTTTTTGTTTCTAACGAGCAACTATAAAGTAAGTTTAGTTTAACCCTTTCACTCCTATCAGCTTGCGATTTTTTTTCTCACTTAGTTGAACTCACATTTATTTCAAATAAATTCTATTAAATTCTCCATAATTTTTTTATAAAGTTATATTTTCTTTTCGTATCATTAGATGGAAGAATCATGCCTTTTAAAGAATTGAATAATGTTTGTTTTAGTTAAATGAAAACATGAAAAACAAGGTAAAATAAATTTCATTCTAAAACAATTTTATTAAGTAAATTGGTCCTAAATTCTTCATGCGTGCATTTTTAAATGTTTAAAAATTGAATTTTAACTTTTTTTAACACAAAAAGTTTCGAAAAGAGTATTGTTATAATTTAGTCAAAAGTTATGATTCGAAAATTGTTTTCATTAGAATTTAGTAACAAAATTAAGAATTTCCCTTCTGCTTTTTATATCATTTCATTCTGGATGCATAATAAGTCTATTTCACAAATTTTAGATTTTTTGAATAAAAAAAATTAAAAATTGGGACTGAAAGGGTTAAAAAAAACCCATTGCTGTGCGTCTGTACTGTGCACGAAAAATATTCCTTTATTGTTTGCTAATTACTTATCTAAAAGATGTTTGATTTATCTCTTAATTCTTATGTGAATTTTGTCGAGTTATTATTAATTCTTTGCTGTGCTTGATATTTTCATTAGGAAATATAATGTGATGTGTTTTTGCTTGCTTTTCAATAAAAAAACCTAGATTTGAAGAATTGTGGTTTCATATAAAACTTAATCCAAATTTTTTTTTTCTTTCTTGATAAACCAATTCAGCCAAGCTATAATAAATTTAAGAATAAAATAATGGTTACTCTATATAAGTACAAAACACTTGAAAATAAAACTTGTCTAAGTGTACAGTGGAGCAGAAACCCTTAAGGGTCAATATTATGAAAAAAGTGTCGATTTACAGGTGCGATGAGGTGTTACAGATCTGACGACGAAATCAAATTAGAATACTAATTCATCTATTAAAACTTAAAAATATAACGAAACACTATGCTATAACGTCCTAATAGGAAAGGGAACAGGTCCCCAAATAGAAGTGTAGTGTCTGTGTTAATATAATAAGAAAGGGTTCTATTATTCCACTTTTTGAATTTTGGATTTATTACTTTTAATATTGTCTTTTAATTTTGGGCGCATACTGATTGAACCATTTATTTTTTGTATCATTTCAATCGTCACGGAATCGTTTTTGCTCTGCATTTTTACTTTTATTTAATTATTATTGTTATATTTCGTTGACTCAGAGAAAATGGTTTGTTTATTTATTACGATGTTTATGTTAGAAATTTCAATGCTTAATTTGAAAAACTAACGCCAAAAGGATTTGGCGATCATTGACGGCATAATCTCAAAAGTACCACCAAATGCATTAAAATCATTTTTAACTACAAACAAGAAAAGGGATTTATATTTGTCTCTTACGCAATAGGGTTACTCAACCTTTACTTCTATTCCTTCTCCATATGTTGTGAGATATTTCACTTTTTTCGCGTACAGTACGATGGAATATCATATTCTTATACTTTTAGAAACAAAGACCATAGTCCTGAACGAAAAATGTATGAAAAATTAAGTTACGCTAGAAACGAATTAAAAAAAAACTAAAAAAACTTAAGGGGGAATGGGCGATCTGGAACGGAGTTTTCTAAAGCAAAGTGCATCAGTGTTAATCCTATGGAGAAAAAAATATTTTCTCTGCCACATTTCTCCGGCTGTATTGAATATTTTTACAAGCGAATTTTTTATGTGATAAATGTAGCTGAATTACAGGTCCCGAAATTCACACTTTTTGAAATTGGTTCGAATATTTTTTTTTAAATTTTCAATAAATTTTACACAAAATATTCGAAGCAATTTCCAAAAGTGGGAAGATAGAGACCTGTAAGTGTAAACCGTTTGTAAAAATATTCAATACAGCAGAGAAAATAGTTTTTTCGCCATTGGATTAACACTGAGGCACTTGAGTTTGGAGACCTGCGGTCCAGCGCGCCCATTCCCCCTTAACGTTTTTATTTGGTAATGAAGATGTTAATGGTATTCACAAAGTCGTCGTTATTGGGGTTGAAATTAAAAATTATAAAAGTATTTTTTAAAACAGCTAAAAATTAAAAAGTCATTACGTTATCTATTGCTCATGCAATGATAATGAAATTTTAACAAGTAGACCAAGGGACTATTGACAAAGGGATATCGGAGACTTAGTTTCGAACTCTTATCATTATTTTTCTAAATAAAAAAACACAACATATTATCAGAAAAGAAACGTAATGAAGAACCAAGAGGGAAATTGGAAATTTGTGCAACAGCATCATCCATTTTGTGGACGGTTCAAAGGGTTTCGTAGAATAAAATATAACTAAAATTGAGTTTTTTAGAAGCTGTTATCTCGGAATCTATGGCTAGTAGCTTTGTGAAAAAAATTTTGGGCACTGATTATACTTATTTGATTCATGAACTAGGCTCATTTTTGGGCAGTTCTATTTTTCTCCGAAGAAATTTTTTTTTTTGTTATTTCAAACTTAAATTTTCTCAATCAACAATTATAAATGGCCCAAAATTAAGGATTAGTAAGTAAAATAATAAACTTTAATTTATTTAAGTAATAAAGTTAAATTTTTAATGCTTATTTTTCATTTGAAAAGCACAATTTACTATATTTTTATTTCACTATATTTTTATTTCATTATATTTTTATTTCACTATATTTTTCAATTTTTAAGTAAAAAGAAATATTTTAATTAATATTTAATTAATCATTTAAAGAAGACGAAATACGATTTTTAATATATTCAATGATTTATCTTTTGAAAAATCTTCTTAAAAAAACAATGATAGATTTGATCCACAGGCTATTGACTTTGACTTTGTCCAACTCATTTGGGGCGCAAGAGGGCGCCACGACCGTCATTGTAAGTCTGGAAGAAGGGAAGCAAAAATAACTAGGGATTTTCTAGAACTAGGGTTTTTCATGAAACCGGTTTTTCAATGGCAAAAAAACGGTTTTCCGTTTTTTTTAACCCAGTTTTTAAGTGTTTTTTCAGTATTTTTATTGATTAATTGAAAAAAATCAATAAATTATTATCTGATTAACATTAATTTTAAAAATAATTAAATTATTAATAATTTACTAATTAACACTAATTTTAAAAATAATTACTAATTAACATTAATTTGAAAATAATTATTTAATTAAAGTTAATTAATAATTAACAAATTAATATTGATGATTCATTAATATTCATATCAGTATTTGTTATTTTTATGTATTTAAATTATTAATCTCGTATTTTCCATTCCGGTTTTCTTGTGTTTTGAGATTTCCTTACTTTACTTTCGACCTTAAAAAACAATTTCCAGTCAATTTTAAGTGTTTATAAGTGTTTTTTTTTTGGTTGAAAACTAAGTTCCAGGTTTTCTTCCTTATTAGCTTCCACACTACGTTTATAACGTAAAAAGTGGAAGGTATTATAATCGTTCAGTCCGTCTGTCTGTCTGTCCCACTTTCATTGCCCAAACTACAAATGCTACGGACAAGTGTGATACGTCAAAAAATTCAGCTCATCGAAATTAGAATACATTGAAAATTTCAGAAAAGAATTCGAATTCATAGTACTTCAATTATTAAGAAAAAACTGCAAAATTTAATGCTCATTTAAAAAGCATAGGAAGCCATTTTTATTAGAATTAAATCACCATTGCCATCGCAACAATCGCTCTTGAAACTTTAATTCATTTAGACAATAAATTAAAATAAATTTACTTTTGCGACATCGATCAGTTTGAAATGACGTCAAATATATTTCACTACGAGATTCTTTGTACGTTGATATGAAATGCTTTCATTCTATTTAAAAGCGAGGAATATTACATATTTATTCTTTAAAATATGGATTAATGTTTTCAAACGATAAGTAATAACTATTGAATTTTCGAAATAAAATTTTAATGAAACTAGCCAAATTTAGCATAAAAATGTTTAATATAGAATTAAAGTTGTGTTTGGCGCCTTTTTACCTATTAAACACAACTGTTGTGTGGAAGCGGGTTAAGGGACATATTCTGTTACAAACCTACTTTTTTTTATTTAAGTGCTACCATTTGCCGTCTATACCGCCCGTGCATCCTTCAGACCGGCCGACTATACATGGTGCCAGGCTTTTTTTTGTCACACTTTAAAATGAGTAAACGGCCTGCATAAAAAATGCGATGAGCCTCGATCAACTAATGATCCGCGGCACATTTCCTACGCACAGACAAAGCAACAAAAATCATTTTCGATAATTCGTTTAATTTGGCGCCGTTAACGCTGTACTTGGCTGTTTACATTTTAAATGCTTTTCTCTTTTTTTCTACTTTTTTATTACTGAATAGAAAACTTTTTCTGAATAAGAAGCATTTTAAAACAGTGAATTACAGTGTTAAAAAAAAGTTGGAACTTAATTTAACTGTTAATTTATATTTAAGTGATCAAGGTTTGTCTAAAAATTGTAGTTTTTGAGTGTATTTCCAAGAAATGTTCTACGGGTTTAATGAGAGTAAAGCCATTATTAACAGTTTAATAATGTTTAAATCAGTTATAAGTTTTGGTATTTTTATTTCATTGGAATACGTCAAAGTAATATTTTCACTATTATTTTACAGCGATTTAAACATGTACATTAATTATGTCTGCACTTTAATCATATATATTAAATTATATCAAAGGTAATTAAATTATATTAATTACATTGAATATAATTAATTTAAATTACATTAGCTTTCCTTTCTTGTGTAATTGAAACACATACTTTCGATCTGAACTTGTATTAGATGCCACAGTTTAACGAAGCACGTAATGCGAAAACAATACAAAAATAAAAACGAAAGCAAAAATATACAAAAAATCAACGACACAAAAACTAAAATAAAAAACGGAAAATTAAATATAACCCATACAAAAAATAAGAAAGTTAAAAAAATATTGAAGAAAAATATCAAAAGCTAATGTAAAATGTTAAAATTTAAACTGTACGAGACGGAAGATATCGTACACAATAAAGCATTGCAACTCAATTGAGAGTGATCCTTAAGTTGTGAAAAACCCAAGCGAACGGCATTGCCGATTCTTTTGTTTATACATCATCAAGACATTTGTTTATACTTTATACGAACCCCAAAATTTATGAACACTTGGGGACTTTGTAAATTGTAAGAGTGGTGAAAGAATTATTCGCTTTAGAACCCAGACGCTTTAGAAGAAAACCGATTTAAGCCGCACCTGATTTGCTATATTTTTCCGTTAAACGAAGAGTTTATTTTTATCCTATTTTGTCAAGTGTTTATCTTCCAGTTTCAGGAAAAAAATGGATCAAGTCCTTACGTCTTCGACCGATTTTGTTCTAAAAATATCATTACTCTGTTTTAGGAAACACTCCTTTACTTTCTACCTCCATTCGATACAGGCCGCATTTAAAGATTTGCGGCTTATAGGCTACGATTGATTTGCCGCCCTGTCACAATATTCTCCCCGCTTCTTGGAAAGGTAGCTGGTTAGCTGCAAAATAGGGTGGTATGTGCTGTTTAAAATAGATACACATATTAGAATCATCTATGTACCTTTACATACTAAATCAAAAGCGAAATAGGCGAATTTTTTAAAACTGTTCTACTATTTTTCTTTCAACTTCGAAAACCCGGAGGAGGGGGTGCAATTGCCCTCGCAGCGACCATGTTTGCTACGAAATATTAGTACTATATATACGTTTACGGTTTACGCATTAATGTAAATTATTTGTTTTCTTTCTTAAAAATATTTGTATCTTTATATTATTTTTTTATGCTTAATGCCGCTTTAATTGGTCGTAAAATTTGCCGCCCTCAAAAATTCGCCGCTCTAGGCTACAGCCTACTTATCCTATTTAGAAATCAGGCCCCGATTCGATATACAAAACGAAGAGACACATTCTAAAACTTGCTTTATATATAAGTTGCACAGATGGTTTTTAAGCTGGGGCAGTGTTGTAAAGAAAAAAGGCAATAAAAACGCTGCCGTAATCGTGGAAACAAGGTTCAAGCATGTTCCATAGAATATTGTAAAAATATATAAAAATGCAAAAATATTATTGGAGAATGGGGAGCCATGGCCATAAGGGAGACTTGGCCCACCTTTAAATTTTAGTATTTAAAAATATTTTATCATTTTCTCAATAGATGGTACTCAAAGCTACTGTTGTCAGCAGATAGCCACCTTAGTTTTATTGAGCTACTTTTTTGCATTGAGGAGAAAAAAAAAAGTTTCTCACCCCCAAAAGTAAACATTTTAGACATAATTTGTAAGATTTTTTCAGAAAAACCAAATCAATTAAGTTTAAGTAAATGGTATTTTTAAAATACTGTTATATTAAGGTTTTATTTTAGCAATAAAGTTTGTGCAATGAAGTAGGCTTCAAAGCACCATGTGCCATTTTTTACAAAATGTCTAGGTGGGGAGGGTTGGCCACTCTATGTTAAGGGAAGGTTGGCCACTGGACCAAGGCTCCCTAAGTGAAGTAGTTATGAAAATCTATACATAATGTTTATCAAATACACGGTTAATAAATATGATTATAACTTTATGAAGATGATTATAACTTTATGATTGATTATTAGTATTTGTACTTGTTTAGAATAAAATGAAAACCTCAACTAAATCAAACTTATAATTTATGACCAAATATCAAAATTTTTCTGCGGAAACTATATAAGTTATTAATTCAAGTATAATAATACTCCAGATTAATATTAAGATAATATCAGATTTTTTTCTTTATAGGGGAGGGGGGACGAACGAGTAGCTTTAAAGGGGGCTTTGACTGACTTTTACAGTTTGTGCCGTTAAAATAAAAAAAAATTCAATCTGAGGCTTATATCTTGTGCATTTTAATGTGTGTACAAACTGAGTAAAATATATTTAACATAAATATAAAAAATTATTTGTTATGGACAATATTAGAATTTTTCATTCATACAATACAAGAAAAATGTATTACTCTAAATATTACGGTAAACATGATTTTTAAATGAGTTCCAGAGTGTTGAATTATAATATAATTTTTTTTACATTTAATGCTTACAAAATTAATTTGAAATATTTATTATTTTGCTCTTTAAAATTAGGCATTTTTGCATGGGCCAAGTCTCCCTTAACAAGGGAGACTTGGCCAAGTTTCTAAGTTTTAAAAAACAATATATTTAAAAAAGAAAAATGCATTACTTATATTATCACTATTATATATTTGTTGCCAATAAAATTTCCATTAATATGTGCTATTACGTGAAACTTTTAGTGCAAAAATAAAATTTATGAAAATAAAATTCTGAAACTATGGCCAAGGCTCCCCAGTTTCCAATACTACCTAATCCATACCATAACAGCACATAATGGTCAACATCATTCTCTAAAAAATATTTACAAATAAAACCCTGAGGAATATTATATTAATATAGAAAGAAATTCAATACCTATCCAAATTCTTAATGTTATTTATTTGAATTTTTATACTACATTGTTACCAATATTTATGGCTATAATTGAAACAACAATTTAAACTTGATTTAAAAAAATATCATTATTTAAGCGAAACTTTTCTGAAAATTTTAAATAGTCCAGTTTTACAATTAAAAATGAAATTATAACTCAAGTGGTATCCTCGCTTAGTGGCCCATGCGGCGATGCCCATCCTGGTAGCCTATGTTAGAGGTTATAGCACTAGCGATGGAAAATGCCAAGTTTCTACTTCGCGCGACGATGTACCTTCATTTATTAACTTCCCAAACAAGTCCTCTTTTATCGACTTCGGAAGTATAAATGGTTGAGTGAATCTATGACCTACTCTACCCGTATATGAACCCAGGTCGACTGCGTAGGACCCAGGCGTGCTGAACACTACAACAACGAGGCTACTTTTTAACTTTTAAATGGAAATAAGTTATATTTTCAACAACAAAATTAATTTGATATTTACTATTTCCCTTTCTAAATAAAATGAATTCGGCAAAAAAAAACCCAGCAGAACCAGATAGTAAAAAGATTAGAAACTCATATTTTTGTCTAAAAATTTATCCCACTTTTTAATTTACAGACTAGCTTATCATACATTTTTTTAATAATCGAGTAAAAGGTATTTGTAATGTTGCATACATATAATTTTAAAGAAAGTTAATGATTTCTCCAAAGTTAAACTGCGTAATTTACCTCGTCCTCGATGTAGTATTTATTATTATCACGTTTAAAATGTAAATGTAATGTAGGTACTCTCAAGGGGTAGGTGTAATAAGGTTACTTTTACGCTCATGTGCTTAAAACTCAAATTCACAAGTAACATTTGTACCCTGGTTTTTATAAAAGTTTTATTTACGCACACAGTTTTTGATTTGAATTTGTGGGATTTTTCGCACAACATTATAAAAAAATGTTTTAATATTTTTTCAAAATCTCTGCAAATAAATAATTTAAACTAGTAATATTAAATACTTTTCCGTTACATTGGCACAGCTTTAAAATAATAATTTATTTCTTTTTCAATTTTAGATAAGATTGAGTAATATTTATTTCAGAAGAAGTAAAGGTATTAAGTAAAACAAACACATCGGTTAATTGGTCGAGTTCTCACGTTATAAAACCTACATGTATAATGACTGAATCGCTTCACAAGGACGACGCCAGCGCCAGACACTCCTATATTTCATGCATCTAAGACCAAACATATTCATCGCATCATGATTGATAAAAATTGTTTTGTCTATCATAAATTTTATTCTATTCTCAAAAGCAATGCCAGAGAGAATCGAAAACAGAATTCTATACCTAAGAATACAAAAAGGCCTTATGTTCAATTGCATATAATGGTACATGGTACACTGACTTTTTTCTGCGTATGAGAAAAACTGCAACTCTTGCAATTTATTATAGTTATAAACATCTGCGTACAATTTTGGAAATGCGGATGCGCGATCTCTTTTTATATATTTTACTTTTCTAACAGTTTTTGTTATAGCGGGAATTTTTGAGCGCGGGAGTATTGAAACTCGTTAAGTAACGGTTCAGTTTTCAAGGCTAAAAAATTCATGACTAAAAATTGTTCAAATATCTAAACTGAAACAAAATTACTAAGGCTTTCAAGAAAGGAAACAAAATTACTAAGGTTTTTAAAGGAAATTAAACCCAAAGCAATAAAATACCAGGTGGAAGACCTTAACAAAGTTGCTAGAATATCTCTTATTTTTTTAATTTAAATAATTGTTTTCCCATTGGGTTTTATATATTTAAAGCGATGTGTGGTTCGATTTACGAATCAAGAATACTTTTCTGATAAGTGAACTGGCCAGCTTAAACATGGTTTAAGTTCTAACGCTTAAGACTCATACTTACTCGCAAGTTTCCTGACCATAATGAATGGCAGCCTCTGCCTCATTCAGCAAGTAATATAAATGACAAATGTTGTAATGCCATGAATGCCTAAATATTTTTATGAAATTTTCTGCAATTTGGGGGAAAGAGTATGGATGTACTTAGTAAAAAAATGGATGTGTTTCTGCCATTGGCGCATACTTTGTAGTGTTGGACAACGTGGCCGGAGATGTCACTGTTGGCTTTTTTCGACTGTTGTTGGTCCCTGCTTACCATTTGGAGTGTAAATGATAAATCACGGACGAAAAGGAGAAGTTGACCTGCTGTGCCCTTATTAGCTTACTTACTCTAGTTAAGTGGTCATTCTTATATATACGCACAACTCTGCTAGTTTAGTTCTTAAGCACGTTTGGTTCTCATTTTATCGACCTATTTTAGGGATGAAACACTGATTGAACCGTGCCTAATTCGGGATTCGAACCTTTCAACTGCAGTTACATGTCAGCAAAAACAGAAGCACTGAAAATACGATATAAGCCACTGGAATAAAAAGTGGAATATGAAAATTTCAAAGAGAAAATAGAATATTCATCAGAAATCTAGAACTTAGGTAAACCGGACAACAACTACAAAAAACACAAAAATTATCGGAGAGTAATCGAAAAGCAGAAGCTAAGTTTATACAACTGTAACGTTAAATTAAAAAAAAACAGGAATTGAATAAAAAGGAACTTGATAGAGGCTTTAAAAAAAACCTCTTAAACCTTGTTATCCAAAACTGAAGTAAACTAGGGGTGTGTAACCCTACAAAACTTTCAATTACCGCTAAATAAATCAATGCACTTTTAAGGGAAATTATATACCTAAAAGGTAGTTACAATACCTTTTAAACAAAAAAACCCAGTTCTATGGCAACTACCCCTTGCGCATGATCAATTTCTCGAAAACCTTATTCTGATTCCCGAGGGATACTGGGAACACGTGTACCAAATTTGAAGTCTGTATCTCTTTTAGTATTTCATAAATACCTTTAAAACCAAAAATGTTCTATGGGCTATGGCAGCGCTTTTTGTGCGTGTCCCTTGCGCGTGTGCAATTTTATCAAAAACCTTGTAACGACCAACAAGTACTATTTGGAAACACATGTACCAAATTTGAATCTGCGTCGCTTTTCACTTTTCGGCGATACCCTTAAACCAAAAACGTTCTATGACAGCTACCCCTTGAGCATGCGTAATTTGATAACTTTATTATGACTTTCCACAAGTACTATAGAAACTCGTTTAAAAATGTTATGTTCGATGCTCTTTTAGTTAGACAGACAAATGATCTTAGTTAGACAGACAAATGATCGAAAACAACTTTTTCGGAATCAGCACCCTCCAAAACGAGTAAAAAACCTAAAAATATCTCCATTTCGGATTTTTAACTCCATCGTTATACGTTCATTTGCCAAAAATTTCATATTACATAGCTTATTAAATTTAAAATAGCGAAACCTAATCTAAGAGACCAAAGGAACAACACGGAACATGAAAAGATATTAAGAGGAGAAGAGAATTATTTTAACATGAAAGAGATTATTAGACTGCAACCGAAGAGGCATTTCAACTGTTGTGTAATATCTGCTTGACGAGCCAGCTTTGTTGGTAGAGGGTTGGACTGAAGATCTAAAGGACCATGGTTCTCAAACCCGGGATAGGCACGTTATTATCGTTTGTACTATGGATCGTAACCCCCCTTGTGACTGGGGGAGTTAAAGTTTCGAATTTTCTTTATAATTTATCTGTTAAGAAAAGATTTTGCGTTAAAATTATAAATTTTTCGTATAAAATAAACAGTTTATCTTTGTACATAATACCGATTTTTCTGGCACACCAGCTGACAATTTATTTCTATAAAAACAACAACATTTTTGTTACAGTGTATCACAAATTCGAAAACTATGAGTTGAAAGGTAGAATTACAGCTGCCTTGTATCAAAACGGTACTTACTTTACCCCTTTCAGGCGGGGCCCGGATGGACGAGTGGTTTGGACCATTACGCTAGCAGTCTGCGCGCTGTAACGGGTGCGGGTTCGATTCCCGTCTTAGCCCTGGGTGTATATTCCTTTCTATGTGACAGTAAAAAATTCTTTCTGTGTCTGTCTTACTTGAAGAAGGCTTCATAAGCGGGTCTCTGATCAAGCACACAATCCGGAATATATATGTAGGTACCTACCCCTCCCCCTTTCAGTTCCAATGATGCCATTTGGCATCATCACTTTTGAAATTTTTTTCTGATCGTCTATAGCCGTTTATATGATATCCAAAAGCTCATCATTCGATTCTTCAAATTTTTTTTCTATTAGGAAATATTTTTTATTAATCCCAAAAGATGTTAGTCCTATTATTTTTTTTAATTAGAAAATAGCTAACTTGGGTTTCACTTCATTTTTTGAAAAGTTGACCTAATTAAAAAACTATTTTGACTATTTTGGTTGAAATAATCACTAAAAAATGTTAAGAATATGTTCGGATACTTTAAAATACATAAATAGATGTTATTTTTGCTAAAATAATTTTTTTAATTTGTTTTAGATTATTGAAAAGTCATGATGCCAAATGGCATCATTGGGACTTGCTGGGTAACCCTTATTGGCGACTTTGCTGTGTAGGTTTACAACTTCGTACATGGTTAATTCCACGTAAATGCATACCACTAGTGAATTTTAAAAATATTTTTTATTCTTGTTGAAACTTTTATGTGATTTAGAAAAGTTTGAACTATAAAAATTTTACATCAAAAACTATTATTGTTTTTCTCTGTGGCAACACTGAAGTTTCAAAGTGGCTGCTTTTTTTGAAAGCATGTGTTATGGTTTTTCGTCATTTTGAATTCTTGAATTTTAAGTTAAGTATTATTTTTTATCAGATTTTTTGGTAAAATTATTAAAATACACTATAATGACTATCTTGAAAACACATTTTTAATTGGCATTTATAAATAAAAGTTACTTAATTAGAAAGATAAACATCGCCTGTTTTGGCTGTAGTGTAAGTCACGAAAAGATTTAAAAGTTTCTATAACTTTTTAAAGTAAGGCTTTGCTTCAAAATTTTTAAGATATTTTCTTTCTATATTAACCTTTTTTTGTAATTCCACACCTTTAAATTTCAAAATAAAAAGCATTTTCTATATTTATAAAACATTTTAACTTTGTAGTGTAAGTCACAACGTAGTGTTAGTCACATCTTCTGTTTGATTAATCTATTATAGATTAGCTATAATATTTGTAGATTTCTTATATTTTGACAATTTTAATTTAAGATGTCTAAATCAACAGTTAAAAGAAAAAAAAAGAGCAAAGGGAAAGACTTTAAGCATGTGGAAAATTTCAAACCTTTAAAGAAAAGGAAAGCAAAAACGACTTTACGGACAACACTTTAACAAAAAATACCCCCCTATTGCATGTTCCAACCTTTAGACAACATTGAATGGCATTTCTCTGCCACCAATGTTGGTCATCTTTACCTTTAGTCATGAAAAAGGACCATTTGATGGACTTGGTGATACAGTGAGGAGGGGATAAAAGCAGCCACACTTTCCAGGAAAATTGACCCACATTCTGCTAAAGTTTTTTCACTTTGCATAAGAAATCTACCCAAACATATCACTATTACACATTTCTGACAATTGTATAAAGGGCGAAATAGGTAGATTAAATATTTGCTCATCAAAGGAAAATAAATATTTCCGATTCCTGACACTCAAAAATTGCTCTGCTTTTTAAAATTAAACAAATACTTACTTAAAACTGCCAATATTTCATTAAATCTTTAAAAAACAACACGGCTGATTAAACAAATGGAAATGTTGTAAGAGGAAATACCTCTCAGCAAAATTCTGAAAATGAATTTGATGCTGAAAGAAGAGCTTTAGTTCCTTTTGTAGGAAAATTAACGTTAAATATTTTTTGGAGCAAATGTTAAGTAAAGATGCTTATTCAATAAAACTGAAACATCTGCAATGGTCAGGAAGTCTTTTTGCGTGGCCTGAGAAGGAAGGATTTTCAGACAATGCTATTGAAGAAAGAATTAAGAAATTACCAGAAACCAACTTTAGGGGACGTTGTGTAACTTTTTCTAACTATGATTTTACCTTGTATGCAATTCATAACTTACCATGTTCAAAATTATTTACATATGTTATGTTATTGTTGCCTAAATTTCCATATCTGTGATACAATTCACATGATGTAGTGTAAGTCACAAATTGAATGTAGTGTAAGTCACAAATTGAATGTAGTGTAAGTCACAAATTGAATGTAGTGTAAGTCACGCACAAAAATGTTAATAAATTATTTCCTATGATATTTCCACACTTTTTTGCAATTAAATTATTTAGCTTTAAACCTTGTACTTAAATTAAGCACTGGTAGAATGTTGATTTACCTCACTATGAAGAAGAAATTACAGTTTTAAATGATAACCAAAACTTGACTTCCTTTCATGTAGTATAAGTCACAGTATGACATTTTTATTATTTTTTAGTGAAATACTAAATGAAAATGATTTTTTATGATTTCTAAAAATAGTATATGTTCAGGGGTAAACTGGCATACAATATTTGTTTTTGAATAAGTAGAAAATAATTATGAACTACGCAAACGAAATTTGTTAAATCGTCCGATGTACTGTAAGTCACGCGTGGAAATGCACACATGCTTTCTTGAGATTTATTTTTTCAATTTAATCTTTTAGTACTTTAAGAAAAAATTGCAAATATGCGAAAAAAAATTAAATTTACCACAAAAAGTAAACACCTTATGTAATTAAATATTAATATAAGAAAATAAGGTAAAGTACAAATAGTTATTGAAAATTAAACTTACACAAACATCAATACTTTACATAAATATGATAAAAGCCAAATATTCCACATTTCGGTGCATAAAATAATTCTATTGGGAATTTATAAGTTAATTAAGAATTAGTAAGTTTCAATTTATTTTAAAATCTAAAGTAATGTTTACGTTTTCAAATTTAACTTCAAATTAAGTAAATTTAATTGATTCAGAATTAATAATTAATGCAATTAGGGGTTAATAATTAGTACTAACGCACCCCCCCCCCCAATAAAACGTTGAAGATACAACCTTGTCGATAACCCGTTTATAATTGGAATATTTTGATAAGCAGCATCGCCTGTATTCACAATTTTGACAGTTGTGTTCCGTGAAATATCCGAAATTTCAAGTTCAGCATCAGAAAAATCCCCATACATTAGCGTATACACTGCCTTATCCAGTGGCAAAATTTGAGATTTCCACCTAGGCATCGTTTATCTTTATAATATGCATAAATTTAACTTTTAATAATTTTTAAATTAAAAATTTATTTAAATAATAATTTAATAATTAATAAAAATTTAAAAACTTGGAAGGCAAAATGTGCTTATGGTTTTAGCACACAGCATTGATATAGGTAACACACATTCAAAAACTATCAAGATCAAAAGCAACTAATCATCTGATTTCTTAAACTAATTGTTTGCTTAACGTGAATGATATAGAATAATAAAAAAAACGGTCATTGGAATAGTGAACAACATATAGATGGACAATTTGATTTGTTCACTTTCTACAATTTCATCTTTATCCTCTTCAATCCTGAAAAAGATAAAGCTCATATATTCTTTATATAAACACATTTTTCAAACAGTTATATACTTAAAAGAAATTTTTAGCAAGTAATTTCGAAAAAATTTGCGTTTGACGTTTGCAGAGAAAACGCACATTTTTTTAGTGCTATGAATAAACAAACAAGCTCTGTCAGTTTCTTATAATTAACAGTCCAGTCTAAATTATGTTTTAATGTAATATATCTTATGAATTTATCGCTGGAAAAACTTATTTATAATTTACAAGACCTTCGAAATATCCTTGATCTTACATTTTTTATAGAATTAATAAATCAATTGCTTATCGGTATTTTTGGAAAGTTTGAACATTCCAGTTTATAATAGAAAAGACTATTAAACTAAAAAGAAAAATAATAATAAATAAAACTCCCCTTAACTATGGTAGAAAACGGCCTATAAACAAAACACTGGTTAATTGGTTACAAACGATTATTCATGAACCATGTCGAATTGGAAGGTGCACTCAGCACCTCCCTCTCGGTCAGAATGATTTTCGTTTAAGAAGCCGCTTTGTCCAGGGGTACAAAAGAAACTATCATATTTACACAGAAAGCGAAAGATTGGTAATTCCCACGAGCCTTTCGTTATACACCTGTTTTGGTACTTCACTTTGCCCTGAAATCGAGACAGATTAGGTGATCACTGAGGTGTGGAGAAGTGGCTTCTTCTGTGAGGCTCCTCAAATATGACAGAGGGAGGTTCATCGTGTGTGGTGAACTTTTCGGGCGCTTTCGGTATTGTGAATACCTACTTTAGGCAAGTAATGATAGGGTTTTAATGGATTTAAGTACGCGTTTTGCGCTAGGAGGATATAATTAACAGGAGCCGTCATGCGGATTCAAATGTACGGGAACCGAATGAACGAGAGGTGGGGAGTGGGAAGGCGCATCTGTTCTATAGTAAGACATATAGAGGTTAGTTGTACAATAAGGCTTGTCTACCTATTGTTCATATAGTCTTCTATTGGAGAATTTACGATTTTTCTTTTAAATAAAATATTTTGATCACATTACGGTAAATGAATACACATGTGTATATTTCTAATATGCTCATTAGATATATATGCATTATTTATAAAATAAAATAACAAATAAACACTTAAAATGTGGCGATATTATAATTGGTTCCTCTGGAAATCATAAAATTAGTTGGTTTTAATTTGGGGAATTTTTTTTAATCTTTTATCAAATTTTAAAATTTCACTAGTCATCATTAAGCGTTAAATATTTTTAATAGAACAGCTTTTCTAATGATTATATAACAGAGCTTTTATTTATGTTGCATATGAAATGCGAAATGGGGAGTTAATCCGGATTTCATGAAATTATTCCTACTAAATAATATTTTCTTTTACTGTAATTTTTTAAGAATCTACTGATTACATACATTGTAATATTACATATAACATAAAGAAGAAATACATATTTTAAAACCTAAATCCCCCCCCCCCCCCCAAAAAAAAAGAGAAAAATTCCTAAACTTTTCCAGTCAAGAAAAGTTAACTGACTTCTCCAGGAATTTCAGATAGGCAGAAACTCAGATACTCTTCGAAACGCATAAACGTGTACGCGTTTATAAAAAGAGAAATAAAAAATATTTTAAAATTTTAGATTCCGAAAGCTTATAGACAACTGCTAAGGGTTTGCTATTTAAAAGGTTCTTTTTTTAATTTAAACTTTTTTTACTGCAAATGAAAAAGAGCTTATAAAAAACCTGTTAAACCTAATAACCTGTTAAAAAAAACTGCCTAAAAGTGGACAAGCAAATACTTCAATTTCAAAAATTTCGGATAGTATTAGGACAATTTGAAGCAACACGTGTTTTTGAAAAATATAGTGCAATGTATGGGTACAAATACAATAAAAAAATTTACTTATGTAAATTACTAAATATAAAGCAAATTGTTAATCACTTAAAGTTATAACACGATGCTAAGGGGACGTTCTTATGCAGTTAAAAGAGATATAAGCTATTATTTTTAAATTGAGTTAATGTATTCAGAGTTTAGTAGAGTGATGTGGTGACAAACCTCGCTGTCACGAATGTTTAACAAATCGCATATATTACAGAAAAACATTATTAAATATTCATGTTCATCAAAAAATAAGCCATAATGTTTTATCTAAATCTCTTTCAGAATAAAATATTAATCAACAACGTGTTATTAGGACTCAGAAATCAAACTAAAAGAAAAATAATAATAAATAAAACTACGCTTAACTATGATAGAAAACTGACAATAAATAAAACACTGATAAATTGGTTAAAAACTGTTATTAGAAAGGTATTAAAGAATTTCTTCAAATTGAAGCCGAGAAAACTTTTCTAAAATGAACCTCCAACTAGCGATAAGACATATACAAGACAGTCTCGAAAATTAGCAAGCAAATGAGCCCAGTTGGTTGAGGCACCGCCTTCTCTATTGACATAAATATTATGCGCGTGAATGTTATTATTATTTTTATTTTTGAATCAGTATCCATGTTCAAATGTTTGACTTTAAACTAAAAAATATGTTTGCGTTTTACAGTTCCAGAGATTTATCGATGCCGATCTTCTTTACGTAAAAAAATTAGCACGTGAATTATTTTTGAACCAATGAGATTTGATTTTTTTCACGTAATTATAAAAAATAAAGTATGAAACACGTATGAAAAGTAAACTTTTTAAAACACGTGTCATTATTTCACCCGCTCGTACCTCGCTCGTGAAATAAAATGCACTAGTTTTAAAAAGTGTTACTTTTCACACTTGTTGCATAAATAACTATTTATTAAACAATTTTAATTTATGATAACCAATAAATGCTTAAAACTGATGGGATTACTATTAATTGTTAAATTTAATGTAGCTAATATATTAAGTAATTTTTACTAATTTGCAATTAATTACTTTGATACTAATGTTACTAAATCAGTAATACTTGTCGCTATTTTTATGAATAAAATAGAAAATCATCTAATATTTTTTTTAATTAAAAATACATATAATAGAATGTTTACAATTAAAGTTACATAAATAAATTTAACTATCAGATTTTTATATATTTGTCACTATTTTTATAAATAAAAAATAAAATAGAAAATCCACTAATAAAAATTTCTTCTTTTTAAAAAACGTCCTTTCTTCCTACTCAATTCTGTACGCTTAGTGGGAGATTTTTCTTCTTTGGAGCCTGAAAAATATATCTATATTACTCTAATGCTTAACATCCATCATGATATAATGCATAGTATAGTATGCAACTTACATTGAACTTTTATTATAAATTCTAATTTGACTTTATTAATAAAACCAAATTAGAAATGAACAACATTCTTTTGATTATTCCTTACTATGTATTAAGAAAGCGCCAGAGAGAGTTATAGTTTTTTTTTGCATAAATAATCTGGTAATTTTTTTGAAAAATACAAAGACCGATATTATGACAAGTTTCGCTTCTAATTTTGAAGCAAGGAGTTTTACTAAATTTTTATTCTTCGAACTATAAATTAATTTCGCAAACAAAACTGGAAATCCTTGTACGAAAAAATATAAAGTAAATTGATGTTTATGACACGTTTTGCTTCCATTTTTAGAGCAAGCAATGTTACATAACTATTCTTCGGAACTGCAAATAAATTTATCAAATGATAAAGAATATTAATTTTATTTGCGAAAGACAGTTAAAGAAAATAGCCAATTTTGGCGACTAAAAGTTTAAGTTGTAACTAAATGCTGTTTTTTCTTCTTTCTAAGGTGTATAAATCTTGTGTGGAAGCGGTTCCAAGTGAAAGTTACTATTACAAATCTACTTGTTTTTAATAAACCGCTAGACTGGTATAGTATTTTCCGTACATTGTAAAAGTATTGGGTATACTAATTTCAATTCAAACACATAAATAACAATTTTCGAATTAATCACTATCAACTATTAAAAAACCAAAAGTGTTAATATTTCATTTAAATAGTTGAAGAGGGACATATCTAGTTCTATTGGTCAATCTGACGATTATACCAACACCAGCAACGATAATACATTTTAGGATTTAAAAAACTCATATTTACAAAAACAAACACTTTTTTTTAAAATTTTAAATAATGTGAGAATAACAAAAAACCTACTTAAATAAATTCGCTTACCTCAAAATAAGATAAGCCGGAAATCGCAATGTTTTGCGTACACCAATATGGCTTCCACGAACTGCGCATGCGCATCTAAAAGAGAGAGGGGGAAGCTTTTTGGCTTCACGCCGAGGCCACTTGTCTACTCCTGTTCATTATATCCTCCTAGGTTTTGCGCCGGCAATGAACTTCTGGGCATTAACCTCTGAGAGATACAGACGTATAATCCCATCACCTGACTGTCAGGTTTTCCAGCAACTCGCATATTTTTTAAAAATTATATAAATTTTACTAAATTTAAAAAGTTTAAGTAAGCAGCTGTCATTTTTAATTATACGCTGCAGAAATAAATAAAAAAAGATTTTACCTAAATTAAGTTTAATTAGTTTTTTAAAAGTCTAATTAAGTTTTTAAATTAAAGTTTTAGACTTTAATCTCTTGCTATGTAAAAAAGATTACACTTCAACCAAATTACTTACCACCAGAGAGTTAAGTAAAATTATTAGAAAATTTGTTGTAACAGACAACGAAAACCTTTTACTAATACCAAAAAACTATAGAACTTAAAAGAAATACTAATTAAAAATAAAACATAACAAATATTATGAATAAATATGACATTTTATTTAGTAAGAGATAATATTGAATTACACAATAGAAATACAATATTTTTTGCATTGCACAAAGTAATACATATACATATGTACATAACAATAATTTGCACAAATATTAATTAAAATGTAACAAATCATTGGAATATACAAGTCTATTTCACAAACAAGAAACAAAATAAATTATAGAAGTTAATTTGGATAATAAGTGTCGCCAATGCAAAAAATTAACAAGAATAAAGTATGAAGCCAATCAAACATAAGGAGAATAAAGAATTTACACAAAAAGTCAGTAGTCACTATGTAAATAATAAACTCTAACCTACTAAAGTACTTAAAAATAGTAAACTAGTAACTTCAATAGATAAGGGCAAAGTTCAATAAAAAAAGCCAATAAAAAGCAGCACTAGCGATGAAATGCCAAAATCAAATTTAGCAAAGAACTATTATCCAAGAAATTGTCCATGTGAATCAAAATATCGTAATTTAACGAAATGCTTTTCTCCATGACGCCTTGAGGTTCTTGAATTTCCTTACAGACATAAACGGTGCTTTCAGCCAATTTCTCCCTCAACAAGGTCCTACTGAGCTTGTCCGATATAATACCAGAAAACAGTGGATATTTATTGACTTTGAGAATTTTCAAAATCATGTCGGTGTCGAATCTTCCCCTTTCATAGCCATTGTCCATCTGAGATGCATTAAAGACATGCATAAATTCAAACAACACGCGGCCACCACCAACGTCTTCTTTCTGCATCATTAGCAGTTCGTGTTTACACGCTTCACCAAAATTCAACAGAGTATCCTGCAGAGAGTGTCCTCGAACAACACAACTCACGGCAAAGTCCAGATACTGCAAGTAACAGAACTTCACCAGCAACAAGAAAGTTTCGAATGTTTCCAAGCTTTTCTGACTGTTGTAGTTCTCGAGGGCTGTCGTCAATGCCAGTGGGCACACTTTAGCGCCGCAATTCATGAGAAGATTGATGAAATCGAACCCATAGCGATAAGAAACCGCAATTGACAAGGGTGTTTCTCCGTCGTTATTCCTCCTATACAAGCTGGCTCCCCTCTTTAGCAACATTTCGACTACTGACGGCCATCCTCGCTTGGCTGCCTCGTGCATCGGAGTCATGCCAAAATCATCCGCTGCATCCACATCCAGTCCTCTGTCCAACAGATACTCGATGAAGCCCAGGGGTGGCTCAGACGCCCCAATGATAAACTCGTGCAGAAGAGTGGCGTTCCATGGGTTTCGAATTTTCAAGTCGACTCCGCTGGAATCAAGCAGAGATTTCATACGCTCAACATCGTCTTTATCTTTGAACTGGAAAGCTGAATAAACTGGCGTTCTCTCGTAACTGGTGTCGACGTTGAAGTCCGCACCGGCCTGAATCAGCATCTCAACTACGCCCACTTCTGCATGGGCGTCAAGAAACACACGTAGAGTGCAAAACGGCAACTCGCTGCGGGGTTGTATTCTGGCTCCAGCTGCCACCAGTTCTCTGACCACCTCCAGCCTGTCCTTTCGCATCAGAGTCATAAGCAGCGGGCTGTGCTGTTTGTAGTCTCGCAAATTGGGATTGGCCCCGTATTCCAACAGGAGTTTGACGATGCTGGCTGGACCACGCGAAGGTCCCTTCAGGACTCGGTGGAGAGGAGCTTTACCACCAAGGACTTGGTTGATGGACGAAGAGTCTCGTCGGAGAAGGGTCCGGATCTGCTCGTAGGTGTAGCCGGGCTTGTCTAGAATGTCGTGAATGGATATAAGGTCAGCCATACCTTTGCCGAGTAATTGAACAGGTTACCTTGACTCTGAAACGAATAAAAAATTATGTTAAGTTTATTCAAAATTAATATTATAAATTTTTTTTCATAATAACTACTTGTGTAACACAAAAGATCGTGGGTGGCCTGGGGGGGAGTTAATCCGGATTTCATGAAATTATTCCTACTAAATAATATTTTCTTTTACTGTAATTTTTTAAGAATCTACTGATTACATACATTGTAATATTACATATAACATAAAGAAGAAATACATATTTTAAAACCTAAATCCCCCCCCCCCCAAAAAAAAAGAAAAATTCCTAAACTTTTCCAGTCCAGAAAAGTTAACTGACTTCTCCAAGAATTTCAGATAGGCAGAAACTCAGATACTCTTCGAAACGCATAAACGTGTACGCGTTTATAAAAAGAGAAATCAAAAATATTTTAAAATTTTAGATTCCGAAAGCTTATAGACAACTGCTAAGGGTTTGCTATTTAAGAGGTTCTTTTTTTAATTTAAATTTTTTTACTGCAAATGAAAAAGAGCTTATAAAAAAACCTGTTAAAAAAAACTGCCTAAAAGTGGACAAGCAAATACTTCAATTCCAAAAATTTCGGATAGTATTAGGACAATTTGAAGCAACACGTGTTTTCTAAAAAAAAATAGTGCAATGTATGGGTACAAATACAATAAAAAAATTACTAATATAAATTACTAAATATAAAGCAAATTGTTAATATCACTTAAAGTTATAACAGGATGCTAAGGAGACGTTCTTATGCAGTTAAAAGAGATATAAGCTATTATTTTTAAATTGAGTTAATGTATTCAGAGTTTAGTAGAGTGATGTTGTGACAAACCTCGCTGTCACGAATGTTTAACAAATCGCAAATATTACAGAAAAACATTATTAAATATTCATGTTCATCAAAAAATAAACCATAATGTTTTATCTAAATCTCTTTCAGTATAAAATATTAATCAACAACGTGCTATTAAGACTCAGAAATCAAACTAAAAGAAAAATAATAATAAACAAAACTCACCTTAACTATGATAGAAAACTGACAATAAATAAAACACTGGTCAAACACTGGTGGTTTGGTTAAAAACTATTATTAGAAAGGTATTAAAGAATTTCTTCAAATTAAAGCCGAGAAAACTTTTCTAAAATGAACCTTCAACTAGCGATAAGACATATACAAGACAGTCTCGAAAGTTTGCAAGCAAATGAGCACAGTTGGTTGAGGGGTCTGGGGAACAGCTGCGTAGTAGCGCCCCCTACTTACGTCATTTTCCTCCAATAGGAAGCTTTCTCAACTGCATTTGGCCATTACCGACTAAAGCGAATATAGACAGCGAAATGAGAAAGCATCGAAGATAAAGAATGTTTCAAATTGCAATCACAATTTAAGTTTATTTTCAGATTAGATACAGTGAATATAACCCCTAATATTACTATTTTATTTATCCTAATGTAGCAAACGGAATTTTCTAATGGCCATATTAATAAAATGGTATTTTCAATTTGTCCAAACGTACAGTATTTAAAAAGTTAATTTCCTGTTAAACAAAAGCAATTTATAGAGAGAATTGTGACGTGAAGAAAAGAACTACTTCTTTTACAAAAAAATGAAAAAAAAAAATAAACTGATGATTTTAATGAACACAATCATTCAAATTGTAATTTTATGTAAGGGATTATATTCAAATTGCCATCATCTCTCTTTTGCAAAGAATATTAATAATTTAAATAACAACAAACAAAAAATGAAGCATACCTTCTTTTCAACCCTAATTTTTTTTCTCAAATCTATACCGTTTATTGATAATAGTACTACTACTTTCGAAACTTGGAAGGCAAAATGTGCTTATGGTTTTAGCACATTTTTTTAAAGAATAAGTCATGATTTATACTATTTAAAGAATTTGGATGATTATTAAAAAGTTTAGAATCATAAAAATTGTTTCTGAGGAAGGGAAAGGGCCTTAGCGGACAAAGTTAATTTTTCAGATTTTGTTAAATAAAAAAAACAGCATTGATATAGGTAACACACATTCAAAAACTATCAAGATCAAAAGCAACTAATCATATGATTTCTTAAAATAATTATTTGCTTAACGTTAATGATATAGAATAATAAAAAAAAACGGTCATTGGAATAGTGAACAACATATAGATGGACAATTTGATTTGTTCACTTTCTACAATTTCATCTTTATCCTCTTCAATCCTGAAAAAGATAAAGCTCATATATTCTTTATATAAATACATTTTTCAAACAGTTATATACAGTTCAAACAGTTATATAATTTTTGGCAAGTAATTTCGAAAAAATTTGCGTTTGACGTTTGCAGAGAAAACGCACATTTTTTTAGTGCTATGAATAAACAAACAAGCTCTGTCAGTTTCTTATAATTAACAGTCCAGTCTAAATTATGTTTTAATGTAATATATCTTATGAATTTATCGCTGGAAAAACTTATTTATACTTTACAAGACCTTCGAAATATCCTTGAACTTACATTTTTTATAGAATTAATAAATCGATTGCTTATCGGTATTTTTGGAAAGTTTGAACATTCCAGTTTATAATAGAAAAGACTATTAAACTAAAAAGAATAATAAATAAAACTCCCCTTAACTATGGTAGAAAACGGCCTATAAACAAAACACTGGTCAATTGGTTACAACGGATTATTCATGAACCATGTCGAATTGGAAGATGCACTCAGCACCTCCCTCTCGTCAGAATGATTTTCGTTTAAGAAGCCGCTTTGTCCAGGGGTACAAAAGAAACTATCATATTTACACAGAAAGCGAAAGATTGGTAATTCCCACGAGCCTTTCGTTATGCACCTGTTTTGGAACTTCAGGTTCTCTCCAAATTTCGGATTCCTCTTGTTTACTTAGGGTGACCGGAAATCTGCGGTTCACCAGCACGTCTGACAGGGGCTTAGAGGGTTGGGCCCTGTCAGACGTGCTGGTGAACCGTAGTTTTTTTTTAAACCTTTAGTAGTCTTTTTGGAGTGGATGAGTGGAAAAGTTCCGTGTATTATGTGTTACTATTTTATATTTACATCACACATACAGAATTAGCCTTTTATTGTAAATATTTTCAAAATTTCATTGTGTATGTCAAAGTGTTTTCTGTATTTTTCCCAAAAAGGTCAATAGAAATCTATTTATAAGAAAATTAATTCAAAATTTCACAGAAATTGAAGCAATTATGTTCAATAATTTTAAAATTTCTTCACTAACAATTAGTCCTACATATTATGTAAAACGGTTAATTTTCAAAAATTATAATTATTTTCAAAATAATTTTCAAAACCAATTATTTCAAAAGTATGCATAGAGAATTATATTCAAATTTACAAAATAACACTTAAAATATATCACTATTAGTAACAGAGGGAACATAGTCATTGTGCACTTTTTTTAGAATCGCCCATTAATTGAAAGTCCCTTTTTTCAGTTACAAACCTATTTATTTTGTTGATTCCATTTACGCAGTTATAATATTGTAATTATACAATAGTTCTTGATGCAAGGAGTGCATAAATTAAAACTTTACCGGAGTTTAAGAATTTTATTTTACGCATGAGCCGTTTGGATACATGAGCCGTTTTGATTTTTTATAATCCCGTGCAAAAATTATTTTAAACGTTGCATACAAGATTTTATTACTATTTTGCATACACGTCTTGTGATTTAGTTTACACTGTTTCATCCACTTTCTTATGAGGGCAGAAACTAACTGTAACCCCACTCGGAATGGAATGCAATACGGCCAGGCATAGGTGGGGGGGCCGAGGGTAAAAAATACACAAGGTCAAGAGGGATGTTTGACCTTCGACCGTTTCCGGTGGGGTGGTGATCGAATAAGTTTGGTTCTGTATTTTTTTGCATCGATTGAAAGCTCATTGTAAATTTCTTGTTTGTGATATAATGCCCATATATTTGAAAATATATAAGGGGCCTTTATTTATTATTTTTTTTTTTGGGGGGGGGGAGAAGTCTTTCTGAAATTATTAAGGATCTATGCTAGTATTTACGAAAACATCTATTCTAATCTGAGTTTATTTAAACTATTTTAATAAAATGTGCACATAAAAAAACTGTGTCTATTGACTAAAAAGGCTACTGTCTTGAAATTACCCCAACCAACAACCCTATAACTCGTTTTTGAAAACGAAAAAAAAGCGTTTCTTCCACGAAAAGACCGTGTAGTACAGGTTTCCTTTGAAGTTTACCGACTCCGAATGGATACCACGGTCCTGGACCGTCATATCCACCAAAAAGACCTCCATATCACAGTCTTCACAGGTTCTGGGGTGTCAGACGTATACGTGTATACGCGGTCTATGATGGCGAACCTGCGGTTCACCAGCACGTCTGACAGAGGCTTAAGTCTATTCTTTCAATTTTATTTTTAAAAGCTTTCTAAATAAAAACAAGTAGGTTTGTAACAGAATCTGTCACTCAACCCGCTTCCACACAACATTTGTGTTCAACAGGAAAAAAGTCGCCAAACCCATTATTAATTCTATTACAAACATTTACACGCTAAATTTGGCTAGTTTCACTTATTTTATTTCAAAAATTCAGTAACTATTTCTTCAATATTATTATCGTTTGCAAAAATTAATTTATATTTCAGAGAATACAAATGTAATATTCCTCTCTTTTAAATATAACCAAAACATTTCACATCAACACACAAACAATCTCTTAGTGAAATATATTTGACGTCATTTCAAATTGATTGATGTCGCAAAAATATTTTTTTTATTTATTATTTAAAAGAATTTGAATATTTTTTTATTTAAAAGAAAGTTTTTCTAGTGATTGTTGCGAATGGCAATGGTAATTTAATTCTAATAAAAATGGCTTCTTATGCTTTTTAAAAGAGCATTAAATTTTGCAGATTTTTTTTAATAATTAAAGTACTTCGAATTCGAATTTTTACGTTATAAATGTAGTGTGGAAGCTAAAAAAAAAGAAGGATATAAATGTACGAGGGCTGTTTTTTTTTCAACCTCCGATGGGCTGTAACAAAAAGACGGGTCATGATACAAAAAAGATTTTTTTACCAAAAGTAATGTACAATACTGCTTATTTCTCCACATAATCACCTTGACGGTTAAAGCATTTGTCATATCTGTAAACAAGCTTTGAAATACCCTCTTCATAAAATGTAGCCGTCAATGATTTGAAGAGAGTTGTGACGGTTTCTTTGAGCTCCACGTTAACTTGGAAGCGCTAAAATTCAAGCCACTATAATTATCAATAATTCACTTATGATAAACCTTCGAGTTTCCTTAAACACTTGGTCAACTCGCTGAACAATACTGATGTTCATGAAGAAGGGGGCCAAGGAAGCAAGTCTGTCGCTACAGACGGTATTGTTCAGCGAGTTGACCAAGTAATTAGGGAAACTCAAAGGTTCACCATAAGTGAATTATGGACTAGCAGTAGCTTGGAGAACAGAAAAAAATTGACGTAAAGCTTCCAAATTTACTTTTTCTAAACGAAACCGTCACAACTCCCTCCCAATCATTGACGGCTACATTTTATGAAGAGAGTATTTCAAAGCTTGTTTACAGGTATAACAAATGCCTTAATCGTCAAGATGATTATGGGGGGAAATAAGCAGTACTGTACATTACGTTTGGTAAAAAAAAATCTTTTTTGTATTTTAACCCTTCTTTTTGTTACAGCCCATCGGAGGTTGAAAAAAAAACAGCCCTCGTATATATGGTTTATGAAAACCATTTGAATCATTAGTTTGGGAAGGGTAAGGTAGGTTTAACGGGATTTTTAGCCTACTTTTCTTTTTTTAATTCGAAAGATTTTTAAAAAAAATGAAAAAGTAGGTATTGACATGCGGTCGATGTCCGCCTGTCTGTCTGTCCGTACCCCCCTTCCAAAATCGGTTCTATCAATAGGAACTTAATATTTTTTTTTTTTGTTAGAAAGCTGTGACCTCAGAGACCTAACTTTCATACTTTTTGTCCGCCTGTCTGTACGTCCGGACGGACATAAATCTACTATCTGTTGGAGAATTTCCCATTGAATTAGCATTGAATTTTAATTTTGAGTCATTTAAATCACTGTTGCCAAATAAACAAGGGCATGAGAAACTTTATTTATTTAAAAATATTTGAAGAAAAATAATTTTTTCATGAATCAGTTTCGAATGACGTCATAAAATGTAGCACTATGTGATTATTTGATTGTTCATGCATTGTTTACCAAGAAAGCGGCAAGGCATATTTTTTGCATACAATTATGCTTAGTTTTAATTTACATTTCTTATTTTTTTAATGTAGTTTGGAGTAGTTTCATTACTTTTGTTATTAATAAATATGGAATTATTCTTTGAACTACAAATAAATCGTGCAGACGATAAATTATATTATTAAGTTAATTTGAGAAAGAATATTAAGGAAAATAGTTGATTTTGGGTTTTAGAAGTTTAAATTATAACTGGATGTTGTGTTTAGTGATTTTTTTCGAATGTGTATAAATCTAGGGTAGAAACGGTTGTTGATGATATTTACTGTTAGGAACCTAGTTGTTTTCCTATTAGAATTTCAGTAAGTATTTAAGTAACAGGAAAGTAGGCTATTTTAGTTCTTTAAGAACTTCTTGTTTTATTTCAAATTTAACGATATTTTAGTTACAAACTGTTTCCTAAGACAAAGTTTCTCCAAATCAAGAAACTTTTTAGCGAAATATTAAATTCACTCTTTCGTTTCAGTTGACGATTATGCCGCTAAATTAGTGGGTGGCCCTACAAAAAATCAGAATGGTCAAGGTGGAGTCCTGACTATCAAACATCGTTAATAAACTCAAAGCTAATGTAAAAACGATAAAATTCTACTGCAATACAAATGTTTTGTGTTTTTGTTTCATCAATTAAAATACTACGTTAATCTACACAAAAGAAAACTTGGGGCGTGTAAAACAAAACGACTTTCAATGAATACTCAAGAGGACGCCATTTGGAATCTCCAAGTCAACCCTCTAGATTTTCCGAAATCTAGATGGACCATAATATGCAGTTTATCGCCTTTCGCTGTAATGAATACGATTGACTGTGTCTATTCAGGCTAAATTGGCCCCCCACTATGACAGCGCTTCCCTGAAGGGGGTTTGAGGAAAGGGGGGTGAAAATCGCTGAAGGGGTTTTTGTCTGGAGCGTTGTGTTTCAGGCGAAAGAAGAATCCAAGGCAATAGGGAAATAACTGCCTACTTAAGTCGGCTCTGACCACATGCATGTGTATGTTTCCAATTTCTTACCTTATCAGTAAATGACTTTTTCCCAATAGTAGAATATTGGATGCACAAGACGAATAGTAATATTGACTGTGAACTTTGAAAATTATTTAAAGAAGCTTCGCTAAACAAAAATAGCACACATAGGAATCGTGTGAAAACTTAGATATCAATAATAAATTGGATGGTATCCGAAAACTAAAAATGGAATTACACAGGAAATTCAATTGCGTTTTGCACCAATCTTGATCGATAATAAAATGTAGCTTAATTAAAAATGACGTATTTTACTTTCAATTACCAAAAAAGAAATATAAGGTAATGAAAGTAATTGTGATGAGGTCGCAAATTCGAAATACATATTTTGGTGTTTTCTACACGTTTTGGAGGTTGCTAATTCCGAAAAAGGGGTCATTGAAACGAGGATATTTTTTTGTATAAGTGTCTTTTTTGTGTTATGCTCAATTGTCTTTTTTTTTAGTTGCCTTGGAGGGTTTGTGTCATTGTCTATCTGAAACTACTTTTGGTGAAGGTTTTAGAAGGTTCTCCTGGTGTCGCTTTTTTTTGCTTTTTTATTTTGTGCGCTTACCGTTGGCTCTATAATATTCCTATGTCTATTGGTTATTCAGATTCATTTCGCTCTCTTTCTTATTTTTTTAATTATCATTTTAGATCTGATAGCAATGGGTTTTGGTATAAAAGAAAAGTTAGATGTCAGGAGGAGCAGGTTCCGGTCTTTGTGTTGAAGAAAAAACACATATACAAGTACAGTACTTGTCAGGGTAATTTGTAAAAATATGTTTACTTGAATAATCGCTTTTGGCAATGAGTTTTGGCATAAAAAAATAGATGTCAGGAGGAGCAGGTTCTGGTCTTTGTGTTGAAGAAAAAACATATGTTGGAATACAGCACCTGTCAAAGGGATTGTAAATGTATGATTATTTGAATAATCACTTTTAGAAATGAGTTTTGGCATTTAAAAAAGTGTTAGATGTCAGGAAGAGCAGGTTTTGGTTTTTATGTTGAAAAAAAACTATATATTGGAGTACAGCATTTGTCAAAGGGCAAATGTATGATTATTTGAATAATCACTTTTGGCAATGAGTTTTCGTATTTAAAAAGTGTTAGATGTCAGTAGAAGCAGGTTCCGGTCTTTGTGCTGAAGAAAAAACATATATTGGAGTACAGTACTTGTGAGGGAATTTGTAAAAATATGATTGTTAGTAAAAGCAAATATTCCAATGAGTGTCGATGATAAAAACTCATTTTGAGGTGCAGGCGGTTGTCAGAGGGATATTCAAATATTTCTTTTATTTCTTTTTTTTCTGTAGTTTTAAATTCTGTGCATCCACAATATATTGGGGCTCCCTTATGGGCATAGATCTGGGGTGACGCGGATCGATAAGTTCTGGAAGAATGCAGTTTTTGTAGAATTTTACAAGGTGGGATTCCATTTGCTCCTTCCAAAATGCATCTTCTTTTAAAAAAATTTCTATTACCATGCCTATAGGGGACCACACAACAAAAAGACAGTAATCTTTTTGGGCGATATGCAATTGACCCTGAATTTGATAAAAGTGATCGTGCTTCCGATTAATTGAAAGGATTGATTCCTCATCCTTATGGGGGATCAGTAGATGCCGACCGTTGCGAAGATATTGCATTGGGTGTTTATCTTGGCTCGTTAGAGGGCACTTTATCTCAACAATACCCTCAGAATTTGCAACGATGCCATCTGGAGATGCTCCTAGGAATGGAAATTCACTGTCAATAAATAAGCCGCACGATTCAATTTTTATATTCATCTGCATTTCTAGGGCTTTTACCGCCTTTGATTCGTTTGCTTTCCCGTATCTAGTGGCTGAATTTTCAAAGTTGCTGTAAAGAAGATTTTTGACAATTCTTGCACAGTTGGTAGTTGGAAGCATCTTGCAAATTGATCCGAAATTTGACGCTGTCAAACGTTTTCTTCTTTCTTCGAACCATATTGAGCTCTGAGATTGAGTAGAAGTGTTATCTAGCAATTCCATCTTTTGCTCCTCTGACAAATTTAGCTGTGCAAGGAATTTGTCCGTCTTTTCCCTTGAAGCTGTTCTGTTAAATCTGGCCTTTGACACAATACACCATACGACTTAGAATCCGAACTAATTAACTATTATAACTAACCACAGATAAAATTATAAGACAACTAAAGGTTGTGCTGTTTTTCAATAAAGACAACATGATATGGTAACAAATGAAATGACATAGCCAAAAGGCTGACCAAAGAAATGAATCTAAATCTGTGTTGTTGTTATTGTTTTTTAAATATTTTTTTTAATGTGTCCATTCAACTAACTAGCTTCTCTCAGTGCACCCTCTTTTCTCTATGTTCAGTGAATACTATGAAAAACCAGATAAGGTTAGGGGTCCCCTGGGTCCTATGACTACAAACAGGTTAAAATGGATGGACGATTTTTGAGCTGATTGTCTAAAAAAGACATGGTTGATGGTTGGGGTAATATGTAAAGATAGAGACAATAGTTCTTGGGGTAGTTATAATCACGAATTTTGTTTGAATTATTTAAAACAGTTTGGTAACTCAGATTAATAATCTTTAATTAAGTGCTCGTATAATACTATTAAAAATTCAGATACCCTCACTCTTTAAAATATGTAATCAGTACTGCAACTATTACAACTAATTATAGTTATTTACCAGAACAACCATTTGTAGGATGTTTACTTTTATCTTAATAATGATGTATAAAAATTCGTAAATGAGGACATGCATTCGAAGCGAAAATAGCACAGTAAATGTTATTGTAATTCTAAAGTCATTTCTGAATGCGTCACGAAGATGGAAAATACTTCAAAATTTTGTATATGATTTTCAAAGTTAATCTTTGATACGACTAATAGTTGAGTAAAAGGACTAATATTCAAAAGTAGGACTAATAGTCATAAAAATCTTAAAATATAATTTCCATAATGGATATACATGTTATGATATTGTATGACACCGTATTGGATCAGAGGCCCGAAAATCCAACACAATGGAGATCTCATATCCTCACAAAATTGTGAAAAGTAACATTAAAAACTTAATAAACCAATACAAAAAAATATATATCACAAGGCAACACCAAGTCTATAAGGATAACCGTAATTAATAGTTTATTTTAAAATGTCTTCGCTCAACGGATACAGAAGTTACTTTCAGCATCGGGGCCAAAAAAAAAATTAAAATGTCCATATTCTTATGCAGCCATGAACTATTTTTCTAATATGCATACAATTTTTAAAGATAATGTGTCGAATTAATTAGAATGCCATAAAATACATCAAAGAACAATACTAGTGCAGTGGGAGGGCATGTTGAAAATATTCCGATGTCTATTGGTTATTCAGACGAAATTTTTCTTCTTATTTTTTTCTTAATTATCATTTTTGAATTAAAAGTAATTTTTATTAAAATTGAGTTTTAAAAAAAACTTGAAGTTAAATGTTATTCTAAAACAAAAGAAAAATGATTCTAAGGGGCCACTTGGAAGCTGCAAGGCCCGTTTGCTTTGCCTAATTGGTAATACGGCCTTGTGTGTTTCCTATTATATTGCTAAACTTATCAAAAAAATACTTTTCCCCAATATTGAATACAAGAAAAGTAGCATTGGCGACAAAACGAAATATATTTTTCTCACGCTAAATAAAAATTAGCACTCATAAAAAAAACATAAAAGTAATTGTTTGAAAACTTCAATATCGGTAACAAATTGGTTGGTACCCGAAAAACAAAAATGTAATTACACAGGAGAATAACAAGTAAGGTTTGCACTAATACTAATAAATAATGCAATAATGTAATACAGACAAATAAAAATTATATACAGTTTTTTTTATTAAAAACAATAACCCGTATAATCGAGTTTTGTTTTAGTTTGCGCGTTTTGTTTATAAGAAAGGTATTACGTATAATAGCTTTGTCCAAGAAGCACTAAACCTATGTCCTGTTTGGTATATAAATACTACTATGAAATTCCCGTATTGACCAAATCACAGTTTATCTTCTCGAAATTCCAGCCGCCGAATGCGTTTCTTCAGAAGTCCTTTCATAAAACCCAGCCGAACTCATTGACAAAATGCAAAAATCTAGACCTGTAAGAAGATCCCTGCCCCAAAAAGCAGATGTTACACACCACAGCCAAACTAAGCCCCGGGAGAAGTTCCCCCCTTTCTTAGAATCAGGGGCCAGCCACACCACGCTAATTGACCCCTGCAGAGCGACAGATAACAGCGTCATTAGGTCATAGGGTTGCTGTAAATGTACATTTCATTTCTGTGTAACTTTTGGTTGAAAATTTCTAAAAAATACAAATATTTACATTAAATTTTTTATAACAATTTAAATCGATGTGGAAAAGTATATTCTGTTTACGAGTGAAAGAATTTTTGCTCTATCTTTATTCGTTAGAGAGTTGTGTTACGTTAAAGTTAGAACTTAACGCGCACTCAATTTTTTACAAACTTCAAAAAATTATTAAAAATACTAAATATGTGATTTTCACAAAACAAATTACTGTTATGAAATCTACTCCTTTCGTTCTTTACAATGATACAAAAAACTAGTAACCTTTTATTAAAATTGTGTCGGTAATTGACTTGCGAATATTCTCCATAGGAATAACATTACGATTTTCAAGATGTGAAATTCTGAATGGAGTCCTACTCCTTTAGAAGATATCGTGATGTTTGTATTGAGTGTCTCAGAAAATTACTTTAACCAAAATCCTATTATCTTTCTGAATTTTCGAATGAAAACCAAAATGAGGTAGTAACATAAAAAAGTGTGTTCTGGTATTTGAAATGTATAACTGAGTACTAGAGTTAAAACTAAGCAATATAGTTTTTGCATTATATTAAAAATTCAAAACCGGCTTTACATACAACAGTAGAACACAACGATATTAGTAAATTCTTTGAGTCGCCGTCACGGTTCAGTGACGAAGAGAGGGGTTTGCAAACCATGTTTGGGGGGTTTGCAAACTTGTTTGAAAAATTCAAAACCGGCTTTACATACAACAGTAGAACACAACGATATTAGTAAATTCTTTGAGTCGCCGTCACGGTTCAGTGACGAAGAGAGGGGTTTGCAAACCATGATACGCAAAAGCCACGCTTGGCTCTGTTTCTACTTGACATTGAATCAGCAATCGAGGTTTGAGAAAAACTTGTTTTCCTTTAGCATTTTTATTACCACTCAAGACCTATAGAACATTATTTTTTTTTTAAAAATGCAAATTTATAATGCTCATTTTAAAAAACACACACAAGGAGCCATTTTTCATAGATATAAATCTCCATTCATAAAGTCTTATAATTTATTTTTCATGAAACTTTTCATAGTATTTCATATTAGTTGATAACTGTAAAACAATAACTAAAAGAGTCTTTTCTTACTTTAGGTCTCATTGAATGTAAAAAAGTGAGAATTTCTAAAGGATAATAAATCCCTCGGATAATCAAATTATTAAAATTCAATCAATGCAGGCCGGTAAAATTAGCTGAAAGAAGTGGCAAACTTACTTGGAATGCGGCAATTTCTAGATATTGGAACAAACCCTCAATAAATATCGCTTTATTATAGCTGTCCTTAAGAAATTTTTTCTTACGAAATGCTCCTTCTGTCATTTCTCCTAAAAACATGACCATAAGTCGGTATTCTTAATAATAGATACTGTGATTATCTCTTTAAAAAAAAGCATGTGTATTTACCTCTCAATTGTCGTAATGCATAGATTTTTAAATATTTTTTTCATTCGTGTACTTGTATTGTTACGGAATTCATTGCAAATCTATATAAAATTGTGTAGCTGCCTCAGTAACCCAGTCTACTACAAGTATCCTCAAGGTGGAGATGAGTTACCTCGGCTTATATACTACTATTTCCGATGTTATTCAGGATACTGGTAGGAACGCAGAGGTAAATCTGAGCCCTCTAGCGAGTGGGTGATTGATTGAGGTTGCGTGCGTGTGGTAACCGCCACACCACTCCCCTCCTAGAAACGAGGTTATTAACCGTGCGCAGGTTGCTTCGCTGTCCGTTGTGCTGTGGTTGAGTTGTGTGCCAGCGTTGGCCGTTGAGTTGCGGGAAGCGCTCCGTTGCGTGCAGCGTTGAGTGCATTAGCAGCGAGGGGTCTGGGACATAATCCCGAAAGCCGAAATCCCGACAAGCCGAAATCCCGAATGGGTCAAAATCCCGAATGGGTTAAAACCCGACAAGGTCGAAATCCCGAATGGGTCGAAATCCCGAAAATAGATTTTTTGTCCATTTCTCGATTTTTTTTTTAAATTTTAGAGATTATTGTGTGTGTGTGTGAGTGAAATGAGTGAGTGAGTGAAATGAGTAAGTGAGTGAGTGAAATGAGTGATGAGTGAGTGAAATGAGTGAGTGAAATGAGTGAGTGAAATGAGTGAGTGAATGAGTGAAATGAGTAAGTGAAATGTGAGTCACTCACATTTCACTCACTCACTCATTTCACTCTTTTAAAAAAAATCGAGAAATGGACAAAAAATCTATTTTCGGGATTTCGACCCATTCGGGTTTAGTCCTTGTCGGGATTTTGACCCATTCGGGATTATGACCTTTCGGGTTTTCGGCGTTCGGGATTCTGGGATTTCGGCTTTCGGGATTGTGTCCGGAACCCCTGCCTCAGTAACCCACAGTCTACCAAAAGGATCCTCAAGGTGGAGATGAGTTACCTCGGCTTATATACTACTATTTCCGATGTTATTCAGGATACTGGTAGGAACGCAGAGGTAAATCTGCGCCCTCTAGCGAGTGGATGATTGATTAAGGTTGCGTGCGTGTGGTAACCGCCACAGGCTTAATTTTCAATATTAGTCAAACCGCAGAGCTACACATTCTTCGAGAATTGTGCGTTTTGAGAAACATTTATGAAACTTTCAGGGATTGTACACTAGAACATCACGATCATTTTTTTATATGGACGTCGGCTGGGTTCGGACCCGTTTGGCCGCCATCTTGAAAAATGGCGGAAAATCTGGTTTGGATCATAACTCCTGAACCGCTTGTCCAAATATAATGAAATTTAGTTTGAAATGATCGCGAATGTTTTTTAAATTTTTTATGTAATATATTTTAGGGTTTTTTTTATCCAGCCGTTAATCCGCTACGTGGCTATATTTCAGAAAATCTTGTAATATTTAACGCGTTTACTTATTTATCTGGACACACATAAAACTTCGCTAATAACATGTAATTACAAAGTTGTAGGCTTTTTCATTGTATTTAAGAAAGTTCTAATTTTTTGCGTACTTTTGTTTTGTATTACCACCAAAGTCCATGTTTCTTTTGTTCAAGTATTAGCTCCTTTCTGTGTATTTTTGATATTTCATTAGTGTATAGGAAAATACTTAATCTACAATTAATAAATAATTTTAAGATTTAAATTCAAAATCTTCAGAAATATTTATTTAGTTTCCTTATTTTATTTGATTACAGTTTAGGCTAAAACCAATTTTTGCAGGAAAATTGAGGACTTTTATGACCTGTAGCAACTGAGCGTTGTATTTAATTATTGCAATTTTATGAAATTTTTTCCGAATTTAAGTTTCGTTTTCAAAAAATACCATTTTGTTTAAAGTTTACCGTCAGTATACCGGTGTCTTAGATGCTATTACAAAGTTAAGTAAATATTTTACAGTTTATCTTAATGAAAATGACGCGTAAATTAAAAAAAGAAACTTTTGAAAACGAAACTACGGCATACTAAGCTAATCAGAAACCAAGAAGGGATAATGAAGCCCCTTAAACTCCTTCATTGTAATTGGTTATCCAATGCTGGTTACGAGCCTGGTCAGGAAACTCCTTTTGCTGCAGAGATGACATCAACCAGCATTGAATTAATTTTAATTTTGTTTTTTTTTAACTTTGTCATATAGTATAATTTTTTTCAATTTTGGTTGTTGCAATTTGCGCTGTTGGCATATTAACAGACTCAAAGAAATTAATACGATGGATGGTGGTCCTGAAATTGCTCGTGTGATTCAGGAATTTCAATCTGTTCTTCCGAGTTCTTCCACCGAAAATTTGTGACATCACGAGCAAACATTCAGCGTACAACAGTCCTTCCTGAAAGATGTCGAGTCACTTGTGGCTGCGATTGAAGAAAAAGGGAATCCGTTCGAGGAAAGAAAGTGCCGATTTGAGTCTTACAACGCAGAGACATAGTTACTTCTTCTGAGGCTCTGAAAACCGCGGAGAATGCTATACAGATTGGAAAAACGCAGTTTGATGATTTTGTAACAGAGCGACTAATAAAGAAATCTATAAGAGTATTCATTACGTTATTTCACGCAATAACTTGGCATTACTGAACTCCAGAACTCGGACTTGATAAACATAAACAATTTCTTCTATTAAACTTATAAGAAAGTATTATAAGTAAAAGTATTTATTGATGATGATTTTTTTTTCTGTGTCTAAATAGTACCTTGTTATGTTGCAAATTTCTACAATCGAAAAAAAATCAATGGCAGAACTTCTGAAAACCAACAGCAGAAGAGTATTTGTCGCACGTATTACTTGCAAAAGTGTGAAACTTATGTTTCTTTAACCTTTAAAGCGCCTTTTCAATATTTATAAACAACGGAATTTTAATTTACAATACAATTTTTTCGTTAAGCCATATTATCTTTATTCCATTAAACCATACAGTCTTATTATCAAATTTATTATTATTAAGAACTTTTCAACTACCAATTATTTATGTATATATTAAACAAGGATAAATGAACTTATTTATAATGCTTAAAGTAGCTTTGCTTAATGATAGTAGGTAAATGGATTTGATAATGAACGACGCTCTCTCATTCATTTTTAAATGCTGTAAGCAAACTTCTTAAACCAAAATCATCACTCATATTATTTAGAACTAATTTAAAACTCGCTAGTATCTTTGTTTTACGATAGTAGAGAATTAGATTCATCAATGGACGATAGTTCATTTATTTCTTCGAATGGATTAAGCAAACTTCTTTAATGAAAACCCTCATTCTTTTTATTTAGAATTTAGTTAGAATACAAGTAGCTTTGTTTTACGATAGTAGAGAATTAGATTCATCAATGGACGACAGTTTATCCATTTCTTCGAATGGATTAAGCAAACTTATTTCAGACTGCACGCGCCTATTTCTCAGCTGAAAGGCTTTTCTTTGCATTGCAAAATTCTTCCACTTGAGGGCCATTATTAGGAGCCAGATAACGAAACTTCCTAGCATAGCTAGTGTGAATACTCCGAAGTTTGACGAAGGATCTGAAAAGATAAATATGGCTAACTGTACACTGAAAAAAATTCTGTTATATTACAGAAAATTTCTGGCAACAAAGTTGAGATAATAAATGAAGAGCTTAGTGGAAGAACGTGCTAAGAAACACAAAAATATGAAAACGAGAAAATTAGCTTTAAAGTTTTTCGTTTGCACTTACATCCGTTAAAAACAGTACTTGCAAACGTAAATTATACTTAACTTCAAGTTCATGATGATGGGAAACTTGATATCTTTAAAGGATGGAATAATAGGTTCATTGATACAAAAATCTCAAAATTTTTCAAAAATGTCTCTCACTTAGCACGTTCTTCCACTAACTCTTCAAATCCGTAGCTCTAGTGAAAAAAATATATATTGATAGAATTTAAAAATATAAAAGCAATACCGAAATACATAACAACAGATATTTTCTGTATTGCTGGGCAGAGTACGTTAAAATAAGTGACCTTTCGGATCGGTTTATACAAACTTGGTCGACGGAATAACAACTAGGTACTCTGACCACAGTACTATAGCGGAGTCAAAGAAGACCGTGTATTTCAATTATTTTTTCATAATGAAAAAGAAAAATTCTGTTATAAACAAATACATCTATATCAAAGGCTACAGATTTCAGATAAAATGTGTCCTTTGACAAATCAAGGTTATTTTTTTAATAAATTTCTGGAGTTTAATAAAGAAAAAATTCTGAAGGGAAACAGAAATATTCTGTTTTCTAACAGATTTTTTTACAATGTACGTTAGACAGACAGGTTAAGGTTTGTTGAACATAATCAATTGCATTGACTTTTCATAATTAATAATGATAGAAGTAAAAATGCACTTACTGACAAGTTAGTGTTTTTTCACCGACACTAACCGTCATTTACAGACTAGTAGTAGTTAAATGCACTTACCGAAAAAGGTATATTTGGATATCACTGTAAAAAAATTATATATACATTAATATAACTGAGGTTTATGCCTGTTATTAAAGAAGAAAATACATCTAATCAAAGAGATGAAGAATTTAAAATAAACGAAACACTGTTCCAAGTTAGTAGTATTTTTTTAAAAAAACGTCCGTGGTATTTTAATCGAAAACGAATATCATCAAGCAATGGGTTATTTCTGGACCAAGGTTCCATTTAATTACAAATAATGCCAATTTAGTTTTAAATGTATGTCTCATAAACGTTTGTTTCCCATTCTAGAGTACCCCGTCCAAATTCCGGACGCCTGTTTTCATCTAGAGTGAGAGGACATGGACGGATGTACTGAAGGATGTTTTTTACTGTAATATTATTTTCTAAATAAAATAGCTCTTTTGCACTGTGGGTGGTCTTTTTTTTCTCCCCCCCCCCTTGACATAAAACACATATGAAAATTATAAAATCCACCACTCATTTAAAAAATGAATTTAAATCGCGTGATGCGATTTTGACGATTTTTCGATTCCCTTTCCCCCTGGTGAGATTTCGTGAGATTTTTCAAAACTCATATTTTTTTATTCGATTTCTTTTTTGGTGAATTTTAAATAGATTTTTAAAGATCCGCTCTTTTGATATATAGTTCGGAAAATCACGATAAATATCACCCGTAAGATTTTGCCAAATTTATGTCGAGAAACATATTTTTCTGAAATTTACCCATATTTTATGTTAATTTTAGGTTGGTTTTTTTTACGGGGAAAAATTAGGTGGTATTTGACAAGAACCCCCTCCCCCCCACGTAAGACTTGGGGATATTCGGCTCGACACCCTCCCCTCCTAAAATGTATAACGGAATTTATGGACACCCCCTTTAATATTTAAAGTAAAAAAAAACCTACAATGGGGTAATTGTTTCACGTCGTGTATAGCAACAGCCCCAACGGTTTGTTTTCATTTGTTGTCTAGAATTACTTATGTTTTAGCATTCGAAAATTAGTTTTCTAAGAATATTGTACTTATTAAATTTTTTAAATGCCAACTTCTTGCCGTACTGTTGGTTGTTCAAAACATTTGTAAATATAGAAAGAAAAAAATTCTTTTAATTTATATCGGACATTTTAAGAGTGAAACCAAAGTAACCAATGAAATCCCAGTACGTGAAACCGAAGCAACCAATGAAATCGCATTACAGTAAAAATTAAAACAAGAGCGTTACATCAACTGAAAATTCCCATGTCGTTGCTTACCTTTCAAGCGTATCAGTCCGATTTCAACATCGTCCAGCGTGCAAATGTATTCCCCCTTGTCGATGATCCTCAGTTCCTTAATATGGAGTGCGTCCATGGCGTCAATGTATACACGACCTGCTGTCTTTTCCTTTAGTTTGTGTTTATGCAGAAGTCTCTCGTTCAGTTTCCACTTAACCCTAGTGTCTATGCTAGCCCTAAGGTAAAACGAAGAAAGAAAAAAGGATTAAATAGTAGAAAAAAGATAAAAACAGTTAAAAAGGTAGTTAATAGATAAAATAGTTAAAAAGGACAAAAAAAGTAGAAAATGGGATTTTTCAAGGACATTTCCGTTTTTTTCCTCCAACTAACGGGGCTGCTTTATTGGCAGCTCAGCATTTGCAGACTCGGCATATTCCCCAGAACTCAGAGCCATTTGTTTTTGTGGCACCATCTAGGCGCCCCGGGCTACCAATTTAGACGCTAAGATTACAATGAATCTGAGCTTAGAGTATGCCGAGATTTAATTTTGCCGAGAGTGCCCAAACTAAACGGGTATTTAAGGGATCTTTTACATGCCACATAATCATATGACATGCATGATAACAATTTTCCCATACAGAAAATATGACGACTCAGCCGGGGCTCGAAACTGCATAATTTGGTATATGTGACGCGAGCACGTATAGCTTTTAGCCACAGACTTTATATTGCCAAAAAAAACATTTTTTTGTTATTGTATGCGGCTCAGTGGCTGTGAGGTGTGAGGTACTACGTGTCCGACTCATAAACTCAAGATTGCGGATTCGAGCCTCGGCTGAGTCGGCAGCTTTTCAGGATGTGAAAATGGTCGGCCTGTATGTTATATGGTTTGTGGTATGTGAAAGATCCCTTGAGGACCCATTTGGCTTGTGTTATTTGGGCAAAATTAAATCTATGCAATTTTTTTTACATTCTCGGAGGCCTCTAGATTCATTGTAGAGCGTTAAAATTGGTAGCTCGAGGCGCTTAGATGGTGCCACAAAAAAAAGGCTCTCAGTACTCGGAAATATGCCGAGTATGTAAAAAGCTTAATCGGCGAGAAAAGCAAAAGCAAAGTTGGTTTAAAAAAACTGCCTTATACTGCAGGTACTATAAAATTTCAGGATAAAACATGTGTATCTTGTGATGGAATTTAAATATAATGACTCTTTTCCCTTGTTTACGGTTTAAAAAATATTTATCTGTATTATAGTTATAGACACTTTATTATTTTATTACCCAGGGCAGAAAAGTGTTAGTTGAGTTCCTTCCTTTTCGGCTTTTATTTCTGCCTTAATGTCTTTACTCACTATAAAGGAAATATAAATTATCTATACAAATATATATAATTTTCCAATAGTGCATTGTAGATTCCCACGAGCTCTTAAAAGTACAACATAACTAACAAGCAAATTATAGGCTCCCCCTTAGGAAAACAATAATCTTAATTTCATGCTTAATTCAAGAAATATGCTCATATGCCCTTTAAAAAGAGAACTTTACATTAAGTAAGTTTATTTTTATTACAACCAGCAATGATTTCCGATACTGAGTATTCTTTACAATATTTTAAGAAAGTAGTTATTTTCTTCACTCCTCGAAAATGTTTTTGTTCAATTTATTCAGAAGGAAAATTAATTTTTTTCCTCCAAAAATCTAAAGTAAAGTTCTGCCCCACGTTTAGATTTAATATATTTAAAAAATATTTATGCGTTAATGTTAAAAAAAAGTATCCATATATTAAAAAAAATATGCATCGACTAATCTATAATAATAAAAGAAAGAGTCTGTCTGTTTGTCTGTGGATCGTAAAAGACCTACTTATAGTGCCCTCAGAAATTCGAAATTTATACGATAGATTCCCTTTAATACCAACGTGTGCACCTGAGGCTTAATTTTTTCATATTTGTTCCATTTTTAGAAAAAAAATCGAATTTTCTGAAAAAAATACACCACTTTTGCTCAAATCCGATCATTTTTTCCCTTTCGTGTTGCCATTCAAGAGAAGAAATTAAAATGAACACAAAAATTAATTAAAATTAAAATTGCTTTTATTTTCTTGCCATTGCCTTCAGAAACTAAATTAAGGAATTGAACGTGCCAATGAGCTAATTTATTTTTAAAAAAAACCCAGAATGGAGGTTTTGAGTGAAATAACATTGTTATACAATTATTGTTAATTTTGAATTTATCAGGAAAATAGCGATGGCAGTAAGTTCATATTGAGGAAGATTTTTGTGATATGAGGATGTGCATTTTATAGTGATGTATTTTTATTTTTGAATTTTAAAACAATATAAGTAACGGGGTTTTATTCTTTATAATGAACGGGAACAAAGGCAAAGTTTATTATCCTATAGCAAATTAAATGACACATATAATTGGATCGATTTGATATTCTTTTAGTCCGTGCGAAGAACGGGTATTTATTTGCTAGCATTATACAATGAAATTTGTAAATGCTCTAATAGTGTATTAATACTTCTTCTTTCTTGTCTCTAGTCTATCGGCAATATCGTTATATTTAAAGTTTGCATGAGATGTGGTATCCATATTGAAAATTCAAAATAGAGGACTTGGACGGCAATTTAATACTATTTTCAGGATATACATTGTAGGATCTCACTGGTTTTAAAATAATAACTAAAAATCAAATTTCTTCATTTTGATGCTAAGTTCTAAGAAGAATTATTATTACCTTGGTTCATTTTCTTAGCTATTTTGACTTTTATTCTCTTCAAAAAGCCGCCTTTCTGGAATGCTTTCAATCTCGATGCTTTTGTTACAAATCCAGCTGAAAACTAGAAATGTTAATATTTAGCGATTCATACAAGGTTTTTTTGTACTGTACAACTATGAAAGACACACATCCAACTACTGAAAGACATATAAATCTGTCTAGAGACAATAAATTGCTATTAAATTAATAAATTAAAAATTTTAATAAATTTTAAAATTAAAGGTATTAAATTGTTCTATTTTAAAAATCCTCATTCTACGGAAATTTTTATTTTAAAAGGAACTTCTTTTTAAACCATTGAATATTTAAGTTCTAATTTAAAATGCAGTGAAAACAGGCTGTTATGAGCTATGAAAAATAGTTAGAGTCAAGTTGAGGCTTACTACAGGAAACTTCAGTGAATAAAATTAAAACAAGTGTAAACGCTTGCACATTTGCCCATTTTTTTGACGTTCTAAAGTCCTTTGATTAAAAACTCACCTATTTTAGCGCTATAATCTTTATGTAACGGAAAAAAATACCGTTGACATAACTGCACTAAAAAAATCTGTTAATTTTACAGAAAAATACCATATTACAGAAAAATACCATATTACAGAAAAATACCATATATTTACAGAAAATACCATATATTTACAGAAAAATACCATATATTTACAGAAATATTTAATATATTTACAGAAAAATACCATATATTTACAGAAAAATTTTGTTATTTTCTTTTAACAGTTTTTAACAGTTTCTCTTTACAATTACTCGAATAAAATAAACAGATTATCTCTATAAATTTTACGGTATTTTCCTGTCACACAATCTTAAAATTTTTTCTGTAAAATCAACAGTTTTTTGTTACAGTAGTGTACACGTAAGAATGTCCTGGGCTATGGGGAAAAAAAGTTGGAGTTAAGTTGATGCTTACTACAGGAAACTTCGCATTTTTCAATCAGTACTATGTTTGGTATTTTTTGTAGAATCTCTTTTGCTGCTGGCAGGGCATCCAGTAAAACGGAATGACACCCCACACCAACTATAGGAAAATCTGCTTGCACCAAATTGCCCTTTGGAGCCTACAGAAATCACAGAAGTATTGTGTTTATCACGAAATAATAACATAAAATAATTAACTAATGCCCAAATTAGTAACAGGTAGAAAATACTCCAGTAAAAGCGGTATCAATCAAATATTAATTTCAAATTGGCAATGAGAATTGAAAGAAGAGCTGACTGAAAATTCTGTAGCTGCAGAGGAAATGTGTCCTGATAATTGCTGGAGATTCAAACTCTTTTTAAATTCGTTATTCTGATTTTAAATATTCTATATAATAGTAGTTCCTGAACCCTGACTTTATTCATCCTCGCTTTGCAAAATAAGAGCATAGCGAGAGATGGCATATCACCAGCAAAGGTATTGAATTCTTTCCCGATATCTAAAACCTGACTAGAAGTTCAAAGACTCGAATAGTTCTAAGGCCTTCCTTGCATTACCAATTCTTAGTAAGTGTATGTCACGTGCCTGTCTGTGACGGGTACATTGTAGGGATTACGGCAAATCTGCTATGAGCATTTTTGTACCAACCATAAAACCCTGTATAGCAGGGCCGGATTTAAAGATTTGCCGCTTGTAGACTACGATTGATTTGCCGCCCCTGTCACAATATTCTCCCTCTTCGGGGAAAGGTAGCTGGTTGCCAGCAAAATAGGGTTTTATGTGCTGTCTAAAATAGATACATATATTAGAATCATCTATGTATTTCTACACACTGAATCAAAAGCGAAATAGGCGAATTTTTTAAACTGTTCTACTATTTTTCTTTCATCTTCGAAATCCGGGAGGAGGAGTTGCAATTGCAATCGCAGCGACCATGTTTGCTACGAAATATTAGTACTGTATATATGTTTACAGTTCAGACATTAATGTAAATTATTTGCTTTCTTTCTAAAAAATATTCGTATCTTTATAATAACTTTTTTATGCCGATAGCCACTTTAATTGGTCGTAAAATTTGCCGCCCCTAAAAATTCGCCGCTCTAGACTACAGCCTACTTAGCCTATTTAGAAATCCGGCCTGCCTGTAGGGATGCGGTGGCAGGTGCCGTAACCCCTCAACGGTGCCGTGCTCAGAGATTTCGCGGACATACATTTTGGTGCTCTAAGCGGACACTTTTTGAAATGGGCATGCCGGAAGGAGACTTAGCAGTTCTAACGCAAAGCAATGGGAAGCAGATGTGGAACTTATTCGTAAATGTCAGGCCAAATGCGGCCATCTTTGGTCACTAAACTGTTAAATGTAATTTAATCATTAGTATTTTCTATATTTATTAAAATAAATGAGATAGAGGTAAAGTATTTGAGTTTAGGTTACTGTAGTTTAATGTTGGAGAAGTGGAGGCTAAAATTTTGTAGTTTTGTTTACACATTTGAAAAGTTTTTATGATTTACTTAATACAGTGAAAACTTTTTTTTTATCTGCATTATTTCGCACTAAAGAACTTTGCCTAAAGGTTGAAAACAAAATTCTCAAATAAATGATATCTTTGATGATTTTTAGGTACTTGTCACTAAGATTTTTATAAGGATACATTATGATAACTAGAACTTCAAAAGTAAGTAGTAAAGAAGTTTGAAACAAAAACTGTTGATATATGTATTTACAGGAAAGACCAAAAAGCGAGCGAATTCCTTTCTGCATTCAGTAATTCAAATGACTTGTGACCAAACATGGCCACCCGGACTATGAGGGTGGGGGAAGAAATGGTGTGTAAACAATTCAAAGTGAAAACCCTTTGGTGACAAATTACTCTTTCTACGTCTGTCCGCTCATAGCACGTCCGCTCTTATCACTGTCCGCTCTAAGTAAGTACGGAACCGTCCTCAACAACGACGTCGGAGGGATCATTTCTACCTCGTTCGGCATGAAAGAGGGCAGCACCAACTACGTTCTCTCTACGGGTCACTTTCCGAAATCATTCGAGAGCAACGCGATAGAAGACAGCAACACTAACCCTAAGTAAATCCTTCAAATTTAGAAACAGATGATTAATATACGTGCATCATCTGTTATCATGTCTTTTATCCCCATCTCAAACAGCATATCTACTATTCATATCTTAAAAACGTCGTCGTGAACAGCTGATCACTGAGCCACAGAGATCATCCGTCTCCATTATTTTCGTTAGATCTTGAGGCCTTCGTGTCAATAGATATTTTTCGAACCCGATACAAGATACAAGCAGAGGATCCGAATCTTGGCTTGTCAACTCCTAGAAGCAGGGCCTTCTCTTTCAAAAGGAACTGGCAGGCCCGGGTTTAGCGCCCCAAAATGTTAGGGGCCTGAAATTTCAGTGATTTTCATGGCTAAATTGTGTTGTTCTTTGAAACTTTAGTGAAAAATAAAGTATTAAAATATAAAAAAAAGCAGCAAAATAAGTTGAGTAAATGGTTATTTTCAATTTTAAAGCATTAGCTTTTGATTCAGCCATTGACCACCATTATGAGAGCAATCATATACAAAAGTTTCGTTAGGGGGCCCCCCCAAACATTATGTGCCTGTACTCTGTGTTATCATAGACCAGACCCTTCCCAGAAGGGTTGATTTGGTATGGGAACTTGGGGCACTTTGTGACCCCGACGGCTACTATAAAGTTCACCAATCACTATTAGCGTGCTCGAGAAGTCTTCGGCCGGCAGGGCTGGAACTCGCAACCTAAAGGGCACATTGCACGAGCGAAAATTCTCCAACCCAACCCTCAACTCAACCATTTCTTCAATTCAAAAATTGGATGTCATATATCTGCCGTCTGCTATGGAAGTTGGGGTTGGATAAAGTATTTTCAACGTCGTCTATCGCCCACGATCTGGTTGATCCAGCCTAGTACTTAAACCAATCAGATACAAAGACATTACGTCATTTTAAAGCCTGTGCAGATTCAGTCAATTTTGATGAGAAAACATAAATTTTCGCCAAACATGAGGATGAAGTTCTATTAATAATTGCCCGAAAATTGAATATGAGAGCAACCGTTCATGCAACGCTGGCAACCCTATGTCCAACTTCGCGAAGTCAAAATTAAGATAAAATTTGAAGATCGAGTTGCGTTGAGTGTTGGGTTTGTGGATATATATTGGCGGCCATATAATATGCTCTTAACGGATGCCAGTTCATCACTCTACCACCAGAATATTAAGTCAATTATGTCACTTACTTGGATTTCTACTTTTTCAAGTTTCTGCAGTCGGCATACCCCGACACGCTTCCTTTCTCCTATTTTTCCGCACACGTCACATTTACTCCAAGAACCCCACTCCGCATAACATTCGTACTTGGACAAAGATGGAATTGTTTCTGTCAACGATAAAGAATATTTTTAATATCGATAAACTATCACAAATTAACAGTGTGGCAGACAAACACTTATGTTATCATGTAAGTACTCGAGACACTTGATATTTGTTCGACTAAAGACACGATAACCTTCGCAAAAGAGCAACCCTCGGTCAAGCGATTAGCCTCTGTTGACCACAAGATCATTAACCTGTGGCGTATTATTAATGGCCAAGTGGGCATATATTAACAAACAATTATGTACTTCGGAATATGTGTACCTCTGGAGCGAAGAGGTTGAACATTAAATTTTACTCACTTATTCCTTTGCAAGTTTTTAGCCATTTGAGAACTTCTTTATTCAGGACAGCTGGCATATCTAGTAAAATTAAGCATAATATTATTAAGAAACACCCGTATTATATGTAGTTTATAGTTTCACAATCAAATGTTTATCTTAACTATTTTTTCTTCGTTTAAATATTAATACATTTGACTTACTTAATTCCAAAGGATCCAATTCTGTTCTATGTTCAACTAAAAATAAAATTTAAAATTTTAATATGAAATAAAAAAAAAAGTTATAACATTCTATAGAATGCTATGGTGTTAGTGAGAATAAATTAGTTTTAATTTTACTCGTACATTATTTTCTAACAATTGTTCCAATAAAATGGTATTACATTTTTGTTGTAAGTTTTAATTTGGAACTGCACAAAATAACGGTTATTTTTAAAAACCTGTAAAATTTCCATCATGAGTCTTCTTATGAAGAAGTAATAGAGTCATATTAATCTATATAATTTAGGTGGTTAAAATTAAAACTACTTTTCAAAATGGTTGCAAAATGAGAACTAAATGAGCCTAACTGTCTATAATTGTAGACCTTCTGAATCGCCATTAAGTAGAACATCCCGGGAATCCCATGTAGAGAATAAATGAATGAATGAATGTATATAAATGAATTAATTAATGAATAAAAAGAATAAATGTATATACATGAATAAATGAATATAAATGAATAAATGAATAAATGAATAAATGAATATAAATGAATAAATGAATATAAATGAATAAATGAATAAATGAATAAAAATGAATAAATGAATAAAAATGAATAAATGAATAAAAATGAATAAATGAATAAAAATGAATAAATGAATAAAAATGAATATAAACGAATAAATGAGTAAAATAAATAAATGAACGAAGGAACCAACAAACAAATAAATAAACAGCGTTCAATCGATACGAAGATTACATTTCCGTTACCATCGAGTAGAATATCCATCTTAGCATGTTCGTCCTCCGCATCGTAACAGAAATAGTAGGCTCCGTCCTGTTCGGTCACCTGCCGGATAATCAGGCTATGGTCCTCTACCACGAAAACCCGGTTCTTTGCCGGATCGTCGTGCATGTCGAGTTTCACCGGATTTTCTTTCCCGTGTAGGCTTTTTCTTCTCCAGATGCGTCCGCTTATACCCGGTCTTTTATTACTGTAAAACAGTTTTTTAACAAACAAAAAAAACAGTTTTAAAACAGTTGCGGTTAACTCATCCTTTCATCGCTTAGGGGCTGGGGAGCCCAGTTGGTTAAGGCGTTCGCTTTGCATGCTGAATGTCCCAGGTTCGGGTCCGGGCATCACCAAAATAACTGCCGACTCACCAATAGCCCTCGTGTAGCCCTATGGCGACGATAATTCAAACTAAACTATACTGGGGTCGCGTGTGGTTGACCCCCTGACCGGGACATATGCCTAGCACACAAGAGTCCTTGATCACGTAAGCTGAAATAGGCAAGGCAGGTTTTTGCCAAGTTCAAGTATTAGTTCAACCTTCGGACTTAACGTTCAACTTCTCTAAACCCTTTAAAAATGAAGTATGTCGCCTGAGTTCCACATTCTGGGAGATAAAGGATTAAATTGGGGAAGGGTACCTGACAGTTCCCATTAAAAAATTATTTTAAATATAACTAATAATTTTGCCACAAAAAAGTAGTCAATGCTGATAGACTCTCTCAATATTTTTCATTCGTGTTCAAACGTGATTTTGTGGTGCTTACAGATTCCAAGGATCCAAAAGCCCTTTCACGACGCACTACCACAAATATCCAGAGCCTGACCATGACAGGTTGGAGCCCAAGGCTCGGATACTTTTGGGGGGCCCTTTTCGGATTGATATTTTAACAAAAAATACATAGTTGATAAAAAAACCCTTTTTTTTAGTAAAGTCAATCTCCAAATTTAATAATAAAAAAATCAATCAATCTTAGTGCTTAATTTTATAGAAATCATAAATTGTAATACTAATTAAAGTGACAAGAAAGTCGGTTATTTTAGTTCTTTTAGAAATTCTTGTTCTCAATGTAAATTAAATTCGAATTCATAAATACACTGAAATCCAATGAGTGTGTTATGCTGGATTATACGAACGTAAAAATGGAAGGATACGAATTAAAAATGGAAGGATAATACACAACCTATTCCTGTATATTATTGCAAAAGAATATTAATGAAAAATTATAATTATTTCGTTTTAATATTTACCAGTAGTTACAGGGTAATCTAACATCAGATCCCAGTGTGCTCAAAACTAAAACAACAGGAATCGATGACAAGCCTTTGGGTAACTCCTTGGCTTTTGATCTTTCGATGCAGTTTTGAGAAATTGTTGAATCTGTTTTAAGAAAAAGCACGGAAATGATGTAAAATTGACCTTCCAAAAGACGCGTATCTCTCTTAGATAAACTACGACAGTAAATTTTTTAATTGCATTTAGATTAGTTGAATACAAATACATGCAATTGATAAAAAAAAACATTATCAAAATATCAAAAATGATAAAAGAAAGTTGACTTAGATTTCTTCATACGCGTAAGACTAGGGCCAAAAACACATTTAATCTTTTACCGCATCTGAAATACAAATAAAGTATGCATATTTCCCTGATGATTCAGAAGCTTGAAACTCGTATTCATTAGACACAATTTAATTTTAAAAAAATTGATAAAATGGGTAAAGTATTTAAAAAATCTTCTAAATATATTTTTCGTAACAAAATATAGCTAAATTTAAATTAAATTTCAAATATCTCATATGTTTAAATTTATGCTTACTAGTTAAGAAAGTTAATACGAAAACGGTAGTCAAGATATTCAGTTCCATCCGAATTAACTTGAATGAATAATCATTTTAATAAAACTTTTATGTAAACATCCAAGCAATAAGTTTTATTAAAATAAAGAACTGTCTAGTGTGTAAAATTTTAAAACGCGTGCAGTTAAGACATCGTGCTAATAATGATGAAATTTTGAAATTTGTAATACTAAAATGAATAATTTTAAATTTTGGTGACGATAAAAAAATTTGGAATAAATTAAATTGTTGAATATTTAATGTAATGAATACAGTAGAACCTCGATTATCCGATCTAATTGGGACCGGAGATAGGTCGGATAATCGGAAATTCCGGATAATAGAGAATTTTCATTAAACAATAAAACTTACAGTACAGAAAACCGCCGGAAGTCCGCGGACCTGAAATTCGCCAACGTACCAAATCCTCGCTGGTTTAGGAGTTGTAAACATTGAATTTTACTTTTTAGTTATCTTTAAAATTGAAATTTTTTGGCAAAAAGAAAGTTCTAAAACATTATTTGGAATTTATATTCTTATTTTTTTAAATATCTTAGAGGAGATCTGGGAAAACTGCTTATTTTTTTGTTTTATTGTGTCTAAAGATATCACATGTAGTCACACGACTTTAGACGATTCAGTGATTTCTTTCGAAAACTTAGGATTGCCAGTAATTCGCTCTTACTTTTTTGAGTTGCCGAAGTTTTGCTATCTTAAAATAACCGCAGTTTCCCGATTTCATAAATATCACGATTTAAGAATCACCGGAGAATTCAGATTTCTGAATAGCCGGAGATTCCCAATTTTTTTATTGCGAAAATTTGCTGATTTTAGTATCTCCGAAGATTGTTCACTTTATAATCGTCGTAGAATTCCGAGCTTGGTTTCATGTGTGAACAAAGGAGAATTACCTTATTTTATAAAATTTTGATTTGAATTATGGACGGTCGGTTAATAGAGAGTTCCGGATAAAAGAGGGTCGGATAATCGAGGTTCTACTGTATTTTAAACGGAAATGAGATAAATTTCAATGCCTCTGATAATAAATAGTATTGTTTTTATTAGCATAAGCAAAATGCATAGTTCATTTTTAAGTTTATATTTATTTTTAACATCCTAGAGGCGAATGTCGCTGATGCAACATGTTAACGAGATTCGATAATGCCACAAAAAATTGGACGTATTACTTCGAAACAAAATCTTTCTACGGGAATGTCTCTATGGTTATAAATAAATATCTTGTACATTTCAATTACAGCATTTTTTAAAGTAATGGATTTGTGACAAAAACTAATGGAAATGTCTGTTATTTTTGTTCCGTAAAAGAAAAGGACTATCAACAACTAACTTTTAAATAATGGTCATGTTTCAGTCTAAGTGTAACAGTTACACAGGAATGAAAATAGGGTCTCAATTGGTTAATCAATGTAGTGGGCGGAACTTACCATGCCATACCACTAATCACCGAATCCACCACTGAAATCCAGGGTAGAAAATAGAAAATACGTCACGTGAAACAATCAACTTACTTTACTAAACAACTCAACTCTTGCCGGCGATTTGTTTGGATTTGTGTTGTGTTTTGCGTGTCCAATGTTTCGTTATAACTTATGTGTAGTTTTTTGACTAGGCTATCGAAGTTACGGTATTTTTTTAACATGTTCTGTCCTTTTTTATAAATATATTTTCAAACTGAATCATATTTTATAAATTAAAAATGAAGCAGGTGTTAATGGTGGCCGAAAAGCCGTCCCTTGCACAATCCTTAGCACAGATATTGTCAAATGGAAGAATGAGGCAAAGAAAGGGACTAAGTTCTGCTTGTTCCATTTATGAGTATGAGGGAACTTTTATGAATCAGCCTGCGAAATTCAAAATGACTTCTGTCTGCGGGCATGTATTTAGCACAGATTTTCTTCCAAGGTATAATAATTGGGACAAAATAGATCCGGTAGGTTGAAATATTTACATGTATGACTAATAAAGTATTAAAGTAGCTTTACTAATTGCAAATGGCGCCAGAAAACATACACTAGAATGCATCGTTCTGAAATGTGTTCTTTAAATAACGATTCTTTAAACAAATGGGCTGGGGACCTCAGTCGGTGTTTGCCTTGCAAGCTAAAGGTCCCAGGTCCAGGCATTGCCAAAATTACTGCCGACCTATAAGCGGTCTAAGCAGCCAAACAGTCGGATGAATGCTACCCCATTTAGAGGGATTGCACATTAAATATGCCCATAAGTCTGACACTGGATACAATGTTGCCCTTAACAGTTGTGTTGGATATCTACTCAGGTGTTAGCTAGTCACTTAACTGGTTCTAATATGCGACCCCCCCATCGTTAATGGCCATTGTGTAGCTCTGGTGCGACGTCAATTCAACGTAATCCTAATCCTAAACTTAAAGGGGGCTGGGGAGCCCAGTCGGTTAGGCATTAGCCTAGCATGCGAAAGGTCCCAGGTTCGGGTCCGGGCAGCGCCAAAATAACTGCCGACCTATAAACGGCCCGTGCAGTAGAAAATGTCTGACAAATAATACCCCGTGTAGAGGGAGTGCGTTAAATATCCTTCAAAGTCCTAACGCTGCGTACGATGTCGCCCTTAACAGTTGCTTTGGGTGCCTACTCAGGTGTCGGCTCGTCACTTGACTGTGGTTCTAAAATATTACGCCCGTCGCCAACAGCCCTCGTGTAGCTCTAGTGCAACGATAATTCAAACTAAACTAAACCTAAACTTAAAAAAAACAGCTCTGATGTAGTAAATCATTTAAATAGATATAAGATATTTTTCATAAAATAACTTTGTAGTAAAGATACTGTTGGTGCTGGGCTTTATAATTCAGAACTAGGTAAATAATAAGTTGACGGTGCTTCTGTCGCCAAAGGATTTGGCCTAAAAAACAACAACAACTTGGCGAAACTCGCGTGTTTCCCCATTGCCAGATTCCTTTACGCCGATGCAGTTAACCCTAGTTACTTTCGAAAAAATAAACCAGACTCGGGGGTTTTGGTTTGCTTTGGGCAACACAAAACAAACTTTATTCTACACAATGGGCTAGTACTTGCAATCCAGTTTAGTTTTGTTTGAAAATTTTCGCACTAGAGCTACACGAGTGGGATTCCAGTTTAATATCGTTTGAAAAATCGTCGCACTAAGGCTACAGGAATGGTTATCCAGTACGCACGCGTTTAGGCTACGGGCAATTTAGTTTAGTTTAAATTATCGTCGCACTAGAGCTACAAGAGGGAGTGGAAATCCAGTACGCACGCGTTCGGGGCTCCGGGCAATGTTTTTTTCTCTAAAAAAACATCAGTATCCTACATGGGGCAGTACTGTAGGGCCCATTGAAAGCCTAAACACTCATTTGGGGCCCCGGGCAATTTTGTTTTCTCTAAAAAACATCAGTATCCTACATGGGGCAGTACTGTAGGGCCCATTGTAAGCCTAAACACTCGTTTGGGGCCCCGGGCAATTTTGTTTTCTCTAAAAAACATCAGTATCCTACATGGGGCAGTACTGTAGGGCCCATTGTAAGCCTAAACACTCGTTTGTGGCCCCGGGCAATTTTGTTTTCTCTAAAAAACATCAGTATCCTACATGGGGCAGTACTGTAGGGCCCATTGAAAGCCTAAACACTCGTTTGGGGCCCCGGGCAATTTTTAATTTACAAAGTAAATCAAAAATAAATTGTTTAGTTTTGCAAAAAATTCTGAATTTAAATAAGCACCATCCATAATAATCGGATGTTCAAAAGCCAAACGCAAACGAAAAACAAAACCTCACGAAATGACGAAAGAACAAAAAGTAATTTATAGAATACAAATAAATCTCACGCGCATATCATCCGCGCAACCTAAATTCCGCGCAAATATCACCAGCGCCAGCGATTGGACAATAATTAATTTAGAACAAAAAATCCCACGCGCCTAACATCCGCTCAAGTATAACCAGCGCCACCTAGCCACAACAAAGATTCCACAACGTATTTCACCAGAAAATGCCGCATCACCAAAAAAAATTGTTTATCGCTCCCAACAAAAGCGCCAAATCGCTTGGCGACAGAAGCACCGTCAACTTAAAATTAACCCAGAACTATGGTAGAAGGGTACATGAGTGGGAACCCAATACAACCTTGTAATGATATTATACATGGAATAGACATTTACAAGGACATTTGAACGTGTTGGTTTCTGCATGAATCAGTTCCAGAAAAGTTTCAACAACTTAAATAACGTTTCTGCACATTACAGAGAAGTCATTGAAAAATTACTTTTTACAAAAAATGTTGTGTATATAATGTTTTTCACTATTTTAGCTTGCTTTTGTTATTATTATATATTTAATCCTATTTTGTTATTATTATATATTTAATCATATTCCTAATTTATTATATATTTAGTAGAAGAAAGAAAAATTAACAGGAGAATAGACAACAAATGCAAGATTTAACAAGTAAACTTTAACTATTACAAAATTTTATAACTTTTTAAAAGTTATGTGTGTTGTTTGAAAAATTACTCTAGATGGACTTATAGAAGTTGGTATTCCTTGGATGGTTAATGGTATGATGTGCATTTAGTTCTAGTGTGTTAAACATTGAACAAAATCTTGTGGGCTGATTAGTACTCAAATGTTGAAATTCAGTTTTTCTAATGTAAAAACCACACGAAAGTTACTTTTTCCTAATTTTTTTCTCTTTTAATGACCTTTATTTTTTTTTTCAGGCTGAATTATTTTCTGCCCAAACTGAGAAAAGAGAAGCGAACCCAAAAATGAATATACCAAAGTTCCTGAATTCTGAGGTTGGTTTGTTCTTAACTTTTTAAGTTAAAATAAAGTTCTCCAAACAGTTATATTTAAATTCTTAACAAAATTTTAAACATGTGTTAAGTCGACCATGTTTTAAGTCAAACGAGTAACATTAATTTTTTTGTTAAAAATTAATTTTTGAAAGCATAACCAATTAATTCCCATTATGGAAAAAGATAGATACAATCACCTAGAAACTTATAGCGTATTTTTATTGCTGCCTTCGTCTAAGATATTTAACTTAGCTCATATCTGCTTTGCAATTTTAATTTCACTATTATATAACTAGATTGATGATTAGTATTTCAGCTGGCAACCAGCAAAACAGAATGCTAAATGTAAAGACTTTTTTTTATCATAAGAGGCTAAGAGCTTAAATATGCAGAATTTTTTTTGTGTGGGTGCATGTAAAACTCTTTGTCCCAAGGCACGATATTACTGTATCAAGAAGTTTAAATCTCTAATTCAAACACGTTTGAAATGTTTTAACAATCAAGCAGATAAACTTCTTGTTTTGTGTCAATTAATACTGACCCTGAAGATATATATTGAATACATATATGTACATCTCTATCTGTTATCACTTAGATGTTTGTTTATAGGCTCGAAATTGTGATTATTTGGTACTTTGGCTGGATTGCGACAAAGAAGGGGAGAACATCTGTTTCGAAGTTATTAATTGCACTAAAAGTGCAATGAAACCTCCAGCATACAGTAAAGACCAGGTAAAAATATTAAAATACATTAAAATACTCATTGTTAACTGTGTCTTGCTTTAACAAAATTTAATTTGATTCTAGATTGTCTTTCGTGCCAAATTCAGTGCCATCACAGACAAAGACATTAAGCTTGCTATGAAGAACTTGATCGAACCCAATGAAAATGAAGCTCTGTCTGTGGATGCTCGGCAGGAACTGGATTTGAGGATAGGATGTGCTTTCACCAGATTTCAAACTAAGTTTTTTCAGGTGATTTATTAATAAATACGGAATGTATTTAGCTCTCAAGCGTTAGACCTGGCTTTTTCCTTTTTTGTGTATCAGTCTTTCATACAATAAACTTAAATTTCAAAATTTTATAAATAATGAATTTTTATTCATAATGTACTTTTTCCATTTATAAATGATTTTAAGATCATGTCATCAAAAATAAAACTAATTAAAAAAATTTACGACATGTTATTTGAATTAAATTTAATTTTAAAATTTATGCAGTGGAAATTGCCATATATTTTTGTCCATTACCCTGCTGTTCAGAAAGTTAAGATTTGCATTGCATGTTATTATGTTTCTGTCTCACAGGCTATTAAGAGTTGTAGGGGTTCAGATAAAAGAGAAAATGCCTTTGATGTAACTTAAATTTAATCAGTGGAAGAACATGTTGTGTGACAAAAAAAGAAAAAGAGAAAATCACCTTTAATTTTTTTGTAGTTTGCACGTAGATCCGTTAAAAATGGTACTTGCTTATAGTAAAGTTAGCGTTTAGAAAAAATTTGAAACTTGCTATATCTAACATAGGGAATAATGTGTTCATTGATGCAAAAATCTCAATCTTTTCAAAAATGTCACATAGCACATTCTTCCCTTAAGCTCTTTAATTCTGGTGTTACACACATTCCCAAAACATAAATAAAAATCTGTATAAAAAAATTGAGGAAGGGGTTAGCTGTGCTAGTTCAAACTTTGGCCATAACTGACTTTTCTTGGTTTTTTATAATTTTTTACTTCTCTCCATTTAGAACAAGTATGGAAATCTGGACAGTGCCTTAATTTCTTACGGTCCATGTCAGACTCCGACTTTAGGATTTTGTGTGGAGAGACATGATAGAATAGCTTCCTTCAAACCAGAAACATACTTTGTTCTTTCTGTTAAGGTATAGAATGTTTATTGCATATTTTTATAAAATTATTTTACTGTTACAGACAATTAGTGCTTTCAATTTGGTGGGGGGTCTGATTGAAGTTTAATGTTTGAAAATTAAGCTCTTAACATAATCATGTAATATTAATTTTACTTTTGAAACTGTTAGCGGTTTAAAGTTATTAAAAAAACTGAATATTTTTTGTTTAAGGATTTATTTGGGCTATTTATGTATGAATGACTTGAAACAGCCCCAAAAAATGATTCAGCTTTTGTAATTGTTATCTTTGTCATGGGGATGAGTCTTTATGGAAGTTTTTTATAGGTTATAATTTTAGGAAATATGGCCTATAAAAATCGTTAGAAGTTTACAAAAAAATTCCATTTATTTTGTAAAAAAAAAGTAATTTGTATAAAACTTTGAAATTTGCTTGAAAAAAACTATAATTCTTAAAATATTATATAAAATGCATAAAACTATAAAACATTTTGGTATGAACTACTAATATAGAAATAAATTGGTATGTTTGTGAAATTGAACTATTTTGCATATTATTTTTGTGTTTGTGTCATTAATTCATTAGTGAAAATTTTTACATTTTGCAAAAAACGTTGTTAAATAAATATTGCCAAAATTGAGTGATTAAATAATTGTGATAATATTATGGATCTTATTTATATTTGCTTAAAATAATTGGTTAAATTTTTTTTTGTAGGTAACTGCACCTAGTCAAAAGATTTTGACCCTGGATTGGGATAGAATTAGAATATTTGACAATGAAGTTGCCAATGTGTACTTTGCTATGATTAAACAGAAAACTGAAGCCAGGTATGTTGTATTTAATAGTATACATCAATTTTCCATTTTCCACAAGACCTAATGTAAAATCATACATTGTTACATTGAAATTTTAATGCAAGTAATTATTGCTGTGGAAGAAAAACTGGCAATTGTCCACTATAATATTGACAACCAGCCTTTTTTATAGCTAAGAAAATAAAACATCCATAAATAAAGTTTTTATTAATTACTTCATTATATATTTAGCGTTTAAATATTTCAAGAAATTTAAATTTTAAAGATCTTCTTAATAATTGAAGAGCACAGAGGAAAAACCGCTTAATTTCGTAGAAAACTTTTCTCATCGGGCCTCTCTGGCGATGAAAGCGAGTAATCGCCTAAATTGGTGTAAGGAAACAAGTTTCTCACTTTCTTGTGCTTCTTCTCTCACTGCAACCCTGAAATTCAGTTCCGTGTTTTATTCAAAAAAATCAAATCATCAAATTTCCCGTTGAACTCGTTGAAATTTGATTTCCAGACATTTTTTGCGTTGTTGCCAGATCAACAATGGCATGAGAAGCTTTATTTAACGATAATTTTTTAAGTAAAATTTATTTTTGTAATCAAATGCGTTTGGAATGTCAACAATTTGGACACAAATACTTTTATTGTAGTTTTCAACTGTTTTTCATATTTTTGGGAGGGTTCGCATGCACATAGTTTGTTAAGTATATATATATTAACATAGTTGTGTGCTACACTCTAGAGAGATGATAGATAGTTTGAAGAACTTTTCCTTTTTAAGCACAAAAAATAGTTCTTTGCTTATTATTATTTTTATAGGTAATACTGATTCATTACGACTACCTGGTTATTAGAAGGCTTAAATTAGAAAGTATTCATTTGGATTCGAGAAAATTTTTATAGTGATCACCTGAAAGATAATCTATGAAACTAATAAAATTTCCCAGCGATACTCGGTGGAACATTTTTAAAAGCCAATCATAACGATATATTATTTTTAGCCTACATTTCTTTTTTTAATTCGAAAGAATTTAAAAAAAATGAAAAAGTAGGTATTGACATGCGGTTGATGTCCGTCCGTCCGTCTGTCCGTCCGTACCCCCTTCCAAAATCGGTTCTATCCATCGGATCTTAAAAATTCTTTTTTGTTACAAAGCTATGACCTCAGATACCCAACTTTCATACTTTTTGTCTGTCTGTCTGTACGTCCGGCCAGGCCCGGACTGGCCCGCCGGCCCATCGGCCATCGGGCCGGTGCGCCTTTCCCCCCCCCCCCAAAAAAAAACACTTCTGACTCATAGTTTTTGAACCCTAGATTCATCTTCTTGAATCTTGTAGAGTGTAGACTATTCAAATACGACTTCGAAAGACGATACAACGTGAGCAGCATTCGCAACGGACTCCAACATTCGCAGTGTGTTTTTCTTTTGAGGGAAGGAGTGGGTTATTTTGTGCTGTCTTGGGATGAAGCCGATACTTAAAAAGCGCGCCTTTACTTGCATAAATCCATACTGGGCACTGCGCTGACGAGACGGTTAAATAAACCATTATATTCAAAGCAAACTATTCTACATCGATATTAAATTAGACCTTGTAGACATTTTTTAATTTCTCGCTTTTGGTTTCTTTAGTAAAACAGAGCGCAAGTGGGACAATTAAGGCGTCACATGCCACTGATGATACTTTCCCAGGTTCTGTCCTCGCCTAAATCTGATGGTGCTGGACAGAAAGCTAATCCTGCCAGTAATATAAATGTGCACGCTAAAGATGTCGTGGTCTACAATCCTGACGCTGCGGGGGATTTCGCTATAAAGTTGGGTCGGGTGCCAGGTTAGGTTTCGGCCTCGTCACTTGACCGCGTTTCTAAAGAGTGAGACTCATCGCCAATCGCCCTAGTGTAGGTCTAACAACATTTTCAATAAAACAAAATTTTAGCAAAAAAAAGGCGTTTTCAAACACTTTATAATTATGGGTCTTGTTTACTAATCTTGAATACCTGGTGCCGAATCGTGAGGTGAGGTAATCGTTTCCGGCTGTCTATTTCTAGCCTCCTTCAGGAGCTTTAACACAGCCAATAACGCCTCGTAATTTAGAACCCTGGTCAAGTGACGAGGTCGACTCCTGAGCGGGCACCCAACGGAACTTTGAGCGACATCGTACGCTAACGCCGTCGGGACTTTGGAATCCACAGATTTAACGAGTACGTCTGTCCCAGTGTACTCGGACCCATCCGTGATGAGGATTTTTCTACTATTTCCAGCACGGATCCGATTTATAGGATGACTGACAGTAGGTGGGATTCGAACCCCCGCACTCCTGAGAGGGTTGAATCTCTAGGCTGGTGCCTTAACCACTCGGCCACGGACGGGCCACCGAATCGTTTCATTGGAGCGCAAGATATCGCATAAGTCACCCTGTTGCACTTTCTTATTTGCAATTTCAATACCTGATTCCCATTTTTATTTAAACTGTTTCATAGGAGCGCAATTGAATTCATAGGTTAGGTTAGTTTGAATTCGCACTAGATCTACACTAGGGTAGGGCTATTGCTACGGGTGTCGTAATTTAAAACCACAGTTAAGACTCTTCATTAGACGCCACCTACCGGTCGTCCCTCAATAGTAACTCTATGGTAAAATCGCGACAGCTTTCGAATGCATATCACAAGAAATTATTGGAATTTTTTCACGCGGTTTGTGTCGTTAGACAGATTTGACTTTACTGTTACATTACCTTTTTGATATTTTTGTTTAAATGTTTGTAAAAAAAAATTACGTAAAAATTAACTTTAACTTCATTTTGTTAAAATTGAGAACAAGATTTTAAAAAAGTGAATAAGCAAATATCGAGATTGAACATTTCTGTCTTAAACTTGACTTTAAACTTTGAAATTGGAAGGGTCTTAAGTGACGAGCCGACACCTGAGTAGGCACCCAACGCAAGCGTTAATAGCGACATCGTACGCAGCGTCGGGACTATGGAGCATATTTAACGTGCACTCCCTCTACACGGGGTATTAGTCGTCGGACGTTTTTGACTGCATGGGCCGTTTATAGGTCGGCAGTTATTTTAGCGATGCCTGGACCCGAACCTGGGACCTTCCGCATGCAAGGCGAACGCGTTAACCGACTGGACTCTCCAACCCCCAAATATGAGTTATAAAAAATTAAAACTAATTAATGTTCATAAATAGTAATACTTTGTAGTAAAAAAACTGCATTTACAATGGAAAATTAAATTAAAATTCCGAACCTGGGACCTTCCGCATGCAAGGCGAACGCGTTAACCGACTGGACTCTCCAACCCCCAAATATGAGTTATAAAAAATTAAAACTAATTAATGTTCATAAATAGTAATACTATATATAGTAAAAAAACTGCATTTACAATGGAAAATTAAATTAAAATTCAATTTTAATTAAAATACAGTAATTAAAATTAGATTAAATAAAAATAATTGTAAGTGAAAAACTAATTTTAAATTTTAATTCCAAATAATTTTAATTGAAAATAATATTAAAAAATTGAATCCTTCCCCTCCCCCCCCCCCAATTTTTTATGCGCCCTTTGGAGCCGGAAGCAAAGAGTTCTATAGTAGGGTAGAGACTGAACCTGGCAACAGCACCATGGACCAACACGGAGACAATATAGGGTGGCATGTGGGGCCCGATGGCCGAGTGGTTTGGATTGCAGGCCATAACGCTAGCAGTCCGCGCGCTGTAACAGGTGCGAGTTCGATTCCCGCCTTTGCCCTGGGTGTACTTCCTCTCTCAGTATCAAAATTATAAATTAACTAGAACTTTTGCCACTCTATTCGGGCTCCGTAGTGAGCCATGGCTGCCGATGTCAGCTCAGTACGAGTCGTTCCTCTACCCTACTATAGAACTCTTTGGCCGGTAGTGCCGGTAAAACTGCGCCTTTGTCAGGAAGCCAGTCCGGCCCTGGTCCGGACGGTCGTAAATCTACTATCTGTCGGCAAATTTCCCATTGAATTAGCATTGAAATTCAATTTTGAGTCATTTAAATCACTGTAGGTATTGAAATGCGGTTGATGTCCATCTGTCTGTCTGTTCGTCTGTCTGTCTATCCGTCTGTCCGTATCCCTCTTCCAAACTCGGTTCTATCCCTCGGATCTTAAAAATTCTTTTTTGTTAGAAAGCTATGACCTCAGATACCCAACTTTCATACTTTTTGTCCGCCTGTCTGTACGTCCGGACGGCACATAAATCTACTATCTTTTGGCGAATTTCCCATTGAATTAGCATTGAAATTCAATTTTCAGTCATTTAAATCACTGTTGCCAAATCAACAATGGCATGAGAAACTTTATTTATTTAAACATATTTGAAGCAAAATAATATTTTCATGAATCAGTTTGGAATGACGTCATAAAATGTAGCACAATTTGATTCTTTGATTATTCATTAATTATCTACCAAGAAAGCGGCAAGGCATACTTTTGCATGCAATTATGCTTAGTTTTAATTTACATTTCTTATTTTTTAATGCAGTTCGGAGTAGTTTCATTACTTTTGTTATTAATAAATATTTAATTATTCTTCGAACTACAAATAAATCACGAGCAGATAATAAATAATATTTAATTAATTTACGAAAGAATATTAAGGAAAATAGTTGATTTTGGCTTTTAGAAGTTTAAATTATAGCTGGGTGCTGTGTTTCGATTTTTTTTCTAATGTGTATAAATCTAGTGTAGAAACGGCTGTTGATGATATTACTTTAGGAACCTAGTTTTTTTTTTCCGATTAGAACTTCAGTAAGTATTTAAGTAACAGGAAAGTAGGCTATTTTAGTTCTTTATGAACTTCTTGTTTTAATTAGCTAATATATGTTTTTTACATTTATAATTTTTTTTATTTAAAATTTAACCATAATTAACTGATAAAGCAAATTAATTTTGAAAAATGAACCACTTTGAAAAATGGTTATCCTAGAAAATATGCAATTTACATTAGTTGGATACTTCTTTCAATACTTAAAAATCCATTTTTTCCCAAAAGCTGACTCTTCAACTAATTTAGGAATCTTAAAATTTTCAGATTTAATACACTGAAAAAGAATTAAAATCACATTATTTTCATTTAGAAATTGATGTACCTCCGATGTTCACTAGTAACAGATTTTTTTTTGCTAAGTACTTCTATATTTTTTTCATAATAATTTTATTAGAAACAAACAAAACTAACCTTTTAATGATGTGAATAGCAAATATGTTGAACTTTAAAAATAAAGTATGATTGATTAAAAATCACGCATTTTTCTAAAACAATTAAGAGAAATTTTAAGATTCGTAAATTAATTGAAAAGTCCTAAACCATGACTTTTCTACCTACCAAGAGATTAACGCGGTGCACGATTCCGACGCTTGGACCAAGCAAAGAAGAAAGAGAAAAACCGCTTTCCTGTCGCCAATGTCCGCCAAGCAGATACAATTACGGAACACCTCCTAATAAATAAAGCGGTTCTTCCCCTGTACTCTTCAATTCTATAAGTGGTGTAATAGAGTTTAAAATTTCCACACATTTTGACATTTGTTTTTTAGTTTTGCATTTATTAAATATATCAACAGTGATTTCTAAACACTGAAATATCATTCAGGGTTACTAACATCTCCCAAAAAGAAAAGGTGAAACAGCGCCCTTTGGCTCTAAACACAGTGGAACTAATGAGAGTCGCTAGCTCTGGTCTTAACATGGGCCCCCACCATGCCATGATGATTGCTGAGAGACTGTACACTCAAGGATATATCAGTTACCCGAGGACAGAAACAACGAACTATCCAGAAAACTTTGATATCAGGTGATCTGCCATTTTTTATTTTAGAAATATTGAAAATACTTTTAAATGTTTAAATTTAGTTGGATTTGGGAATAAGTTAAAGTGAAGTCAGTTTAAAGTTAAAGAGGTCACATTGAAATTTATAGCGATTTCTAGTTAGTTTACATAAAAGATAAATTATCCTCGAAAATGACATTTTGCTGAAAAATAAAACTTTTGACTGTAAAGGAAGTTTTCATGACATGAAATATTTTCGAAAATGATGTTCTGTGAAAAGAATTAAAGTTTTGACCTAAAGAAGGTTTTCATGCTATATACTCTATTTAATTCTCATTCTTAGTCCTATTTCTCGTATTAAAAAAAAACTTTGGATAATTCTTATTGATTGAAACATTTTATAAATTTTAAATGTAAAAAAAAGTTGTAAAAAAGAATTTTACTTCACTAATAAAACATATATTAAACATAAAAAAGCATATAGAAATGAATTTAAACTTGTGATTATAATATGCAATCAGTTCAAGTTTAATCTTAAAATATTGCTGTAGCTATTAAAAATTGTCATTTTAACTGCAGATGGTTCTAAAACCTTTCAAGTAAACAAAAGTAATGCTAAAAAAACGAGTAAATTCATTAATTTTTTAAAAAATTGTTTATCAGTTGAGCAAAAAAATAGCAAAATGGAAATAATAATATGAGAATGTTAATCTGATCAACAATCTTACTGAAGATTAAAATGTTTTTTGCAATTTGAACAAGTTATTGTAAGAAAATTATTGCAAACAAGGCTTTTTTAAAATGTGCTTAATTCTTTTTACAGTTATTATAAGAAAATGCTATTTCTATATGTTTTTTGAGTGATCATGTTCACCTAACATTTACTTTTAATTTAAAGAGGAACATTGCAAATGCAAAGTCGCAGTACTGAGTGGGGAAATGATGTTCAAGAATTATTATCTGGAGCAATGGTTCGGCCAAGGTAATTACCTACATTCTAAATATCATTAATAATTACATTTTTAAAAATTTCTGCTTAATGTTCTTCAAAAAAAAATTACAAAGAAAAATCCTGTTGTGTTTTAGTATTTAGGTAAAATTAGTGCCTGTGAATAGTATCTTGTTTAATTATGGTTTCTAACCTTATACCCTGAAATTTCGAGCCATACTCAAATTGCCATCTCAATATTGTGTCCAAACAAAATCAATGACTGTCGTCTTCAAACTAACATTTTATCCACATAGCAACTCAGAAAATCCTAATCAGAGAGGTAAGCAAATTGGCGGAAATGTAAATTTGTTTTCACTGCACAGGATTAAAACTATTAACTATAAATTTAATTTCTTTGTATTTTTTTAAAATATATTAGTGTAGCAGATAATTATAAATAACTCCTCCTTGCTATACATTTAGTAAGATAATTAAATTTATAATTTTTAAATTTGAAAAAGTGTGTTGCTGGGGAACCTGACAGTTAGATGACAAGTTTATACTTTTGTATTCTTCAAAGGGTTAAGGCACTATCATGAGAAATGACAATAATTTCCTTGTGACCAATCAGTCTTTTCTTCTTTACACTAAATTGCCTTTTATAGAAAAGGTCATGATGCTGGTGACCATCCTCCTATTACACCCATGAAACTTGCAACCAGAAATGAGTTGGACTCTGATTCCTGGAAAATATATGACTACATTACTAGGCATTTTCTTGGTTCTGTATGTATGAAGTCATAAGAATGACTCACTCATTTTAAATATTGTATGTTAAGACAAATATTGTATAATTTTAATTTATTTTAAATATTGTATATTTATTAATTATATTGATTAAAATAAGTTTTGAGGGTTAACAATCAGTAAGCTTACATTCTTTTAAAAGTTCAATTATAAATTTTTACCAATAAGAGATGTTATTATTAACATGCATAAAATTTCGGAAGCATCAATAATTGACATTTGTTATAAACTCTTGTAAAGTTTAACTTGTATTATTGCATACATCATCTAAAAATATTTTTAACAGTATTTTATTTGGCTTATTTACATACTTAATACTGGAATTTCAAAAAACGCAAAATGAATGATAGTGGAAACATTCAATTTTCAAGTTTTGTTTTAAAAATATCATTAACTTTGTAACATGTATTCTTTAAGGTTGCCCCTGATTTAAAGTACCTGCACACTGTGATTTCTTTACAAATCGGAGAGGAGTCTTTCACGTGTTCAGGAAAGGCACTGATAGATCCTGGCTATACTAAGCTCATGACATGGCAAGCACTTGGTGCAGAAGAAACCCTACCAGACTTAAAGAAGGGGGATGTGCTTAAAGTATCCGAGGTAAGAATCATCCTTCCTATTTTATGCTCCTACTAAATGATCTGTGTAAAAGTAATTGGTATATATATTTATGACAGAAATTATGTTATTTTAATTTTATGCAAAGAAATTATTTTAATTTATTAATATGAAAGAAAACCCTATGTGTTATCTGATTTGGGATTATTTTGTTAAGATCAAGTAATGAGATTTAAATATCATGATTATATATATATTTCTGTATTTATATTATTATTTACTAGTGTCAACAAATTGGGACTGTTTATCAACTGCAAACTTCTTGTTATAAGTTATTGTTATCTTCAAGTAACTTGTTATTTACATCACTTCATCGCATTGAAGTAAAGGAAAGAAAAGGCAAGAGAAAATTTATCCTTGCTATTTTCCTAAAAGACCTTTTTTTTTGGTGTGTGTGTTGTTTTCCACACGTGATCTATTTATTTGACTACTAATTTTTACACTAAATTTGAAGAGTCAAAGTGGTTTTATCCTGTTCATTAAAACTATTATTATGATTTCATAGTCATTAAAAATAAACATTTCGCGTTATTAAATAAATTTAGTTGCAATTTTGTATTCTGTGTCTTTTTTTTTTTGTTGCTTGTAAATATGATTTTTGAAAAATTTCTTTAAATTATTGTAATACCCTGAAGGATTTTATTTATTTAATTTAAATAATAATTTTAATTTTTACTACCATTCATTTGAAAGTATTAACATTTATTTATTAAAGTATTATTTCATTTGAAAGTAAAACATTCAAACTCCGTCAACTACAGTCAATTGCCCATAGACTCTAATGTTAGAATCTTGCTTATAACAAAAATTTTCAATCAACTCCAAATTTTTTAAAATTCATTTTCACTATTTAAATTTTGTTTTATTCGTCAAATGATGTTAATAGTTGCCAAATTTAATATTTATTTCCTGCTTAAAAATTTATTTGACTTTAGAAGAATAATTTTGTTTTTGATTCTAGTTTTGAAACATTTAAAGTTTAAGCCAGCAATGAGTATTTAAAAAGAATTCATAATAACATTTGTTTATTATGCCCCCATGTTTTCCTATACTGTAATAAACTATGAAAATCAGAAAGATAGATTATACATAGCTAAGTTAAATTACATGTTCGTGTATTGAACTGCACTTTAAAATAAAAATTTCATAATTTAGGTGAAGCTCCTTGAGCGACAAACTTCCCCACCTGACTATTTGACCGAATCAGAGCTGATTACACTTATGGAGAAGAACGGCATTGGAACAGATGCTTCCATTCCAGTCCACATAAACAATATATGCCAACGGAATTATGTCACAGTTGGAACTGGTCGGAAACTAATACCAACGTCCTTGGGTATTGTGTTGGTGCATGGATATCATAAGGTAATTACAATATGAAAGAAGAGTATGAGCAAGTAAATGTTTTTTAGTGGTTAAGAGTTTCTTGTGTGTGTGGAAAGTTAATAGTTAAATAAAATGTTAAACTGTTGCGTTCTCTATAAATATTGACGCTATTCACTAGCACACCTGTTCTCGAAATTTTGGATTTACTCTTGTATCTCATTGATTTGTCCTTATGATTGTCTCACCTGTTCTATGATCAGCAGTTTATGCATGTTGTGTGGCTTATGCCTTGGTGCATGCTGTATATTTTTATGTTTATTAAAAAAAAGCACACCTGTGGAGCAGCATTAGAGTATTGGTTTACAGAATTGGTGGTTTGAATGCCAGCAAAGTGGAGCTCAATTTATTATTTAGAACATTCTAGAACTTGCTTGTTTCTTCCAATATGTAGGAATTACTTTTGGTCTATGTATATAAAGCCTATGTCACCTATCGTTCAGGGGTCAGTTCTCCGATTTGTACCCTGCTTGCATTCATATTATAATATGCCTTTATTAAACTAATCTAAAAAATGTTTATGAAACTGCTAGTTACTCATTTTAGTTTAAATTAAATGGCTTTCTTAAAAAGTGCCCCTCATGCCATAATTTTTGAAATTCATACTTGAATGTTTTTTTAAATCGTAAAAATTATTATATGACTGATTATTTATCTTTGTAGTAGTTTATTGCTTGGTTATATTTCTGTCCAAATGTATATATTTCTTTATACTTCTGCAATAACATTGTGTTAAAACGATAACAATTTTTATTTCGTTATTTAATGTAAATATGGGATCTAACATTTCTTACAAATTTATGTAATCAAAATTCATCTTCTGCTTCAGATTGATCCTGATCTTGTGCTACCTACTACAAGGGCAGCTGTTGAAAAGCAGTTAAACTTGATAGCTCTTGGAAAAGAAAACTTTGAATCTGTTTTGCAACATACCTTAACAGTATTCCGCTTGAAGTTCCAATATTTTGTTACAAACATTGTTGGAATGGATGAGTTGTTTGAAGCATCATTTAGTCCTTTGTCTGAAAGTGGAAAACCTGTTTCAAGGTAAAAGACATGTTTCTTTTAAATTTAACACCATGTGCATACTTTATCAGAATTCCTTTTTTTTTGTATTTTAAAAAGAAATGTTTTTACTATGAGAATGAACTTTTTTTGTAATGATATACTAAACAGTGGAATTTTTACCTTATAAAAACTTTACCTAATTTTATACATTGCAAATATTTTTCTTATAATGCAATTAATGACTTATAATGTAATTCTGAAATTTATTAACTTGAAATTAAATAATCTCCTGATTCTGCATACAACGTCTTTCTAAATTTGCTTTAAACTAACTGCACAATTTAGTTTAAAAGACTGAATGAAATTAATGCAATTTCCAATAAACCAGTTTTGTGGCTAAAAATTAAAAAATTACCGGCAAATGAAAAAAGTCTAATTTCAAACCCTTAGTATTGGTCTTGTAACTAGATCATGATTAGACATTAGGCCTATAGGCAATAACCAACTTGTAGGTCTAGTGCAGAGTTAAAAATCCAACTAAAGATAAGCCTGAGAATTTAAAATTAATGTGGAATTTTTATAATTTCCAATTATTTCTCGTTGTGCTCTGTAGGTGTGGCAAATGCCGCCGATATATGAAACTAATTGCAACCAAGCCCTGTCGAATCCATTGCCCCATCTGTGATGAGACACTGTCCGTTCCTCAGGGAGGCAACATCAGAATATACAAAGAACTCAAGTGCCCCTTAGATGACTTTGAGCTATTGCAGTACACTACTGGAGTCAAAGGAAAGGTAACACAAACTTTCTAACAGCCATTATTTTTATTTGAATATATTTATAAATATTTTTCTGTTCCATTGTGTCCTGACATTCCTTAGAAATTCTAGTTAGTATTTGGTTTATAGTCCTTATTATTGCAACACAAGCTTGCCACCCTACTCCCATGTGTGGGTTTCCAGAAAGCAATTTGAGCATCTCTGTTCTAAACCTGACTTGTACTTCTGATGTGAGGTTAATTGTAAATGTTCTCCAATCCCTCTTAACCAGGCTATGTAATTAGTCTTTTTTAGACTTTTTATCTTTAAAGTGTAGATATTAGCTAAAAGCAACTTGTTTTCTTATTGATCCCCATCCATATGGTGCTGATAAAAGAAATGATGAAACTGTGTGGCAAGTTTCCGATTTTCTAGGCTTTAACAAAAAAAGTTATGTTTTTTTAATGGTATATATATTATAATGATTGAATACATTGAAAAAATTTTGTTCATTATTTAAATTGTGTATTTATTTATGAAGCAAATATCATAAATGTATAATTACACTGCAAATACTTTAAAAACAACTATTTCAATAAAACCAATCCATGACTAACACAAATCAAACAAACAATCTAAAAAAAACTAACTCCAACCTTTTGTACTATTCCTTCTCCGCAGAGCTTTGTGTTTTGTCCCTACTGCTACAACAACCCACCATTCCGTGACATGCGGAAACAGTCTGGTTGCAACGGTTGCACCCACCCCTCTTGCCAACACTCCCTGCAGAGCAACGGAGTTTCCAATTGCAACATGTGTGAAGGGGGAGTCTTGGTGTTAGACCCAGGTTCTGGGCCCAAATGGAAACTGTGTTGTAATAAGTAAGTGATAATTGAAGAGCTTAGTGGAAGAATGTGCTAAGTGACATTCTTAAAAAAAATTAAGATTGTTGTGTCAATGAACATATTACTAACTTCTTTAACGATAACATGTTTCCCCTTTTTCATACACTTTAACTTCAGTATATTTTTTAAGGTTTGCAAGTACCATTTTTAACAGATTTGAGTGCAAACTAAAAAAACTTTAAAGCTCTTTTTCTCATTTTCACCTTTTTGTCACTTAGCACGTTCTTCCACTAAGCTCTTCAATTATAGTCTGAGGAAGTTATTTCTACAGATGCTAATATTACAGTGAGCATTCTGTAGTTAATAATTCTGTTGCATTTTTAGCTGTTGCACTTTTAGCTTTTCTGTCTAATTTTTAGTTTGAACATTCTGTTGCATTTTTTGATGCAAGAATTTTTTATGGTTCAACTTATAAAGTTAATGTGGGGAAAATACTAAAGTTACAGTGAACGTTTTGTAGTTAATTTGTGTTACAATACTAAAGCCAGAATTTTTTACAGTCCAATTGGTAAAGTTATTTTTGGACAGATACTAATATTGCAGTGAACATTCTGTAGTTAGTGTTATGTTTTTGATGCTAGAAACTTTTTTTGAAAGTTGTCCTTGTTTTTTAAAGGCTTCTATAATCGGGCACCTTTTAAACATATTACTAGAAAAATACTTCAAATTTTACTAGTATTAGATAGAAATTGGCACAAAATATCAATAATACTTAGAATTTTCTTTCAATTTGTAACACAAATAATGTTGTGATTGCACGAAACTCCTTAACAGAATTTAGTTTGCCAAATTTTTTGTTTCATAATGTAAGTAATTTCTAAGTTAATATTTTTGTTTGTAGGTGCGATACTATAGTTAAACTCTTTGAAGATGCAATGAAGGTTAGCGTAGATGAGGACACATGTAAGGATTGTGGAAGTCAACTACTTTTTGCAGAATATAAAAAGGTAAGTTACAGACGACTAAGTTTTTTTTTTTTAATCTGTAACTCTACTATTAATCCTTTTATATAACAAAGCCTTTTATTCAAAAAAGGGAAATGATTTCTTTTTATACTTCATGCGGGACTTAAATGTCCTTAAATGAAGTTTATAATTTTCATCATAATTTATATTTCTTTAGTAAAATGATTTTAGAAAACTGAAGGACATACTCTGATAAGTTTAATTGAAATTCTTCTATTATGATTTGTCTATTGATATTGCTAAAATTGGCTTGCTTCATAAGCACTAGTTTTTCAATATTTAAATAATAATTAGTATTTGTTATAGTTTTTATACTAGCATTTTTTCTCCTCCATTTTGAAATACAAAGATTTAACTGTAGTTGTAGTTACTTACAAGCTTAAAATCAAATATAATATATTTATGTATACAAACTAAAGTTAAGTTATTAAGTTAAGTTTAAATGTGACTAACCTTTAACATGACATTAAATTGAAAAATCTAAAGCCTTTTTAATTTCAGGAAAAGACAAAGCTTGGCGGGAACATAACCGAAGCCACCGGCTGCATATTCTGTGATGCCAGATTCAGTTCCCTAGTAGACAAAATGCAGGCCTTGAAAATGCGGAATTCCGGAAGGGGGCGTGGCAGGGGGAGGGGCCGAGGAAGGGGGATGAGATCCAGGGGAAGAGGCAGAAGCAAGCCAAAAGACAAAATGGCTCAACTAGCAGCTTATTTTGTGTAATTTTTTTATGTTTTTGTTTTTGTATTTATTTTTTGTTAATAAATTTTTTTATGTCATTTTTGTTTTTGGCCTAGTTACTGTTTTGAGTAAGGTTTTGCATTGCGTAATTAGGTATAGTTGAAAATGTTAATGTTGCGTAATTAGGAAAAGTTGAATTTTGAAATGAATTACCCAAATGAATGTAATTCGTAACTTTGCAGTATATAATTATATAATTAAGATATATATAAATATATAAAGAAAATTATATAAAAATTATATATAAAGATATATATAGCATAATTAAGATTAAGCAATTATTTTTATGAAACAAATTTCATGAAAACTAAATTATTTTCTTTAAATAGGTACTGCAATTTAATATCACCTTCTATTTGAAATGTCCTTTTATAATTTTTTCAATAAAATGTTCAGAATATTATCACTAATTGTTTGTGTATTTGCAGTACTTGAATAGGTTTAAACAAAAATTACAATAATTATACTTTTATTGACTTCTCAGAAACAATGAACTTATATTCAAAAATAAAGAAAGCCAAATTAATAAACACCTTTATTTTCAATAAATACTACAATTTTAAATCAACATTGAAATAAACTTTATCCACTCAAGATATGTTTCAAATAAATATAAAGTTGCCATATCACTGATTGTCTGTGCTTTACCCATTTTTAATAGGTTTGAAAGATTAGACAGATTAGTTTATTATTCTGAAGTTTATTTCAATTTAATACATCTTAATAAACAGTCTAATATTCACCAATTTATTTTAACCGCATTGAAATGTGATCGCCTACATGATTTAGACACAGTCTAAATATTCAGCTTACAACATTATTTTTTATTTTCATAAAATTCCTCTAAACTAAGACAAAAAAAAACCCCTTATTTATCCTTTAAAGTTTATTGAAAGTTAAAAATATATCTTTATTTAATTACTGGTTTTAAACCATAAAATAGTTTTGCCCATGAAAGAACAACCGAAAAATGTATTTATCATACTTAGTAGTAAGATTACTTATGCATTTGTTGGCATTGTTGCCATTGTAAATACTGCCAGTGCAAGTGCAGCTCAGGTTCTCGAAGCAGCAACGGCTTTACAGACTGTCAAGATCTTCGTGGAGTAAAAAAAATAGCTGCAGAATGTTTTTGGTTGGATATCTGGCTTAGTGGCAAGAAGTCTGGGGTGTTTTGACTGCATAAATTGAAGAAGTAAGAGATTTCAATTGCTCTTCGCGAACTAACGGGCCTTCCCATGGGCTGGAACTAGAAATATGTAAAACCAATCAACCAACTTATTTCCTTCTATGCCTGACTTTCGCTATCATTCGCTCCAGAGAACGATCCTTGGAGCTCTTTTTTGATGGGCTTCGACGAGTTCCTCATTGCTACGAAGAAATCGCGCAACATAAATTTCTTCGTAATCATCGAGCTACGCGATTAACGCGAGCTGAGACACGCAGCTCAGATTCACGTAGCAGCAAATCGGAAGCTGATGAAAGGTGACTTCTCTGACTGCGTCGGTTTTTCAGATACATGAAGCAAAAAATTAATAGCTGCTGAAAGGCTGGGTTCACTTTAACTGCGAATTTGTTGAAATAACTGATTGACTGCAGAGTATGAGGCATTTGTGGTTGGGTATTTTATAAAGTGGGGAAATATATATATTTGAATGTGTGTAGCTAATTGGAGCGAGATACGGTGTAAATTACGGGCTTCGATTACTTTCTGGGCAAAAATACTGTTAATTGTTTGAAACCAGAAATGAGTCAAACCTATAAACCAGTTTATTGTCTTATGCGTGACTTTCACCGTTATTTGCTCCCGGCAAAGATCCACTGAATCTCTGTAGCTCTTCCTTGATGGCCCTTACCAGGGCTTCAACTGGTTCTCCGTTGCTGCGAAGGGATCCCACAACATCAATTTCATCGTAATCATCCGCTACTGCGGAATTCACGCGAGCCGCAACACGCAGCTCAGATTCACGAAGCAACAATTCTGCAGCTGTTGAAGATTGGCCCCTAGGCTGCGCCGGGTTTTCGGATTCACGAAGAAGCGACTCAGCGGTTGCTGGAGACGGGCCTTGGGCTTCGCGCAGCAACTGATTAGCTGCAGAATATGGGTAATCTACGGGTTGAGGAATGGTGGAAAGGGTTGGCTGAGTTTTAGGTGATTGGAGAGGGAAGAGGTTGAAGTTGTGTGCTTCGACTACTTCGTGGGTATCGGGACTTGGGATGCTCTGGAAGGAGAAATGGGTTGTAAAGTCTTTAATTGATTTTGTTCTAAAATTATTTTTTTTTAAAAGTCACCCAGCTTGAAATATCTACTGTAGTGCCAGCCTTGTTATATGACATCTATACTAGCTATCTATATTACTGACATAAAAATAGCTAATATATATACTGACTAACTATATTAGCTATTTATTATCTGGGATATTGAGGTTTCTCTTGGGTACCTATACTTTTGGAACAAAAATTCTGCTCCATTATTATATAAATGAAGTACAGCAATTTTTGAGTGATATAAATCTGGATACCTCAAAGCGTTTACAAAAAAAGTATGAGTAGCGTAAGGCTGTATTGTGTACCCTCTCCGCATAACAAACCTCTCTTACAGATTTCAATGGATAATTCAATCCTTTTATTTTTATAATTTGACAAATTTTCAAATAATAGTCATTAAAATTATTAGTATAACATTGAATGATATGCATGTATTGGAGTATTTCTTAAAGATTTCAATGAATAATTTAATCCTTTTATTTTTAAACTATCCGCAAACTCTCAAGTAATATTCATCAAAATTATTAATATTACATTGAATGACATGGGTGTAGTATTTGATAAGTTTTATAGAAAAAATATTTTTGGGTTAGGTACTTCTTCCTCCTCGTGGTCCCACACTGGCTTAGGTACTGGGTGGGTGATGAGCTGGCCTTCGTCTGTGATGACACCGAGCAAACGTTGTCCACCTTCGGTCACGGGCCTTCTTTCAATGATGCCGCCTCTAGGATGGCTGCAAAGGAAGTTTGATTGTTACTTCTGATTTTCTGATGGTGTTGTGGACTGCTTAAAGGCATTAAAGAGCAGTAAAGCTCCAATTATCCGAACTCCTACTTGCAGAACTTAAGTGTGATCAGATTTTTTACTTTCAATTACTTAATATGAAATATAAGGCAGCGAAAGTATTGCGATAATGACGAAAATCCGAAATGGAGATTTTGTGTTTTTACACGTTTTGGAGGATGCTGATTCCGAAAAAGTTGTTTCTGAACAATAGTGTGTCTGTCAGTCTGTCTACCTGAAACCCATCTACAGCTGTAACTAATTGAGCTACGGACAAATGTGGCATACCATCTCCTAAGTACCTGTCGGACGTCATAATAAGGTTTTTGAGAAAATTGCGCATGCGCAAGGGATAGCAGCTGCCATAAAACTTTGTAGGTTTTAAACTTAGTGAAATTACCTTATGTGGTACATAAATACTTTTAAATGTGTATCGCGCTTTATTGCGCGGTAATTGAAAGTCGTGTAGTGTTAAACGGCTCTATTTTTCACATCAATGTATACAGTGTTAAAAAAAACACAAAAAAGTAATTTTTTGGCATATAGTTGATTTTAAAGTATTTATTGTAATATCATCAGTTTTTAACCGACTTTTTAAAACACCAATTAATTCTATCCTTTTTTTGCATTAATCGAATGTATTAGGCGAATTGTGGAAGATAGAGAGGACGGCGTTTGGGCGGCTCCTGCACTCTTTATAGCCATTGCTGGCTTTTGGGCAATTTCCTTCGGAAAATTGTTTTTAGAAATTTTTTATCAGTCCACAAAATGCAGGACATTTCGCATTCTAAATGCAAAAAACAGCTCAGTTAAAAATACTTTTACGGCTCTTTGAAACAAAGTAAGTTCTGTACTACGAAATGCAGTAAGTCTGCCCTCTACCCTTGGCTGGTTACCCTATCGAACTTCAATAATATCATGCGGTCTATCTCCCATTATTTAAAAGTGTTTCCCTTTCATTTAGTTAAAACTATTTTTCTTTAACTTTATATTTTTTCATCCCATTTTTGGACCTTCATACAGGAATTAATTTAAATGAACCTTTTTCCAGAAAAATCTGATTATCTGGTTTTTAAATTTTTTGATTGGAGACCGTCCCGAATTGCAATTAATTCGAATAAATGTAGAGTAGGGGTAAGGTAGGTACATATATATTCCGGCTTGTGTGCTTGATCAGAGACCCGCTTATTTAAGCCTTCGTCAAGTAAGACAGACACAGAAAGAATTTTTACTGTCAGAGAGAAAGGGAAGTACACCCAGGGCGAAGGCGGGAATCGAACCCGCACCCGTTACAGCGCGCAGACTGCTGAATAATTGTAAGTCTACAGCATGCATGAAAGTTTATAATTCTATTACACACAAAATAAAACGAGGTAACCTGAGCATGAAAATTTAACATATATATTTGTTTGTTGAGTCTGATTAAAATTCACATCTATTCATTTGACAGGACGTTTAAATGGATGCCAATAGATTTAGTTTTATGCAATTTAATTTTATTTAATTTAATCCATGTTAAAAAGTAGCTCGATGATTTTAGTATACTTACGTCAATGTATATTCTCCAGCAACAGCTGATCGAGATCTGAAACTACCGAATCTTGACAAACTGTCGGCAGTTGGTTCTATTTTCTTGCTCCGTAAACTAGAAAAGAAGAAATTAAAGTTCTTATTCTTTGCAAAGACACATAAATATTTTATAAATAAAAATGTATTTCACTGTGAAGAAACAGCCAAATTGAATTTTTAAGTTAGGTATTGTTAGGCTTGTATTTATTCAATTTTTGAATCGATCTAACCGTTGAACTATAATCTGCAATTTTTCTACAGGCGAATTTCAATGGAAGCGAAACTTTTAAATGCTTCTTCAGACAAATCGTGGGTTCTGATGAGCTCAGTCGGTAAGACGCTTGCTTTGACTGCGAGAGGTCCCAGGTTCGGTCCCGAGCATTGACAAAATAACTTCCGACCTATAATCTGTGCAACCAAAAGGTCCGTCGAATAATACCTCGTGTAGAAGGAGTGGACATTAAACATTACTTCAAAGTCCTGGCACAGCGTACCATGTCGCCCTCGTGTAGCTATAATGTGTGTGCGACTAAAAACTCAACTTCAACTCCTGACAAATCGTCTTTTTGCGGTTCCACAACTTTTCCGCGTGCAGTAGTATTCAGTGGTGGATTTTTTATGTTTTTTTCTGGATCATCAATGGACGATTCGAACAAGGCGAAGTGTGGTTGGTTGAGTAGGGTAACTGGTTTACTGCTACGCTAAGAGCGTGCTTATACTACAATCCGGCTACGATCCGGCTTCGAGATGAGACCATAGACGCGATGCGTGATTTGTTTGTGGGAAAGTAGGCAATGCTTGACGTAACTGTGTCGTCACTGAAGGTGTGTACCGTTCTAGTTTAGACGAATTAGATGCCGAGTGGTTTGTTTGTGTGGTTTAAGACAATGGTTGACGTAACTGTGATGTGACGTCACTATAGGCGTGACCGTTCCATTCGTCCATTGAATATTGATATTTGTAAATGCATAATGCTGTGTTATCATCACCTTCCGTACAGTTTCCGTCCTCCCGCCAGAGCGAATGCGTCGTCCAGTAACTCCCCTATCCTCTGCCTCACTCTGGAGAGGTGCTGTTGAGTCTCGACAGCTGCGGGGCTTTCCACATCACGGTTGTCCTGTAAAATTGTATAAAGGGTTATTATCAAAGTTATGCCAGTTTCTTTCAACAGTTCAGATAATTTTGGCCGTACTTACTAAGTCGTATGGTCCACAATATTAAGTCAACGAGAGGTTTCACACTCGATGAGGAAAAATATAGTAATCCTGCTTTATCTAGATCTATAACGGAAGATGCCCTGACCACAGATATCATAGTTAAAGTATTAGATTGGCAGATCATGTGACCTCCAATGCTAACGACGGGACGCGCATGGAGACCAGAATAAGAGGCCAATGGGGCCAAGATTGCCACCAGTTTTAGGAGAAAACACTACGAAAAAATACCATTTAATTCTAAAATTACAAAACCAGACCATAAAAATTTTACCTGCATTTTGGAATCTTTTGAGTGACTTTAAAAAAACGTGATACGCTTTGCTAATATTTTTATGGTATGTTTTTGTATTTTTAGAATTAAATGGTATTTTTTCGTAGTGTTTTTCTCCTAAAACTGGTAGCAACACTGGCCCCATTGCCCTCTTATTCTGGTCTCCTTGCGCGTCCCGTCGTTAGCATTGGAGGTCACGTGATCTGCCAATCTAATACTTTAACTGTGATATCTGTGGTCCTGACTGACTCACATGCTTAACGGGCTTGACGTACTCACGTGCTTAAAACGCTTGTTCAGTTGTAGTCTATAGTACTCTTTACGAGGTTAAAAACAGCAAATATTTACAGAAAAGAACTATTCAAAGAAAATAAGCGTACTTTTCTGTTGATATATGGTTTTTTTTTCTGTAAAATTAAGAGACTTATTTACAGTTAAGACCCTTTAAAAATTGTCCGTATTCATGGTCAAAGTTTTCCATTTTAAATTATTTGGTTATAGAAAATCCCACGCTTTTCTACTAATCCATTTTTAACCATATTATTACAAATACTGTTTATACAAGTTAATAGGTATAGTATAGTACAACAAAGCAATAATAATGTCTTACACTCAAGTCTCGAGTTGTTGGCAGCAGACCTATTTGGGATCCTTCACTTCCCGCACTTTTCTCGGATGGCGAGCTTGGCTGAGTTGAGACCAGTCTTCAAAACAAGCAAAAATAAAGAATATTTTAAGCAAATTTATTTGTAAAAAAAGCTTCTTTAATTATCGCACGACATCATGACAAAGTATGGTAGTTGAAAAATGCATTCATTTGAGGTGTATAAAAATTATTTCCGATTGTATCTCGCTTATATTATAGCAGATTTATAATAGGTTACATTTATATTTCCAAGAACGTTCTTTCAATATACTTGAGTATTATCTAACTTATAGTTTTAAAAATATTAAGACAACAATGATAAATTATTGTTTCCAAACAAAATGATGATTTAGAATACTGTTTCTGTAAAACGATATTTTCCTTTAACGTTCATTTGAGGCAGAAAAACAAACTTTCCCTTCCTAAATGCAGAAATGTTATTTCATTAGCGACAATATTATTTAGCACTAACACAATTTAAGTTTATCAATTCGATCGTTAAAGATGCGATTTTAGTGTTTCTGCAAAACGATATTTTCCTTTAACGTTCATTTGAGGCAGAAAAACAAACTTACCCTCCTAAATTCAAAAATATTACGGCATTAGCGACAATATTATATGGCACTAGCACAATTTAAGTTTATCAAGTCTATAGTTAACCCTTATTCTCATGATCATAGATTTTTTTTTTAATTTTTCTAATTTTCATTTTTTTCTGTTTTTTTACAGCTAAAATAAAGATTATTTAGTGTCATAACCTTTCTAAAATAATTAGTGCAGTAATTAATTAAAGTTTTATAAAAGGTAGCATATATTCCACCTTCAGTTTTTAGCTTGTACTTTTTCCAAAAACAGTGGTAATCCAACAACTTAAGCAATTTTTTAAAACTACAGAACATAAGAAATGTTTAAAATATTTTTCAAAGTAAAAAAAAATAAATATGAAAAATTATTCAATGAACTTTCCTTGTACAGACGACGAGACATGATGCACAAACACAACAACCCAACAAGTTACCTTCCTCTAAAACAAAAATAATTTTAACTTTGTACATTTTTTCACTCTGAACGAAGCTTCTATACTGTTCTTCTAACAAATAACAATGCAACATACACGCTGACGTCACTTAACAAACAGAAAGTAGGGGAAAAACCCCAGGTAGCATATATGCTACTTTATGAGAATAAGGGTTAAAGATGCGATTTTAGTGTTTCTGTAAAACGATATTTTCCTTTAACGTTCATTTGAGGCAGAAAAACAAACTTACCCTCCTAAATTCAGAAATATTACGGCATTAGCGACAATATTATATGGCATTAGCACAATTTAAGTTTATCATGTCTATAGTTAAAGATGCGATTTTAGTGTTTCTGTAAAACGATATTTTCCTTTAACGTTCATTTGAGGCAGAAAAACAAACTTACCCTCCTAAATTCAGAAATATTACGGCATTAGCGACAATATTATATGGCATTAGCACAATTTAAGTTTATCATGTCTATAGTTAAAGATGCGATTTTAGTGTTTCTGTAAAACGATATTTTCCTTTAACGTTCATTTGAGGCAGAAAAACAAACTTTATCCTCCTTAATTCAGAAATGTTATGACACTACGACAATATTAAATTCCTCTCTTCCACAAGAATGATAAGACATCTTCGAAAAATTATTGGTCAATTTTAGAATTAAATGTGCGCTAATACTGTTTCTGTGAAACGATAATTTCCTTTAGACTTCGATTTAGGCACACAAAAAAAACTTTTCTGCATTTGCATGAGGTTATATGTCACGAAAAAATGAGGTAACATTTTTCTAAATAACGTCAATCGGTTAAAAAAAATTAAATATTCCAAGTATTCATTTCGTTAGTTAGCAGGTTTTTAATGAAGAACTTTTTCAGTAATGTTTTGGCATGACCTTGTATAAAAAAAAGTCAGTAACAAAATTTTCAAGTCAACTAGACAAATGATTTTAACTATTGGCGAACTTATGTCTCGACCGGGAAAACAAATTTTCTTATTCCTAATTTTAAAATGTTTTAGACCCTAGTCATACATTATTTTGTAAGTTTATTAACATCTCTATAGTAAAAAGTTCTCTTACAGTGTTTTTGAACAACGATATCCCCCCTCCCCAAATAGTAATAAATATGTTCGTATTGAACAAGAAAAACAATTTCTTTCACTTTAAGTTCTTAAATTCACTAACTACTCATCATTTTTGTTTATTTAAATATATTTTTTAATGAATATCTTGTTTAATTGAACAAAAAATTTACACTTACCTACTTGACGTCTCTGAATTGTAGGATTGCCTACTATCAGAAGTTGGTATAGAGACGTCTCTTTTTGGGGGAGGGGTAGGGGGAGGAGATTCAGGCTGGACATTTTCCAGTGGATGAACCGATTTGGAACCTTATGAAGAAATGCAAATTTTAATAGTATAAAGGTTTTCAAGACATATTAACAAAATTAAATAAGTTGACATCCTTCAAATCGAGAAAAAAATTATCTTTATTTAATTTAAATTATATTTAAATAACAAAATAACGATAGTTGTAATGGGTTTTTAGATGTTTTAAGAAGAATAAGAAGAATAAGTTTTAATTAGGCTCCAACGATTGCAAAAATAAAATGCGAATTTTTGGCAATTCTAAAATCGGGAAACTCGGACGATCCTTAAACCACAAATTCCGATGTTATTATCGTGAGGCTTTTAGTAATATATACTATAACCGAAAATTAGCACTTGTTCAAGATCTCGCTCGGAAATGTATGAAAATAAGAACGAAAAAGTAAAATAAATTGTTTAAAACACTTTCAAAGGGCTCAGAATTCAATAATTATTTATTAAATGAAAAAATGTTGAAACAAAAAAAAACGGTGTAAAAACAAAAATTGTTAAATAGTAGAGCAGAATAGTGCACATTAAACAGTCTGGTAAAATTAACAGATGTACATTGTGAGTGAGTGTGCAGCCATAATCGACGATTTCAAATACCGCAGAACCACAGACAGATTTTAATTGCTGGAAATGCATGCTGTATATATATTCTGGAAATTTTGCTGCTGATGGGCTTATAACTAATAATTGAATATGTTTTAATTCACTTTTTAAACTAGAGAAATTTCGTAAAACTGTTCGATTTACTTGCATTTAATTTATTTTCAAATTCTTTAAAAACTGAAACATTCCATATTGCATTTTTTTCTGAACACTATTTTTATTAGGAACATTACATTTCACAAAATATTTTTTTTGTGAGGATATAAAAATTCTGTCTGAAGGTTTTGTAACTTTAACATTCCGTACCCTTTGCCCGTTGTTCCTGTGAGTCTTTTATTTTCCGCCTTCTTTTCGGTTTAGGGGACTTCTTCGTCTTCTCCAATGAACTGGTGTCGTTTTCTTGAGTTTCTTCTCTGGTTGATCTCCCGGCAACTGGACTGGTTGAAGCACTACACAGAAAAAAAACTGGTATTAGTATGTTTACTTTTTAAAAAAAGTTTCCGTGTTATAATCTAAAACTGAAAGTTAAAGAAATGTTTGAAAATTAATCTTTTAAAGAGCAGTATTGCCGAAGATATTAGATATACAAAAGTATACATTACCATTAGTATAAACCTTTTGTGTAAATGAAATAACTTTTTGTTTTTAATTACATAATAATATTGTGTCGGAAGTAGATTATTTATAACATTAATGTATTAATGTGTAAATTAAAATGTAAAATTTTAATGATTTTAATATTATTTACGTGAACTTTCAAAGGATAGTCTTTTAAACCGTATAATTTGAATGGGTTGCTAAACTTAACAAAGTATTTTCCACTAATTTAAAACCTAAGTCAAAACAATATGCATTTCCTTTTGATTTAATTACAGTCAAATTTTCTAAACTAAAAGTCATTACATACTCCAGTCATTAGTATTGTGTATATATATGAGATTCGAATATTTGAACTCGTTGTATATTTTTATTTTTAACTTTAAAAAATATACTTGTAAGGCTAAATATAACATTTGATTGTGGATACAAAACTGTAAAAAATTAAACCGTTGTTTTTAGAGTTTGGAAACACTATTTCCGAATTACAGATATTAGTCTAATTAGCCAAAAAAATTAGACGTATGTCTTTGTTTAAAAAATAGTTTCCATAAGCAAGGAATAACATTTAAAGCTACTAAAACTTTTGGGCGCCAAAAAAAGCGTTGTTTTCTATATTTTCCCACGGCTTTAGCCTTCCTAAATGTTGAACGTGTGTCCAATAAAAGTATCCCATTCTACTTACTCCTTGTTCTCCAGTATCTTGAGTATCTTCATGGACTGTTCGTCCGTCCGTCTTTCGTCCCTCGGCAGTGTTGGTAGACTCCGGGCCTTGTCCGCGAGATACGCGTCAGCGGCGGAAGACCCGTGTTTCATCTGGGCAGCCATTTCTGTCGTCAACTGGTGGGTCATTTCTCGAAAGAGCTGGAAAACGAACAAAAATGCAGTGAAAACTACGTTTTGTATAATCTAAAAAATAAAAATCAATATTATATTTTAAATAAATATTTGTCCATCCTAACCCTCATTTGTTTTTCTTAAAAGTCATTTCGTAGCAAGATCGTTTGTTTTAACAATTTGTATTTTAGTTTAATAAATAATTAAAATTCCTGGATGTAATTTTGGTAAAAAGAAAAAAATCTTTCAAGTTGGAATGTATTGTTTGAATAGCGTGCTTCAACGTCGGAGGTTCGAATACCAATTCGAACCCCAAGAATGATCCACCGTAACTACCCTAACAGCCAGGTTTGTCACAGTTACGTCACTGCAACGTAATTTTTTGTCACTCTAGGTCACAGTCGCAATGTGACAAGTATGTGACATCACAGTGATATCGCGTAAGTCACCGTCACAATGTGACTGGTATGCGATATCAAAAGGATGTCACTATGCGATCTTGCAGTGACATCATATTGTGACTTGTGTGTGATATCGCAGTGATGTCATCTAAATCCCAGTCACAATGGGGATATCCCACAGATGTCGCAATTTGCTCTTGTAGTGACATTACATTGTGACATGTATGTGATGACACAGCGATGTCGCTTTAATCCCCGTCACAATATGACTTGTATGTGATATTCCAGTGATATCACAATGTGATATTGCAGTGGCATTGTGTTGTGACTTGTATGTGATATCCCATTTTTGTCCCATACCAATATGGCTGCAACATGATCTATGTGACCTTGCTGCGATGTCAAGTTCGTCGCTAATTCGCCACGCAAGTCATCTAAGTCTCATACAAGTCGCAATGCGACATTGCTGCAATATTATGTTCATCACTATACCCAGCTAAAAATAAACTGCAGTTTTTCTACAGAAGCGAAGTGATTTTGAAGTATTACTACAGTCAACTGCAGATTCTCTGTAGAAGAATGTCGACTGTAAAAAAACTTCAGTTATTTTGCAATAAAATCTAAAGTTAATTTGAAGTGATTTATTTCAAAGGTTACTGTGGGCTGTTAACTGCAAAAATACTGTAGATTTTTTGAAGGGCCATCTTGATTTTAAATACTTTAACTTATCTAAAGGTGATTTGAAGTGATCTATTAAAAAAATTATATAAGCTGGATACTGCAAAAATACTGTAGATTTTTCGTAGTTTCATCTTGGCTTAAAGTATTTCAGCTATTTTTTTAAAACTAATCTAAAGTTTATTTGAAGTTATTTTTAAAAAATAATGTGTACGTTAACCCCAAAAATACTGTAAATTTTTTTTGTAGTGAATCTTAATCTTAATATTGCTCTTTATTTTTGAAATTAGTTTTGATATTTTACACTTGTAGTAATTGTATCCCAGCTAAAAATTGTTGGAATTTTTCGCGGAAAAACATTTAATTTTTAATGTAAACATTTGCAGTTTTTTTGCAAATTAGCTTAATATTTTACGCATGTAAAACGGGTACATTTTTGTTGTGCCTTCCTGTGGACAAAATGTTTGCAAAAAAAAATTATTTCTGTGTTGGCAAAATATTCTTAAGTTTCCAGGAAAATTTAAAATGAGTTTATTACATTAAATTTAGTAATGAGGGTTTTTTTGTAATCTAGCTAAGTTCAAATCGCAGATCTAGATTTTGTTAATCTGTAACTTCTAAAAATTCAGAAACGATATCAAAGCTATAATTGGCGATTCAAATTCTTTTTTCCAATTTCCATGGAAGTTTTTGATTTGATTTTGCAAAAAAGAAGAAAATAATGCCACCTATATAAAGAGACGGTAAAATTTAAACAAAAAAAAGAAGATTTAAAAATTATTTGCTTAATATTTCAGTTTGCCCAATAGCTTTGCTCTCACCTTTTTATAGAAAATTTAAAAATAAATTAATTTTAAAGGAATTCTTAAGATATATATTTTTTCTAACTCACAAAATTTGTATTCAATTTATTTATTACCACCTTAGAACAATTAATTAAATCTAATTTAAATATTTTTAAATAAAAATCATAGACATATTGTACGCAAAATCATGAATCAAATTTAATGACTATAATCGAATCCATGGAGTGTGTAATTTTGTATGTTCTAATTATAAGATATACCATTCCTAATTTTAAAACGCGCTCCAATTTGCAAGTTCCAATAGCGCAGTTGGTAGCGCGCTGAACAGCTACACAAATACCCCCAGATCAAATCCCGTGCTCCTGCCTTCCTACTTGGGTATAAATACAACTCAACTTCCTGATAATTATTTTTATTTATCTTTGTGATATTTAAAAACATTTCACTAGATGGCGCCACTAGAAAAATTTTACTGCAGTTTATTTTTAGCTGGGTAAATCACATACTGGTCGCAGAAGTCAGTTATGTCACATACAACTCAAAATGCGACATTGCTGTAATATTATGTTCATCACTGAATCACATACTGGTCGCAGAAGTCAGTTATGTCACATACAAGTTGCAATGCGTCATTGCTGCGATATCATCGATATCCATGTTACGTAGAAGATACGTAACAAAAGCGGACATTCAACTTCTATGTGACAAAAATGTGACATCACAGCGATCTTCAGTGACTTGTATCTGATATCGCTTTTCGTCACATACTCGTCACATGGCTGTTAGGGTAATGGACTTGATGAAGCGGTATACCATATCGCCAAGTTTGTCACGATTGACTACTGAATTGACTACTATTGTGATCTACTGAAGTATATCCAGTATCTGACGGCTCTTAACAAAATCGGTTTAGAGTATAACATGGCAATGAACTGTCGGCAACTTCTTTGACTCCATCTCAAAGAAAGACCAAGAAACACAACTTCATAACTCAATCCCGCAACCATCAGGGTCTGATCTATTATAAGGGCTCCTAAATTTGAGTTTTTATCATGGTAAATGCTAGAGACCCTCCCAAAATTTCAGTACATTTTGGCTGTCTTAAAACTCCTTGGAGGCTAGAAATAGACAGCCGGAAAACATACAACCTAACCTAACTTACGTGCTTCCTGTTGTGCTGTCCGTACTTGGACAGCGACCTCTGCAGAGACCCACTGGTGGACGAGTCTGGAGTTGTGGGAACGGTCTTTGGCCTACAGCACCGGCACCACACGCAGCAGCAGCACAGCAGAACTAAGAGGCTGCCCAGTACTCCCCCTACGATCGCCAGCACCGGCACCACGTCGCGGGCCTGCTTTGGGTCTGGCCTGGGCTGGTAGGCTGAACGGGGAAGAAAGTGTGTAAGAAATGGTGGCGAGTAGTATGGATATTATATATAGGTAGAAGTATAATGTGGTAAAATAGTATATAAATATGATAGTAGTTAGTATAGTAATAGGATAAATAACGGTTCTGTTTTGAGTCTGGCTAGGGTTGGTAGGCTGAAAGGGGAAGGAAGTGTGTAGTAAATGGTGGTAAGTAGGATGGTATTGTAAGTAGGATAAATAGGTATAAGTATAATGTAGTAATAGTATATTAAATTATAAATAGGTAGAATTATATAATATGGTACTAGTTAGGATAGTAATTGAATAAATATGTAGAAGCGTCCTTTTGTTTCTGATGGAATTTGAGTCCTCAAAAAGGATACGAAACAAATTTTCTTAATTTGACACAATGTTTGCTTGGAAAACTTCCACGAAGAAGTTTTTTAATGAACACCAAACTTTTGAAAAATGTGATCATCCATTGATAAGGTGTTGATTTTTACTAATTCATACAATCCCTGTGCTTTTTCTTCTGTTACCATGTTACATATTATTTTCTAGCACTTTTACTTCATAATGAACCATCACTATTACTGTCCTATCGTTTCTTTTCGACCCTTTTGTGAGTACTCGAATTCCATCAAAAACGAAACGTCACTTGCTTTTCACCTGTATTAAGTATTACATTAATAAAAATCTCTCTTTGGTTTAGGGGTTTGTAAGGAACACGACGTCACTATTAATAGTAGCGTGAAATATAGAAGGTTTTAAAGTTAAATATAAATATTGGTTAAATCAGCAGCAAAAATAGCTTCCGTTTGTCGGTACTATGTGATAGATTCATATACAATGAATGTTTTTTTTTATATGTAAGTTCGCTCGTTACATATAGATTAAAAATCATAATTATTTAGTATCTCTGTACAAAGTGAAGTAAAAACCTATAAAAAATTGACTAGATTTAAAAATAGTCTTACGTCTGGCTTTTACAATGACATGGTATCCCAAAAATTCTCTCAGCTGTTCAAAGCGTAAAGAATTAAGATATTCCGCTGCTACATTTGCTGGAACAAGTTGCCCTCCGCGTTCCACAACATATACCAGCTCCAGCTGCCGTAACAAAATATTGTCGGCAAAGCTGAGGATCTGAAAAAAATGAAAATAGCAACATAAAAAAAAGTATGTAATGGCAGAAATTATATCTCAATCACACAAAAATACTACTAGCAACAACTTTGTACTACTCTTTATAATATTAAATTAATATTATTTTGTAACAAAAAAATTAGGTACAACGTTTAGGCAAAAATTAAAACACTTTACCAACTACCGAAAGTTTAAATTTTTAACACGTTTTGACAGACAAAAGTGTGACAGAAGACAAGTTATCAATCTAACATGTTGTGATTCAGCATAAGAATTTTTCTTCTTACTCGTTTTCTGTTTAAATACATTGTCGATAAAAGTTACTTGAGATAACGAAAGATTTTTTTTAAAAAAAGCTGTTGAGATAGTCCGTTTTCTTTGTCAGGTTAGATTTTCTAAATATATGTTATCTATTAAAATGTTTTTAAAAATTTAAATACTCGTTTATTTATAAACGTAAATTTCATAATTTTTTTTACTAATTGTTTTGAATCGTGTAAGTTGACTGTATTTGACTTTCTGAAATATTTTGGTAAATTACTAATTACCTGGGAACTGAGTCAGGTGAGCATTTGATTGTCATTTGACCCATTTCCCTGTCAGATACAGTGAAACTGACGACGTTTGTTGAGTGAGTGCGATTTATAATTGATAGTGAGCAATACTTTGCTTTTCTTTTTGTAAAAAAAAGTCAAATTACTTTCAACATCCTTCTGACCTTATAATGTTGGTATGTCAGATAACTCAGTTGATGAGTCAACCAATACCTTTACTGAGTCAAAAGGTGGATTTTTCACTGTGTAGGGAATTGATTGTTAACCAACTTAGATATGTGCGCTTTCTTTCTTTGTCTTTTTTTAGTTGACTGACCAATTGTAAGGCTACTTATAGTTGCACAGAAAATCGTGCCATATTTATCTCAAAGGCAATATATTATTATAAGGTCAGAAGGATGTTGGAAAGATGTTCGAATTATATCATGGAATATTGTGTGCTACTAAGGAAGAATATAAGTAAATCAATAAAACTTAAATGGCATTTCTCACTTTCACAAGTATCATATCTTGTCCTCCTTTTGTGTCATTACTTGCAGCTCGAATACGGAATGCCTCACTGTAAGCGTTAGCAAGACGAATTTCCATTGTATGAGTGAAATTTTCTGGCAGTTGACCTTTCACTGGAGACTCAAGAACTGTAAACCAAAAAATATTTTATTTCATTTCTTACTCTGCATTAGTTATTTTAATCTATAGTTAATTTATTTTTTGAAGTATTTTATAAAACAAATTTCTAAATATTTTTACCTGTAAGAACCCAGTAATGACTGTCTTTAAAGAGAGTTGTCCTGTCTGAAGGAGTTGTATCTTCTCCACTAGTTGAACTATTTCCATCTACCTGATTTTTCTCATTTGTCTGACCACCTGCACCACCACTAGTATGATTTACATTAAAATATGAGCTGACTGGAATGAGTGCAGAGTCATCAGGTGTGGCAGTGTCAACATTAGTCCATGTAGGTCTCAAATCGGCGCTCGAAAACATCTGTGAATATGTTTTTAAAGTGGAAGTTATTGCCGATGTTGGAAAACGTAGTGAATGTGATGAGGTTGAAGTTGATTCAAACTGTGGTTTCACCGATAAAAATGTCGTATGATGTGTCAAAAATGGAGTTTGGGATGGAATGGTTGCCTTTGGTCTGGGATGATCAGATTCGATACTTTTGGGCTCTGTTACTTTAGAATGACTTGGAATCGCTGTATGAAACGAAATAGAAATCTTGGGAATAAGTCGGTCTGTTTCTATACTTTGCGGTTCTATCGCTTTAGTGAGATTGTGAGACACTGGGTGAATAGAACTAGAAATTCTTGGAATATGATGGTCAGATTCGATACTGAGGGGTTCAATAGCTTTGATGAGGACCTGAGACACTGTTTGATATGAACTGGAAATCTTTGGATTATGATGGTCGGACTCTATGCTGGGGGGATCCATCTTTCTGGTAGAGCTTTTGGACACCGATGGAACGTGGTGGTCAGATTCTATGCTAAGTGGATCGATTGTCTTTGTATGACTTCGAGACGCAGATTGACTTGAACTTGAAATCCTATGCTTAGGATAGTCGGATTCAATACTATGTGGTTCGATTGCTTTAGTGTGAATCGTAGACACAATTTGAAACGACTTAGAAGTCTTTGAAATTTGATGGTCAGACTCGATACTGAGTGGTTCTACTACTTTGGTATAACTTGAAGATACTGTTTGGAATGAACTCGAAAGTTCAATAATGAAGTGGTCATGTCCTGTGCTTAAAATCTCAGTGGGCTTTGAAAGCTTTGATGACACAATTCCAGACGTCAATGGTGTGTTATGTTCAAGATGATCAGATTCTAAACTTAATTGGTATTTGGTATAGACATGACTGACAGTAAAAGACGATTCAGATACCAATGCATCGTTACTTGATGACTCCATAACTTTTTCTGTGAAATTCGATAATAGAAAAGTAGAAAAATTACTGTTATAATCAATGGTAACACTAGGTTTTGGCATTTCATTGGTTAGAAAAGTATGCTGGTTGGTGTCTAACGAAGATATGACTGATGGTAATTCAAATTCGTTTGAAAACTCATACAAGGAATGATACAAATCTAAACTACGTAGCTGTTTTGTCATCAATGAATTTTCTGATTGAAGATATTCTGTTTGACTAATGTAAAATGTAGGAGTTGGAGTTAATGCTTCGGTAAAGACACTCAAATCTAATGCGTCAATTTTAAAATAAGAAGTTTCTTTATTTCCTGGTATAATTGAAATAAAATCAAATGACGTCAAAATACTTTGGTTAATATCTTTGTGGGTATAAACTGTTGGAGATGTTAACTCTCTTAATAATAAGCTACTTGTAGATTTCTTCAAAGTACTCTGATCAACAAACTCTTTCTCGCTAATTTCTGAATGACTTTTTATTATTACGGAATGTGGAAGTATTTGTGGAACAGAATAAGTAGAATGTGGAACGAAATCGGAAAACACTTTAGAGTCTAAAGTATTAAAAGGAAAAGAGCTTGAGACAAAATCAAAGGTAATGCTAGGAGTTAATAAAACGAAAAAATCACTTGAAACATCTTCATTTGAAATATAAGTTTCGTATATTTTCCCATCATGATTTTTATCTGAAGACGAGTGTATCATACCACCAAGTTCTGAAGCAACAGTACTATTGTCCAATAATCCTAAACTAACACGGTACGTTTTTTCAGCAGTTAAATTCAACAAAACTTTTTTAGGTGAAGTTATTTCGAAACTCTGCATAGATGAAGATAGCGTGGGTGAAATTTCAGTCTCCATTGTAAATGCACCGAAAGAACTATCAAGGTTTTCGGAACCTAAAGTATTGTGTTCAATGGACTCATCGTATGACCCTTTTCTGCTGCTATTTAGAAAAGGAGATTTTATTGGAGTATCTTCTTCAAGTGATTTTGAGGATAAATTTGAACTTTCGAGAAAATAGTTGTCAAAACTTGATAAGTCTTGAGAAAATTCATCCAACACATTGGTAGGGGTAATTGGATAGTTTGTTGGCGTTATCGAAGTACTTGTTAATTCCGGTATGTGAGTGTTATAATCTTTATTAGTAGAAATGTCTACGAATTGCGTTTCGTGGGCTTCTGATGATGACTTTTCTAAAATGTATTGACTGTAAGTATCATTCCAAAGTGAATCTGTATGGACACCAGAGGAAAGTCGCACTGAGGACATAGATGGAAATATTTCACCATAATACGAAGTAAGTGAGAATGCACTTTTTAGACCTGTTACGTCTTTTTCATCTAGCCATGAATATTCTAACGTAGAAACAGAACCCTTTTTAATAGATTCTTCACTGTCCTTTGATATTGGTTTTGCTACGGTTTGAAATGTTTCTGCAGATATTAGGGAAGTAGACGGTAATATTTCTTTTTCTTCTTCAACATTCAATTCTAATGAGGAATTAAGGGCTATACGATATTCCGAAGAACTTGGAAAGTGAACTTTCCTGTTACTGCTTAAAAAAGATTCTTCAAAGCTGTCAACCACATTTGTGTATGGTTCTTCAGTTGAGGCGTATTCCGATGTCTCAAAATCCAAAGTTTCTTTTAGGGATCTATATGTTACGTGATGCGTGGATGTTTCGAAATATTCGTCTTTTTGCAGACTTGTGTTTGAGAAAGTTTTGGAAATATTCGTAAAATCCTGCGTACTGACACCAGAAGTAATTTCACTTTTTAAAGACTGTTTCGAACTAAACATATCATTCCCCCATTCATGGGTACTATAAACTATTTCATTGCTTATAAAATCTGTAGGTTTCCATGAAAAAGAGGTTTCACTAAGTCCATCTTGAATATTAAAACTGGTCATAACGGAAGGAAAAATATCGGTAAAATATTTTATTTTATCTGAAAATTCAGGAGAAGGAATTGAAAAATAAGTAGTTGATGTTTTGGTTTGCAACTCTGGCATTTGGGATTGGGATAATTTATGTTTGCTGGATTCTATACTAATCTTATCAAATTCGGTAATGGTTTTATTCAGTTCGGTTGATAGATGCTGCGACCCAGTTTCATTAAAAGTAAATGTTTTCGAACTTTCACTCAACTTATCAGATGAAACAACCGTGCTTTTTATAGGATGAGAAGATGTGGTTAGAACTGATGAGGTATCAGCTAAGATCTCTGTTGTAAAAAAAGTATCGTTTTCTGCTCTTTTTAAAAACGAAAGTGATTCCGTATCTAAACCTAATGATATATGATTATAACTTGAAAAAGTTTCGTACTCTAGTTCCTTGTTAAAGGAACTTAAGGTAAAACCCTGTAAAATATTAGACAAATGATCAGGTGTTTTCTTAAAAGAACTGCCACTAACAGTAAAAGTTGGTCGTATAAAAGTATTAAGAGTTCTTTTGCTATCAATGATGGTAACTGTAGTTTCGACAGTGTTCAATAGAAATGTGTTATATGAAGTTAAAATAGGAATACTAGGACTAAGCAGTACAATGGAATCCGAAAACGAATTGTCCAAGGATGTATCGCTTGATAATATATTTTCGTTGCTTATGCTTGAAGTAAAGCTAAAAGTTGGACTCCAATGTAAAAATGTAGCCGTTACAAAAGTTGCAGGGTATTCACTATAAGGAACTACTAATGAACCATCCGATAACAAGGCACTGTCTATAAAATTATCAGAAATTGGTGGTTGAATCGAGCTTGGAGAAGAAGAAATGATTGTTTTTCTAATTGTTTGGCTCTGGTCACTAAAATTTTGCTGTTTTGTATCGTAAAAAGTTTGTAAATGGACGGAAATGTTTGTTGTAAAATTTGGTACATCACTTAGTTGACTGGTGCTTATAAGATCTGGGACTCTTTCCATAGAACTATAAGTTATCAAATGACCGAAAGAATCATCTAAAGCTGAACTGGGTGAATAAGTTGTCAAATAATCATCCATGTAGATGTGCGTGGCTGAAATGGCAGTGATAATCGCATACACGTCGCTTGGGACATCCGATATAGCGCGCCTACTGCTCATGGTAAAAGAGGATTCTACTTTCATCAGATCTGTCCAAGACGCCATCAGGTCATAACTTTCCTCTTCGACAGTAACTGAAGACATGCCAATAGACGGCGTCACACCAAATTCTCCAGACACACTGGGCCTGAAGATAAATGTGTTGAGCAAGGAAGAAGGACCTTCGAAGCTTACAGAACTTCGACTAAGTATCTCATCAAGAAATTCTTCTGAGGAATCGACCGCAGTGTCCACGATGGTTGGAAAAGGTTGAAACAGGCTCTGGAAGACTTCTTCAGGTGTTGGAGATCTTGCCTTGTACTCCGGACCCACTGATGTTGTAAGAGTAGACTTCACTTCTGGGGTTTGCCAATGATCAATGGGGCCATCTCCGGATGGACCTTCTACCAGAAGATCTTCATGTTTCTTAGCCCAAGCCCGGAAGGACTTTCTGTAGGGGAACATTGGAGTCGATGGTCTGTAGGGTAGTTTGGCTGTTGGTGTGGGTCTTTGGAGTGCGGGGATACCTAGATAATTTTAAAAATTGAATGCTTGTTATTTAATTTTTCATTGTATTGTAAAATTTTATCTTAATCAAACATTAAAAAACTGGTTAAATGTGCAAAGCATGTTTGAAAAAAATAAATTTAGCTGAAAAATTAAACACTTATTAACCATAAATCTGCAGTGTGCAGGTAAACTGCAGTAACTAAATAACTTGGACCATTGTTGCAAGCAATTAATAATGTAACCTATAAGAAGACATAGTGGAAAATACTAATTATTTTAGAGCAAAAATGGTCCAATTCATTGTTGTGGTTATTGCAGTTTACCCGCCCCTGCAGAAATAATGATAATTTGAATTTAAGCGCTTGTAGATTGTAATGTTGGTTTCTATTAGGTTATAATGTTGGTACGAAAAATATCAATAATACAAATCAGTTACATTTTCTTTTAAAAGTACACTTGTTTGAAAATATCCCGAACCGAGAAAAATCAGCTATTAATTTCGTATGACTTACAATTATAATTATATATAAATTTTCATTGAAACTTCATAACTATATTATACAGGGTGGTGCAAATAAAAGTGGCCCCAGCATGGAGCTACGAATGCAGGGGGATGCTTGGCGAGAAAAACTATTGAAGCCGCCTGAAAGCCTCCAAGTCGAATTCATAAATTATTTAAGCGTTCAATGGCTTCACTTGGCAAACCTGTTTTTTCATTGTTTGTTTTGGTTGTCACTGGACTAGAGCTGCACATGGACTATTGCCGGTTTCAGATCTTAATGGTAGATGTATAATTGTGCGTTGATCAGATCAGTGTACAGGAGAAGATGGCATAGTTACCGTCAAATAAATCGCCAAGCATCTGTTTGGGCTTAATACTGAAGCGATCAAGGGCGTCACATGGCAAACCTGTTTTTGCATTGGTTTCTGACTTGGCAGCATTTCCTATCTTATCCCTACTTCTTAGCCGGGCCACTTTTATTTGCGCCACCATGTATTTTCCTACATTTTTTATATTTTAATAGGTTTATTTTTATGAACTATGATGTGGAAATATTTCAACCTCTTTAAAAGCCGAAGTGTTTAAGTGTAACTTAATTGCAACAGTATAAAAAAATATGGGGAAAATGCATCAAAATAAGAGAGCTTTGGCATAACTAAACTTAATTCCTAGAATTTTAGTGTAATGACTTCTTCAACTTTACACTAATCTATCAAAAAACCACACGTGAACGACCTATTCAACAACATTAAGTCCTAAAAGCACCCTTAACTCTCCTCAAAAAGTTTTTAGGGTCGTTGAACTAGAGTATTAAGACCCGCATATTTTCTAGAGCCGTGACCACTCCTAGCTGTAAATGATGAGAGGGAGAACGGCTGTCTTTAAGCATAGACTGGAATACATGATTAGTTCCTTCCTTGTCAATTCTTCATAATAGGGTTGTGAGAGAAAATAACGCTTTGGTCTTTGTTGTTACTTTTTAGGACCAGCGATGGCCTAGATTTGCAAAAAAAAAGCATTAGCCGTCGGTACGAAAGTCCATAGGTTCAATTCTTGTTTTTTCAAGAAGGTTTGGGGCAAGAATAGGCATAAAGCAGTAGTATCCAGTCTAATTATTCCTTGTGTAACAATAAAGCTTTCAACTAACACATACCTTGTCCTTTAACATGAATTTATAGGAAATAATAGAAAACAAATAAAAATGAAGTGAATTGTTTGCAAGTCATTTATAAGTTATATATAAAGTATTTATTAGTATTTATTAAAAATACTTGTTTTGAGAAGAACGAAAGGCGTCTTCGAAGTTGAAGAATTTGAGAGGAAAATTGGTATAGTTTAGACCTATTAGCTAAAACCATTTTATTTTATTTAAAATCTTTTATCTCTCTTTTATTTCAAACTAGCAAATTTATACCCGTTCTTCGCAAGGAATTAAAAAAAAATCAAATAGATTCCAAATATGTGTACCATATACCCTGTTATAGGATCATAAACTTATTATTGTTTCCAGCTCGTTATAAATTATAAAATCCCATTTCATTTTAGTTAATAATTTGGCGAGTTTGGCAACGTATTTGGCGAAAAAATAAAGACATAAAACAATAATAGCTCTAGTGCAATGGCTTTTATTAACCATCATAGTTCAGTAATAGCTTAACTATACATTTATTGCTTATATATGCATACATGCAGTCAACAGAAAAATCAATGAAAAAATCATCAAATAAACCCACAATAAAATCTGGGAATGAAGACTGGCGTCACTTGAAACATGTCAATTATTTTTCAAATAATGAATTTAGTTTCTGAAAGTAATGGCAAAAGTATAAAATAAACATTTTGAATTTTAAATGTTTTCGTTAAAAGTTTTATTTAATTTTTTCAGCTGATGGCATCAGGAAAGAGAAAAAATGATCGGATGTGAGCGAAAGTGGTGTATTTTTTTCAGAAAATTCGAATTTTCTCTAAAAATGGAACAAATATGAAAAAACTAAGCCTCAGGTGCACACGTTGGTATTAAAGGGAATCTATCTTAAAAATTTCGAATTTCTGAGGGCAGTATAAGTAGGTCTTTTACGATCCGAAAACAAACAGACAGACACACAGACTCTTTCTTTTATTATTATAGATTTCTAAATTTCTTTTACTCGTAACCTAAAAATTCTTTGTTTAAAGAAAAAAGCTTCATATATATGCTCAAATCATATTTAAAAACTTTGAAATAATCTTCTCATTTTTTTGCAATTTTAATACTTCATTCAATTTTAAATTAATGTATCGATATTTATGTTCATGTTGATAAAATTGAAATTTTAAATAATATTTTAAATCATAAATAGTATTTTATCTATTTATGATTGCCTGTGATAAGTGGATGCACTTTTTAATTGTTAGACTTTTATCAATTTTTTTCTTCAAAAAAATGAAGCATTAAAAAAAGCTTTTTGAAAAAATTAAAGCTAGCAACTAAAATCATCTATTCTTCAAAAAGAGCATATACCTCACCACTTCAATACTACTTTCGTGTCATCTTGCTTACACGCTCTTACAGCGTAAATATCATCGAAGCCCTTAATGCGAAGGGACATTTTTAGTTCATAGTACTTGTTTTCGTACACGGCATAGTGATTTTGGAAAAGATAGTGAATTTTTAATGCTGTGTAGTGCTTAACTGTATTTTTTAATATAAAAGCAGGTGGTGAGGGTGGGTATACATGACTAGGATATTAATTTATGATATGTTATATGGGAGAGGTAATAGTGAGAGCTTTCAAATCCAACTTTAAACTTCCGGGAGCTTTTTATATCAGTAAAAACAAGTTTAAACTCTTAAAAATTAATGTCATAATTTTAGTTTTTACTAGTTGATAATATTTTTTAAAGGTTTAAAGAAGTGTTGGTCAAAGCACTAAAATTACACAGTTAGAGAAATATACGAGAATTCGCTTGTCACATTTGTCAAAAGAGTACACACATAAAATGTGTCTTACTAAAGTAAATAAGGAAAAAATTTTAAAGAAATAAACCCATGTAAAAATAAATTATGATCTTTAATTAAATATACATCATAAAAACAAAAATAAAAACGGTATCGAAATAAAATTATGTTAACTAGGAAAAAACTCGATCTTTTGACGTTAAGTGATCTTTGAACTGTATTTCATTAATTTTTACAACAATTTTCTTACAATAAATCAGTGATCAGAAGGAATTGGCTCTAAAATTAAAAGAAATATTTATCTCGTGTGTCCATAACCCATGCAGAACTGTTAAAGGGTGAAGTTGCAAAACTCACATTCTCCAAAGCATAACAAGGTATAGTCCGGTTCGTTCATTTGCGACTTTAGTTAATGGTAAATTCAATTGGACGAAGTCGCCAATGATACAGCCGGACCCTATATCTTAGTAGTACTTTGGAGAATGTGTGAAGTTTGCAACTACACCCTTCAGTTTTTCGTAATCACATGCGGACACGACACTGATATATAAACATGACCGTTTAGTTTAGTTTGAATTATCGCCGCACTATTGGCGACGGGCGCCGTATTTAAGTTTTTAGTTTTGAATTATCGTCGCACTAGAACTACACGAGGGCTATTGGCGACGGGCGTCGTAATTTAAAACAAAAGTCAGGTGACGAGCCGACACCTGAGTAGGCACCCAACGCAACCGATAAGGGCGGCATCGTACGCAGAGTCGGGACTTTGGAGGGTATTGTCGTAATGCATTAATTGATTTTTGCAATCATGCATCACTTCCTTTTTTTAAAGATTCCATTCTCACGCTCTGAAATGGATTTAGAATAGGTTCAAGACTCACGGATTGCCATTGTTTTATTTGGGGTGGGGAAGAATTAGTAGTAACAAATAAAGACGGGTCCGTAAGGAGCCTAGTGGTCAGTGTCTCGGTCTCGAGATTGGAAGGTCCCGCGATCGAGTCCCGGTACCACTGAAGACCTACCGAGTATATGCGGAGTACGTGCTCGTTAAATCTGTTGGGTCCGAAAGTCCTGTGGTCGGTCATTGCGCAGTTTACCACGGGTACAGGTCCCTGGAGACTATTTCCCTCCCCTTCAGGGACATGTCTAAATTGTGGAGGTGGCGATAGATGGCAGCATCTGTCTTGTATGTGTGTATGTCGTGTCCGTCCTTCTTGACGAAAGTTTATAAGCGGGTCTTTGTGATCAAGCACACAAGCCTGAAAATATATGTCAACCAACCAACCAAATAAAGACTGTGGAAGATTGTGGTAGAATTTTTCTTTGGTGTAAAGCAAAATGGATTTGATTTGGTTGAATTAACGCTACACTATCTTACGCGAGTGCTCGTGATTTTTGTTGAGTTGTTTTTATATGAAAAACTATACCAGGTTAAAAAAAAAAAAAACAGAGAACATTTAATTTCACAATTTTTATAACTAAATAGTTGAATGGCAAACTAAGCTGTACAACGAAATGCAGTAAGTCTGGCCCTGATACTCGGAACATTTTCCATCAATATTATTTAGGGTGACCAGACGTATTGCATTTTGCAGTACAGTTTAGTTTTTTATTCAACGATCTAGCTTAAATTATTTTGCATATAAATTGTTTCCGTTTTAATTCGTTATAGTTTTTAAAACAAAAAAACGTAAATAAAATATTGTTTATGAAAAACTAATGATTATTTTATAGTCGAAAATTTATTCACTAAAACATATCTGGTTAGTGTGAAATTTCTTCACTGAAACATATATGGTTAGTGTAAAATTTCTTCAAAAACGATAAATATAAAAAATTTAATACTAAATTGATCCCTCCACTCTGCTTTTCACGTCAAAACATATTCATAGTTTTTTCAAACAAAAATAACATAACTAAAATATTATTTAGGAAAAACTTTTGATGTTCATATCGAAAAGGAAACCTCTAAAACAAATCTGGTCAGGCTAAAACTACTTCAAAGCAGCGAAATCTCCAAACTTAATAATAAATTCATCCCTTGCTGCTTTTCACGTCAAACCCATCACTTCTTTAAACACCAAAATATAGGATAAAGGACAGATCCAATCGATGGTATGTACCATCACGTATAGTTTAGTTTGTTATTCAACTATTGAGCCATAAAAATTGGGCAAGTAGTCTTCGTTTAATTTTTTCATGGTTTTTCCAAACAAAATCAATGTAAATAAAATATAATTTATAAAAAATAATTAATGATGATTTCATGGTCAAAAATTTATCACTGAAACAAATCTGGTCAAGCTAAACTTACCCCAAAACAGCGAATTCTCAAAACTTAATGCTAAATTCATCCCTCCACTCTGCTTTTCACGTCAAAATATATTCATAGATTTTTCAAACAAAAACAACGGAAATAAAATTTGATTCATGAAAAACTAATGACGATTTCATAGTCGAAAAGCGAATCCCATAAATCTGGTGAGGCTAACATTACTCCATATTGAACCGCAAAATCTCAAATTTTAATACTAAATTCACCCCTTCATACTGCTTTTCATGTCAAACCCATCACTTCCTTAAACACCAAAATATAGGATAAAGGACAGATCCAATCGAGGGTACTATCACGTATGTCGCCTAGATTGATCGCCGTTGCGTGCACCTGTAATTACGTGACTCTTCCTTCCCGTATGGCACAGTTCACTGACTCAGACCCCACATTGAATAGGGGGTGGAGTGGATAAAGGGGGGAGTTTGTGATGAGATATGGTGGGGGGGGGGCAGTTGGGTGACGAGCCGGGTGGCTAGATTTGGCTTAGAATTGAAGGTAATGTTTCTATACCTCACAGTCAATGAAGTATTCCCCTTTTTTATATAGATTTAAAATAGACTAGAATTTAATTTTGATTAAAAATTGAGTGTGTCATTATTGTATCTCAAAGTCAATGGGAGTATAACTATGAAATATCAATTTTCTGTATTTTGCAGAATGTTATATGTGGGCAGCTTTTGAGTTCAAATTTGTAATTGTCATCAGTAAACTTAAAATTAAAAATCTTTCGTAATCAGACATTTTACTATTTTCATAACCGTAACTCTTTCACTAAGTAATTTTTTTTATTTATGGGTAGCATACACTTTAACGTATAGTATTACGATACAAAACTAATTGATGATGTTTGTTACATTAATTCTCAGAAATTTTGTGCTAATTGAAAATGAATCAATATTTCTAGACTGAACTAAGAAAAAATAGGATTTTTCCATAACTGGCGACAATTTTTCTTCATTTGGCGACTTCTCTTTTGGTAATCCTACATCCAAACCCATTTGAGTGCTACATGTCCCCCTTTTCAAAACATGTCACCCCCCTGAAGCACGCAAGTATGTGTGTCGGGGATGATCCCCTATCGTGCAATGGAATCCCTCGGACAGTGCTAACATTTTCGTTCGAACATAAAATGCATTAGGAAGTCGGTGATCACTTCCCCATTTGATATGTGTATTTATATTACCGAGATTAGGGTTGTTATTGGCTTGGATAAAGTTAAGTATAGGTAAATGTTAGGAAAGCTAATGGGTATTTCTATTGTACACATAGTATTTCTATCGCGCACATGTACTATGTACACATTTGGAAAGGCTTTTAAATGAATGTAAGTTATTTGATTTGAAGTTCTTTTGTGCTATTTGTTATCATTTGCTAAATATAGAATGTTCTGTAATTTTGTGTGCACCAGTTATATCGAGTAAATCAATGATGCATTGGTCCTTATATACTATATTAAAAAAACTAAAATTTCAAACAATACAGTATTTGTTTCATGAAAAAAATTATATACGTAGCTATACAACGAGTAAAAATAACCAAATATCTTAAATATCTTGAGACATTAACATGAAAGACATTTGGCTAATTCCATGCAAAATTGCCCTTTCTGTAGTGTAAGTCACGTGCGTAAAAAGTGGTTAGCACTACAACTTTTAACATTAAATGAAAAAATTAGTGAAATATCTGATGAACACTTTTTAAAACTAAATTCTGTAACGTGTTTTATGTAATTTAAACGTACTTAAACGTGTTAACGTGTTTTTCTAATTTAAAAGGCTTATAATCTCTTCTTAAATTGCGACTTACACTACAGTTACATGGAAATAACCATTTGGCAATTAAGGCAGTTTCCCCTGTATCGGAAATCTGTCTTCGATTCAATAATTTTTCTTCGTACTACACTTTTTTTTTGCAAGCCTAGTGTTAAACACAATTATCAATGAACCGTTAAAAATAACCAACACATCGAATAGGTAGTGTTAAACTGGATGACGCTTACGTTGTTGATTGTATTAACTTTCCATTACTAAGGCTTCACTATGTGAAGAAGCTCTGTTATCCACACTCTCAAGATATGATCTCTACCTACTGATTCCGATGTAGGGATTAGCATTATTGTGTGTTTAAACATGTACCATTGAAAAAGAAAAGGCAGAGAATAAATTAGCATCAGCCTATCATTTATATTAAAATACGTACTTTTTTCTGTCTATTTTGTGCAAGATGAAGTGTCCTTACTTTTATGAGGCACTGCGATTTCGCTAATGGAAATAATCACGATCGATTCAGAGAAAAGTAATATTTCATTTTCCGATAAATGATAATTAATAATGATGAAATTCGTTTTAATGTTTGTGTAAAAGTTTTACTATATTTAAATGTTTGATGTACTTAATGAAAAAATAGAAAACGTCTAACGACTTCTTATTGGAAAATACGAAGTTTTAAAAAGAAGTCGAATTTAAGCTGTGAAAGATATCATTAATCTTATTAAGTAATGGAAACCATTATAAAAATAATATAAAGTGACTTTATTAAAAAATAAATACTAGTCAGTATTAGCTTCCCCACTACGTTTGTGATATTAAATATGTCAAATGGGATATTTAATGTGTGATATTAAATATTTTAAAGTTTATTGAGAAATATATAATTTTATAATTTTTAAGTAAATCTTCTGTAAAGTTCTTCTAAATGACATTTACTATCAACAACCTACTTACTATCGTTGTAAAAATAATGAATCATATAAAGTGACCTTATTTAAAATACAGTCGAACCTCGTTAACGCGAACTCGCTTAACACGAAATTTCGCTTAAGCTGAACTGAAAGCATTTCCCCGGCCAATAAAGCTTTGAGCTAATGCTAAAAAATTTCTTAACGTGGAATCGCTTTTGACGAAATCCCGTTTAACCTGAACAAAAACCTCAGAATTTGGCTTTTTTTCTTAGTAATTCGAAGAAGAAATTAAACAGAAACATTAAAAAAAAACATTAAAAAAGGGGCAAACGATCATTATGATAATAAATTGCCTTCTTTTTTGAGAAAACCACGAGATCTTCCATGATTCGTCAGTTTAAATTCAATTGCTGTTCTTCATTGGTGTTCCTTAGAAAATTTTTAAAAAAATTTCAACAGTATGTCCTACTCCAAATGGACTTTATTGATTGAATTACTAATTGTACACATGTATTTTAGTGTACTACATTATAAAATTAGAACAATTTTTAGACGTTATTTTTTTAAACTATTCACGGGTTCAATGAAAAAATATCTTGTCGGTTAACATGAAATTCGATCAACACGAAATGTTTCTGTGGTCCCTTCGAGTTTGCGTTAATGGGGTTTGACTATAAAAAAATCTGTGTTGGCGTCGCCATTACTTTTTGGGCTATTAAAACTATTTTGAATTTATGTGAAATTTAAAATATTAATGCAAAGTACATTGTTTTTTATGTTAATCTTCTGTAAAGAGCTTCTAAATGACATTAACTGTCATCAACCTACTTTCTTAAAACAAAATTATGAGATTGTTCAGTAAATCTGCGGGCTAATGCCCTATATAATCGCCAACTCTCTAATAATTCATTTTAATTTATCAAAAACAAATCTCAGAAATTAATATGCTATTTAAGTATCTGCCATAGAATAAGTACAAAATAGAGAACCTGTTCCGGACACACCCCGGATATCAGACACATTAAAATTGGGGATTTTGCTCAAAAAGAGTTAATGGCCCAAAATGACGCACCTCATCAAGTCTAGTATAGTGTGTCGACCCGGTTAATAAGACATTAAATCGATACAAACGACTATTTTCGTTAATAAATAATCAAATTCAGTGACACAATGGTAGAGATTTATAATTAATTCTTTGGTTATCCGGTTCTTAAGTTTTGATGTATTTTATCGGTAAGAGTAGGTCAATGCGTGGCTATGCATTTTAAATTGTCTACCTGTTTTAAGATAAAAATATGTGTATCATTGGCTTATATGATTACATTAAAAGTTAAAGTTGGAGGGAGAAAAAGTTCATGACAAAAAGATTAATATTTTTTCTGGAAAATTTGATATCACAAAAAAGTTTATTTTAAAACCCCATACTTTGAAGGAAAAAAATTTTAAATGTCATTTTACCAAGACTTTTTAAAGTAGTTTTTTTTTTAATAAAAGTTTTATGTATTGTGTTTGATAGCACTTCATTGTATTACAACATTAAAAATGAAACTCTCAAAAATTAGAATTGGATATTTTCATTTTATTGTGAGAACACTATTCTTAAAAGCAAATAAGTTTAAATTTCAAATTTGAAATCATACATGTTCAGAAAATTCAATACGTCCGTTGCAGTTTACCGTACAGAAACTTCCAATATATAACCTAAACGCCCATACGCTACTGTGAGAACATTATTCTCAAAATTCAGAACCTCTTTTTTATATTGTATTGTTTTTTTATTAAAGTATAAAAATAATAAAGGTATACTTTTCTTATTTAAATTAGAAATTCAAAAAATAAATTCATAGCTAAAAATTGGAGATTGTATAACAAACTTTCCACGGGACACAAAAAAACAAATTTAGAATTGGGTTTATATGATATCGAAATTGACAGTTGAATTATAACTTTCGGCACTCGGGCTGGTCCGGCTTATGTGGTAAGTGAAGTAGTTTTCTCTTCAAATGAAGTAGTTTTTAGCTATCATCAAATTGAGTAACTGTGTCCCTATAGAGCATAAAACCCTAGTTTTGCTTTTCTTCTTGAATATTTTCCCCTTTGGTCAAGGCAGAGTTGCCACTAATTAAAAATGGCAAGCAAATTTCGAACTTTTTTTTACCTTAAGTCAAGGCAGAGTTACCATCAATCGAAAATTTCAGGCACATTGTTAGAGAGTGCATTAAATGAGAAGTTATTAGCTCCAAACGCTTTTGGGCCAAAGTTCATGAATTATACTTTACTCGATTTAAACATACCTGAGGGAAAGTACCTGCGAACAATATTTTTGGCATTAAATCTCTTACACAAAGCGAGTCACATGTCAGCAGGCTGACGGGAAACTGCGAATTTCAAACACAAAACAACAACAAAAACCATCCATCACAGTCAATATAAAACAGAGGATGCTGTAGGATACCTTCCGCCATTTGTACCACGGCCACTGTTCTGGCGTGCCCAACCATGGCCGAGAATTTGCGAACTTTTGCAAGGATTATAACGGAAACGATATGTCGGCTTATTATTGTCATCCTGATGCTATTTTGCTGTTGGTTATGGCAGACTGAAGATTACCATTCATTATTATGCGGACATTATCCCTCGAGTTTGGATATTGAATGGCGGAATCGGTGCTTTATAAAGGGTTGAAAGGGTTGCATTTTTCATGAACGATTTGGAATTTTATGATCGTTTTGAGGAAAAGGATAGCTTATATTTGTGGACTATATTTTGTGATTTATGAGGGGGTTTATGAGACTTGGCATAATTGTCAGGGCTATAGGTATATAGGTTACGAAACATTAAATAATTTAAGTATCCTTTCAAAAAATGCATGGGTTTGGTTGATATTTTATTGAAATACACGATGAAATGAAATGGGTTTTTAGCCTACTTTTCTTTTTTTAATTCGAAAGAATTAAAAAAATGAAAAAGTAGGTATTGACATGCGGTCGATGTCCGTCTGTCTGTCTGTCCGTACCCCCCTTCCAAATCGGTTCTATCCATCGGATCTTAAAAATTCTTTTTTTGTTAGAAAGCTATGACCTCAGATACCCAACTTTCATACTTTTTGTCCGTCTGTCTGTACATCCGGACGGACATAAATCTACTATCTGTCGGCGAATTTCCCATTGAATTAGCATTGAAATTCAATTTTGAGTCATTTAAATCACTGTAGGTATTGAAATGCGGTAGATGTCCATCTGTCTGTTCGTATGTCTGTCTGTCTTTCCGTCTGTCTGTCTGTCCGTCTGTCCGTCTGTCTGTCTGTCTGTCTGTCCGTACCCCCCTTCCAAAATCGGTTCTATCCATCGGATCTTAAAAATTCTTTTTTCGTTAGAAAGCTATGACCTCAGATACCCAACTTTCATACTTTTTGTCCGTCTGTCTGTACGTCCGGACGGACATAAATCTACTATCTTTCGGCGAATTTCCCATTCAATTAGCATTGAAATTCAATTTTGAGTCATTTAAATCACTGTTGCCAAATCAACAATGGCATGAGGAACTTTATTTATTTAAACATATTTGAAGCAAAATAATATTTTCATGAATTAGTTTGGAATGACGTCATAAAATATAGCACAATTTGATTCTTTGATTATTCATTATTTATCTACCAAGAAAGCGGCAAGGCATACTTTTGCATGCAATTATGTTTAGTTTTAATTTACATTTCTTATTTTTTAATGCAGTTCGGAGTAGTTTCATTACTTTTGTTATTAATAAATATTTAATTATCCTTCGAACTACAAATAAATCACGAGCAGATGATAAATAATATTTAATTAATTTGCGAAAGAATATTAAGGAAAATAGTTGATTTTGGCTTTTAGAAGTTTAAATTATAGCTGGGTGCTGTGTTTCGATTTTTTTTTTCTAATGTGTATAAATCTAGTGTAGAAACGGCTGTTGATGATATTTACTTTAGGAACCTAGGTTTTTTTTCCGATTAGACCTTCAGTAAGTATTTAAGTAACAGGAAAGTAGGTTTTTTAGTTCTTTATGAACTTCTTGTTTTAATTATGTTTTCTCCCCACAAGACAAGAGATTTACATGTCATTGGGTTTAAACTAAAGAATTTTATGTTACAAAATCTATTGATTTTAAAATGAAATTATATGAACATAGAATTCCTGATGCTATTTTGCTGTTGGGTTATGGCAGACTGAAGATTACCATTCATTATTATGCGGACATTAATCCCTCGAGTTTGGATATTGAATGGCAGAATCAGCATTTTATAAAGGATTGAATAAGTTCTTGATAAAGGGTTGTTTTTTTATGAGCATTTTGGAGTTTTAAGATCTTTTTCTAAGTTTTGTGTAGGGTCAGGTGGAGTAAAGTAAGTCACGGGGTAAAATAGGTCATCTACGTCGGTAAACACAACAAGTCAGACTGTTTGAGCTACCCTTTAAGATGAGTCAAGTATAGGTTCTATTTTAAAGCACATCAAATCAGCAATCATAAAGACACTTCTCCACGCTAACAATTGCTTTTAAGGAAGCAATGTAGAATGCAAATAAGAGAAAACCTTTGCAACAAGAAATGGAATAAATTTTAACTACTCCAACTTCTTTAAATAGACTACATATCAAAAATGTAAGAATGGAAAAGAAATCTACAAAAATTTCTGTAAGGAAACAGAGAAAAAATAAAAAAAATTACATGTGAAAAAAAATTACCATAGAGCTAAACTAGTTTTGACAATTTCAATTCACTGCAAGTAAGGAAGTGGGTCCAGGTCGATTTTTTGGATATAAAACCAAGAAGTTATTTCTTAGTATTCTTTCACAAATTGAAGAAAACTTATAAACAGCGATATTTTCGGGAGAAAAAGAAAGTTCCTATTTCATTTTCTCTTAAGAGATGATGTTTCTTAAGGAGATGCTTCTCAAATTGTAAAAGTCCTTCCTGATCCTCAGAAAAGTGAATTAGTTCTTATGAAGATTTATATCATTTTAGATTATTGCTTTCTAAACAATGTTAAAAAGAAATTTTAAAAAGTAAGCAATTGAAGCAGTTTTTAAAGCATGACTTATTTTACCCCACTGCTGACCTATTTTACCCCACCATGGGTAAAATAGGTCAAAACCATCCCTTTTTCAAACACATTTATCAATATCAAAAAAAAAAAAAAAATTCAGAGAAATTACGCTTTAAATGCTATAAGAAAAGTTCATTTGTGTATCCAAAATATTTTTTACACCGGATGAATTGATATTTTTATTGCTTTGTAGGTAAAAATGCAAAATATGCTGTTTTTTTAAACTATTTTGCCCCACCTGACCCTATAGCTTATATTGGTGGACTATATTTTTATGATTTATATGAAGGTTTATGAGATTTGGCATAATTGTTGGGGCTATAGGTATGTAGGTTCTGAAACATTAAAGGGGGCTGCGGAGCCCAGTCGGTAAAGGCGTTCGCCTTGCATGCGGAAGGTCCCGGGTTTGGGTCCGGGCATCTCCAATATAACTGCCAACCTATAACCTAGAATTTTGGCCTGTGCATCCAAAAATGTCCAACGAATAATACCCCATGTAAAGATAGTGCACTTTAAATATGCTCCAAAGTTCCAATGCTGCGTACGATGTCGCCCTTAACGGTTGCGTTGGGTGCCTATTCAGGTGCCAGCTCGTCACTTGACTGTGGTTCTAAAAACCGACGCCTGTTACCAATAGCCCTTGTGTAGCTCTCTAGTGCGACGATAATTTAAACTAAACTAATCTATGAAACATTAAATAATTTATCTTTTTTAAAAATTGAAATTTTTAAAAATGCCTGGATTTAGTTGACATTTAAGCGGAAGATATAATTAAATTTATCTTTGATTCTTTTTTTTAAACAATGTTCTTTCACGAAAAAAATAAAGCTAGTGCGTTAATTGTCATTGGGTTTAGACGAAGTTATTTAATTTTACAAAATCAATTGAATTTAAAATAAATTGGTATACATGTCGAATTTCTGATGCTATTTTGCTGTTCGTAATGGAAGTCTGAAGATTACGATTTATTATTTTGGGGGCGTTAATCTCTCGGGTTTGGTTATAGAATGGTAGAATTGGTTTTCTATTAAATGGTAGAGTCAGCATTGTAAAATGGTTAAATATTTTCTGATCACTTCGGAATTTGAATGGAATAAGTATGGCTTATGATAGTGGACCATATTCTGTGATTTATGTGAGGGTTTATGAGCTTGGGTATAATTTGTTATGGATATGATATGAATGTAGGTATGTGGGTTGTTAAGCTTTGAATAGATTCATTTTTCAAAAATTTAGTTTGTAAAGAAAATTTCAATTTGATTGACACATTTAATGGGAATAACTCTTAGCATATTTTTTATTACCGTACGTAGGTTTACGTAGGTTTTTCACAAACAGAAAAAATAGGAGAAGTTCAAAAGAAATTACTTTACATTAAAAATTAAGTGAATTAATGGCAAATTTGATATGTATATAGAATTAATTGTACAGTTGATGAAAAAATTATTTTTATGAAGGGGTTTAAAAATAGCAATTTTAAAGAATTTTTTATTGATTATATTTTCTAGAGAAACAATAGATTTACTTATGTAGAGTCAGATTTAAAACGTTCGATAGAAATTGCAAATACCATATAACTTTCTAAGCAAATAATATTTTATTCATACAAATTTTTTAGAAGAAATATTAAGAATTATCTATTTGTGTTTCATAATAGCATACTTTTAAATTCGTCAAAACTGAACAGTATTGATTTTTGTTAGTAATTACACACTCTTCTTCCCTCTTTTAGTCTCTACCCCCGTGAATTTTTGACGAGCACTTTTTAGAATGATTTGAATAAAAAAAATTAACTAAAAGATTTTCTTAAAATGTTTTCACGTTGACTTGTTGCATACAAACTTTTTTACATTCATGTTTAAAAAGAAATCTAAACACATGATGATGATGATATGATGTTTAATTGATATTTAAAGAAATGGATTTTTCACAGGAGTGTCTAAAAGTAACTTTTTATTCTGTATGTATTTTGTTAAAAGCCTCATTTTTGCTGCGATAACTTATTTGAAATTGCTATTTTTTGCATTTTATCTATGAAAATATTTTTTAATAACATTCCCTTAAAGTTACTTTTAGCAGAGCTAAACTTTGAACTAGTTTAACTATCATACTATTATAAGTCTCTTAAAAGTTTCCTATACAAATATATTGCTTTAAATGATTTATTGTCTTCTTCTGTCTATTATCTTCTTTCAGCAATCTTCAGCCATTTCTTACACGGTTATGAAAAACTAAACTCATAGATACCAAATTAATATCAAGGATATTATGAATTATAATAAAAATTATATTGCATTTAAAAGTATGTTAGAGTTAGGTTTAGGAATATATCTAACTATAAAGGAATAGTTTTAAGTCATCTGAACAAGTTAACCATTTAAGAAACTATAAAACTCTAAAAAAAAAAAGTAAGACTCTTAGAGCGTGAGCATAAAGTGAAAAGTAAGAAAGTTGTTGGTCTAAAAATAAAACAATCTTTAAAAGTTGTCACAAGCAACGCTTACTTGTAATGCATACCTATGTCTTTGCACATGACTTCAACAAAAAAAAATGGGATTGGCTCCTCTCCAATAGTATGACAAATTATTTTCGTGTAGAAAACGACAAATGATTTTCTCTCTTTAAGAACGTAGTTAAATGTTTTAACATTAATATTAAAGTTCGTTTAATAACTATTAATACTAATTTAAAACTAACACAAAAAATGTGTTTACTATGTTAAAATACTAATACTTTTTAGGAAGATCATTAAAATGATTTTTTCTCAAATTAAAAGTTTAAAAGTATTTCTTTGATTTAGTTAGCCTTATTCTTGCTATTATAGTTTTGAGATATTGGATACGATAATAAAACAAACTCGATTTTTAAACTATTTGACCTTGTACCACAATTTTCCATTCATTAATTAATAAAAATAGCATTTTCGGTAATTTATATTTCTGAAGGCAAGAATGAAATATGAAAAGAATTATTAAATATATTAATTATTGCTCGACGTCGTACGTAAACTCTTGAATCACGAATATTTTTACAGAAAAAATTAGTAGGAGTAAGGAAAATTAAGAAAGTTACACAAAAAAGAATATAAAAGTGCAAATAATGTTGCAGATTTTTTTTTTGTATAATTTTATAGTTTTATTTAAGTAAAATAAAGAGTGAAAGAAAAAAAGAATAATTTTCTCTAAAATGTGGCTTTAATATTTTCTTACTTTTCAGTATGTGTAGTTCTCTAGCAAATATGTTAACTTCTAGTTTACCATAATAAATATTTGCTTTATTTTTTTTTCTTTTGAGTGTTTAGTACTCGTTTTACAGACTATTTTAAAGCCTGACAAAGTCACAAAGGCTTCAAAACAGCGCAAGCACTTGAAATAAACTACACGATTGCAAGAAAAATTCAATATAAATTAAATATTAAACTTTTTTAGCATTTTTATCTCAAAAACCAACACCAAAACATACCTTGCGAAGTATGGTCGGTCACCACAACCAAAATACCGCACACAATCAACACACACACGTGCGCCCACCAACCAAGATGCGTCGCCATGACAACCAGCAGCGTCAACTGTCCGTCTGTCCCCCTGGATGCTGATGGGGGTCACTGTCCCCCCCATTCACTTGACCAGTCCGAGCGTTGAGACACATCCTATCGTCTGCTTTTTTAGACGTCCCCCACTTTGGTCGTCGTCTTTTGTATACTACTTGGCTTGGCCCTCCCACGCCGGCACTGTTAGGGGTTGGCGACGTTGGCGAGTGAATCGATTTTAAATTTGGCGTCGGTTTGGAGTGGATGTTCGCCAATTGATTTTAGTGTGGGGATGAAGAGTAGATATAGGTTTGGGATCTTCTCTTCTGTTCAAGTAAGATGAAGAGAAGTTTTATTTTTTAAATGTGTTGTTCTTGTAGAAGATAAACTGTTTATTGGTTCGAAAAAGCTTAGTGGTTTTTGGTAGGAAATCATCTTGTAGGCGATAAAAATGGTTACCTTTATAACGATAATGATAATATTTAATAAATGAAAGCAATACATAAATTAGTACATAATATAAGGATTGGTATAGGATAAGGTTTTTAAAATGATACCAAATTGTTATATGCTTACTTTTATACTTCAAACGCAAAAAAAACGGCATTATCTTTGACACAAAATACTATATTTTTTTATAACGTCCTTTTATAATTACTAATTAATCCTGATTACTTTGAAAACTCTCAAAATATTTTATTATGAAAATTATATTGATAAAATATAAATTCTTAATTAACAAGGTTGGGAAAATGATACTTCCAATGCTGTTTCCTTACTTTAGGCTTTAGTTGAAAACAACTGTAAGATTTCTAATGCCAAACACTTTTATTTTTAAAACGAATTTATCCTGATATTGCTTTGGAAACTCTCAAAGTGTTTTGTTTTAAAAATTTCATTATTAAAAAAAAATCATAACTAATAAGTTAAGAAAAATGATACCCCCAATGTTGTTTCCTTACTTTCGTACTTTGTGTGCAGGAAAAACAACTGCAAGACTTCTAACGCAAAACAATTTTATCTTTTTTATTCTGGATACTTTCAGGACTTTTTACAATCAAAGTTATAGAAACTTGAACGTATATTCAACTTATTAGTAGTAATCTGAACATATTCTTCTTAATACAATAAATGTCTTAATTATCATGGTATGGATGCAATTGAGTTTTACCCTATCTAGTTTATTCTAGTTTTGTTTTTGCAAAATATGCACTTAAATTAAACTTTTAAAACTTAAACTTTTTTCAATAAAAATTAAATAGAAATATCTTTTCAAGGAATTCCACGAAATGTATACGATAAAGACCATTTCGCTGGGAATTAGTGTGAAGTACACTGGTTTCCGTAAAAGAACGTAAATGTAATAACTCATGCGAAATGGCGCCCGAAATTTCGCCAATGGTCAAGAATTGGTTTAAATCGATTATGGATGAGTTGGTTTTTTGCAGCAATCGATGACATTCTGTTTGACACGTGAATTTATGATGTAGTGGAATAAATATTTATTTGGCGCTTTGGCGTAAATGGAATTGTAAAAAAAATGTATCCAGGGTTACGTGTTTAACATTCGCATTCAATATGGACATTTGCGTAAGTTCACGGTCACGAATCAAAGTTGAATAATAGATTTTTTTTGTATACATAATAGTATATTCTAATCCCTTACTAAATTTATGTACCACGTTAATCATTTAAAAACATTTGAAATGATGTATAACGGGGGATTTTTAATTTCATGAAGAATAATTGGATATTTTACTCTTTAAAATCTACCTTTATTTTAAGGAAAGTATTATAATTTCCATATGCAGAGGCTTGTTTTAAGATAAGTCCCCAATGTTAGAAATGTTTACAGACTCAACTATCAATTAGAAAACGTGGTAATTTTTAGAGGGACATTAATGAGAATGAATTATTTCTGAATAGGGTGATAATTTTAAGATGACTTGACAAACTGTAAAAATATTTTTTTTAAAAATCACATTAAGCTTTGATGTTTCAAAGAGAGGAAGATATATGTCTGAAGAGAACTAGTAAATTACTAAGCACCGTCCCCCCAGTCTTATTAATTTTTACACGCGTTGTTTCTAGAAGAGCAAAATAAATTATTTAGAAGTAGCGAAGTACCCTGGGTAAAAGTGCACTAGTTGAAAATTTACCAGTTATAACATTCAATGTTAAATGCAAAATTAGAGGTAATTAATTAAATTTTTAAATTGAAAGATAATATTTTCTGTTAGTAAGATAATGCAAAAAAGAATTATGACCTTGAGAATTTGAACAAATTTAGATCATTGAGACATTAAGAAATTTATGTTCATTGATTTTATTGAAGTTATAATTCCCCGTTTAAGTTAAATGTACGAAATTTTAATAAATTTTACGAGAAAATTATCAACCAATGAACAATAAATATAATAAACCAAAAAAAAAGAACTCTACAATAAAAATAATATGAAAATGTTGAGTGTCGTTTCTAACTTCAATTTGTTAAACTATCGGTCATTAAAGGTATAAAATATATTTTGATTTCCTTTTTATATTTGATTTTCCGTTTCAAGTTATTTGATTTAAGAATGCACAAATTAAAGGCCTTCAAAATTATTTAAACTGTTTTGTATGTTCAAATTCTTACTGCCTAGTAACAGTAACCAATACTCACTATTATAACTAAACATAATGGCTTGGTTTCTAACAACATTTAACGAAGAAGGGGGTTTACCCGTTTCTTTGTACTAATCAGGCATTGTATGCATCACAATCTATCAATTAAAGCTGGATTAGATTCATACTTAGTTGGCTGAAAATTACAGGTATGGTCTTTTACATATTTATAGAGTGTCGAAATTCGCGATTTAACAGGGTCTGATCTATTCAAAAAAATTAAAGCAATGTTTTAATTTTATAATATCACGTAAAACTCATGCATGTTGAACAATTGTGGGGAAGCAATGACTTTCTTTGCAAAATGGACTTATTTTTTATTACAAAATGTGAAGCATGACGTATTGAAATACTTATTTTATGTTAAGCAATCAGTTCTCATGCAAAACAAAACTGGAGATAATGTTTTTTTTTTATAATTAACATAATGTACCTATTAACATAATTCTAAAGTACCTATTGGTAATTATTTTGCATTTAAAAAACTGCGAAAAATATGTAATAACAGTTATAAACACTGAAAATCCTATAGGGAATGATTGTTTTTTAGAATTAATTTTTCTTTTATCGATTAACAGTTAGATAATAATATTAACTCAATGAAAATATATAAGCCACTTAGTTAATATTTAATAGAAAAAGGTTTTTTTTAACTAGTCTAAACATGTGAAAAGTTTCTCTGGTGTCAGATATTTTTGAAATTTTTATCTATACGAGTGTTACAGCGGATTTACTTTATTTTGAAATCAATATTATTATATTTTGTAGGATATGGAAGAAATTAAATATTGTTAATAACTGTTCTATTGCAGTGGCTGTTTCATAAACTGAGAAAAATATTCTACTACAATGCCTATGGATCCAAGTAAATTTGTTTTAAAATTAATATTTAGAAACTTTTTATTTTATTTGTGCAATTTGATTGTATTATATGTGATATAAAATGGTTTCGACTGCATGGAACATATTAAAATTTTAAATATCGACGTTCATTTTATCGCCGGTGAATTAAAGAACTTAGTGGAAGAACGTGCTAAGTTAAATTTTTGAAAAAAAATTGAGATTTTTGAGTCAATAAACATATTGCTAACTTCTTTAATGATAATGAATGAGCTTGCATGAGCAAATTTTATGCTTTCTTACCAAAAAATCTTAAGCGGAAAGACTTAATATTTACAAAATTCTTTTTGGTGGATAAAAGGTTTTATAGTTATTAATTTTTTATAATAAAGTAAAATTTATATTTTTTTTCTTCCAGTCACCGGTGCTGGGGGGGGGGAGGGGGGGGCTGCAGTGGCAGTAGCAGGGGCAGTCGCCGCTCTTCCCGCAGCTGACTTCACTTCAGCTGGCGTGGCTGCCCTGCAGCTGTTCAAAGGTAAGATTAAAGTAAAAGTTGGCCTCCGTAGCCCAAGTCGTCACAGCATCGGCATCTCAGAGAGAGGATCCCGCATTCTAAACAGACGTACCCATCCTATAGACAGATATTTGCTGGCAAAAAAAAATTCGACTTATTACGGGGTCTCCGAGTACACTGGTACAGACTTGCTAGTAAAATATCCAAAGTCCCAACGAGTCCAAAGTCCCAACGGCGTTAGCGTACGATGTCGTCCAGTTGGGTGCCAGCTCAGGTGTCGACCTCGTCACTTGAACGCAGTTCTAAATTACAACGAAGCAGAACGATTACAATTACCAGAAACGATTAAATTACCAAACTAGTAAACGTCATAGTTAGTAGAAAGTTTATAAGCTGTTCTTTAATCAAGCATATAAACCGGAAAATAAATGTAAATGTAAAAATAATGTACATGGATAGGGTTTGAGTAACGTTGAATTATCGTGGCACTAGAGCTACACGAGGGCAATCGGTGATTTGCGTCGTAATTTAGAACCACGGTCCACTACGGGGGATTAAAAAAACTAATTTTTTAATTATGCTTTTGGGGTAGAGTGGAAAAGTTGCCTCGATACATAAGTAACTTCTGCTCTTGAATGAAATATTGGTATATACCACAAGTACACTGCTCAAAACAATTAGGGGAGCACTTTCCGTACTTTTTAAACCCTTTCAAATCCAACTTTTTATTTTTATTTTAAAAATCTAAAATTTTTGAACTAGATTCATTATGCATCTAGCATGAAATGGTAAAAAAGGGAAAAATCTTAATTTTTTAACTAAAATTTAAGAGGGAAAAAATTGGAATCATAATTTTTGAATAAATTATAACAATAATTTTTTCAAAACTTTATTTGTTAAAAAAAAAAGTTAAAATCAGTTTTTAAACATTTAAGAATACAAGCGTGAAGAATTTAGGGTCAATTTATTTCATAAAATGTTTTGGGGGTGATTTTTATTTTACCATGTTTTTCATATTTACATTTAATTAAAACAAACCTTATATAATTCTTTAAAGGACATGATTCTTCTATCTACGATAAATAAATGCAAGCTCAACTTAGTGTTAAAAAATATGCAAGCTGATGATTCCAAATGGAATCATTGGAGATTAAAGGGTTTTAAACCAGGCATTCCCCTATATTCTTTTGAGCAGTGTATTATGGGGGGAAAAAAACGTATATTTGTCGATTTTACGGAAATTTCAGGCTCCTTTCAAAAACAGAACATAGAGTCTGGGGCGTCAAATTTTGCACAATAATTAACCAGACACAGGTGAAACTTTTGTACACTACCGCAAAAAAGCGACATTTAAAAAAAATTTACATTTAGCAATTTTACTAAACTTTTGAAATTCCACGTCCCTTGCCAGAACAGAAGACATTATCCTAGGTTGGTGAAAGTCGGAACAGTAGTAACTTATGTATAAAGGCAACTTTTCCGCTCTTCCCCAAAAGCATCATAATATTTTTTCCCGATTTCCAATGGTACTGTGGAAGTGTGAACTGCAGAGCGCTGGAGCAGCTGCGGGTGGAGCTGTTGCATGAGACATCTTAAAGTTGTGGAAATAGCTATTCTTTTATTGCACACACACATTCGAGGAATGTAATTTTAACTTAAATGCTCTTGTGCTATGCTCTAAACACATTTTAGTGAGGAATAATGTTGAATTATTTCACTGTCTTTATACTGTAATAGAATAACTCAATATTATTTTCAAAATTTCAAATTTTATAGTCCTCTACGGTAGATTCTTCTTTTATTATATATTCGATGAATGTAAATTAAACGAATGCTCTTATGCGATGATCAAATACATGTTGTTTTATTGATAAATAACTTTGAATTATTTTACTGTTTTTATGTAAAATAACTCAATATTCTTTTCAGGATTTCTACATTACAATAAAAATCATCCATAGTAGATTCTTCTTTTATTGCACATTCGAAGAATGTAAATTAAACTAGGATGCTCTTATTTAATGCTCAAATATATTTTAATTTATTGATGAATAATGTTGAATTGTTTCTGTATTTTATACTGTAAATATAACTCACTACTCTTTTCAAAGTTTCCGATATTACAGTAGAGTCCTCTACAATAGATTCTCCTTTTATTGTAGATTCGATGAATGTAAATTAAACTTGAATGCTCGTATAAGATTCTCAAATATATTTTATCGACATTGAATTATTTTACTGTCTTTATACTGTAAAATAAAATAACTCAATATTATTTTCTTATACTGTAAAATAAAATAACTAAATATTATTTTCTTATACTGTAAAATGAATCAATATTATTTTCAAAACTTCTAATATTATAGTAGAGTCCTCTAATCAGAGCGAAATTCGCTCAAAATCTACCAATTTTAATTAAAATAAACATAATGCTACAAAATTTTAGTTATACTATTAAAATATTAAAATATCATGTGCAGAAATATGTACAATTTTGTAAACTGATGAAGAAACTTGTTTTAATTCGTTGACTAAAATTCTAAATTTATTGGTTTTACAAAACAAGCAAACCTGTAATAACTGCTAAAATTTCCTTAATACCATTCTGATGAATTGAAAGACCAAGAGTGGCACTGATTAGCTGGACTTTATTGTATTATACACTATTTGAATCCAGCTATACTTAAATTGTATGCAGCAATGGATCTGTATTTTCTTGCTAATGTAGATTAATCACAAAATAGAAATTTTTATATTTCCTTTAGTTTTAGAAATTTGGACCCTGTAGTGCATTCCTCTAATAATTTTAGAGAAGTTGCTGTTTTCTTTACATAGCAGAGCGTTAATAAATCCAATCTTAAAAAAAAAAAGGTTTTTTGTTTTCTTTTAAAATAGATTATTCAATACATAGATTTCATTAAAAGTAGGTATTTAAAGAAAATGAAGTTATACAAGTCGTTTGTAATAGAATAGTAATGCTTCATTATAAATAACAATGTTATATTCAGCCATACAGTGGAAAAGTTATATATTTTTTTTTTAAAGTACATAAAATAAATAGTACATTCTTAAATGGAAAATATGGAATGAAAAATAAGGAAAGGGTCTACTGTTATGAAAATTTTTGCAATGTAAAATATTTATTTGAGATCAGGTTTTACAAAATACCCTAAATTCAAATTGCTTGGTAAAATAAGAAAATATGGAGGAGTTGGATTAGCAGTCTGATTTGTCCGAATAATTTGAGGCTGGACAACACGAACTGTTTGGGGTACAATGTTTGTCGAATCGGTATTAAGAACAATGTTGGGATTGAGTTGAACATTGTTGGAATTCACATGAGAATTATTAGCTTCCATATCATTGGAATCGGATCGAACATCGCCAGCCTGAACGTTATTGGAATTCAGTTGAGTGTCGATCACCTCATTTTTGGAACACATGTCCATCAACTCATTTATTCGATATTTCATGGCACTCAAGACGGCGTCACTTAGCGTGGACTTATTTGACCGAATTTTCTTGAAAAGGCTGTGGGTCATACTCATAACTACGTTGACTGGTTCGGAAGGCTGGTCGCAAGTATGAGAGGCGTCGTTGCTATCCTCGCAGTTGTCATTGTCATGTACAGGGGAAGGCAGTGGGGAGAAGTGAGGGGTCAAAAACTTCCACACTACAGCATGGATATGTGGGCACAGGTCTGCATAGACCGTGTTGCGCATGCAAGTGCATGAATACATGTGCACACAAATATCACACTCGGAGCATTTCAGGTCGCAACGCTCTGGGCAGGAATCGAACTCGCGTGCCACATAGACATTCCCTTCCTCGTCGTCAGAAATTATCATCCATATCGTGTCTCCCAGAGAGGATATGGATTCGCTGCAAATCTGAAATCCCTTTTTGTGAAATGCATTGATGGACTCTACTGCAAGGGAGGTCTTTTCCTCATCGAGCATGCCTGTGAGGCGATACAGCAGTTTGAACTTCATCAGCTTCAGCAGCACGATTATAAACTTGTCCAGGCGGCTTTTCCTTCCCCGAACGGAGGAGAAAATCATGGTTCGGTGCAGGACCTCAAACTGCATGACGCAACTCAACTTGATGTCCTTGTGGAAACAGTACCCCCACAGCATTTTGTTGGGACCATATTTCTTCAACACAGTGTCTGCCCCCTTCTGTATTACAGGATTGTCACATACTCGTTTGGCAAAGTTCTTGAACATCGTCATAAAGACTTCTGTGTTCTTGCACTCCAGGAGCAATTTCCACATTTTATAAAAATCTGCTCTGTAATCGGCCAGGCCTTTGAGCGGCTTCAGCAATCGAACAAAATCCATGTCAACCCACCACTTGCTCCAAAGCCACTTGGGATTGTCCTCCATCACTTCCTGCCAGGACTCTAAGTAAAAACTGTCGCTGTCTGACATGAAGAACTCGCAAGACAGCGGCCCTGATGCCTCCCTAACAGACAGTAGAAACTGCCTTATCACTCCCTTATCCACTTTGTTACTGATGCAGAAGGCCACCGGAAATGCTACTTCACACTCATCAAGAGCCATGAGGCTAATCAAGTAGAAACGACTTGTCCTTTTCTTATGGTCGGTGTCAACGCAGAGGATGCGTTTGTCTGATGTTAGAAGAATGTTTTTCTGGAACTCTGTCATAATGATGAGAATGAACTGTTCGTCATCTTGGCGGTAGTACAGGACAGGAGAGTCTTCCATTTGGCTGCAGATGCGAACCCATCGGTCCACACCTTCGGCGTCACTCAAGTCAGAGTTGTATTCCTCACTGGCAAAAGCCTTGAGTATGACCTTTGTGTCTTTCTGTCTGATCATGGACGCTGCGAAGCTTGCAGAATCCTCATGCATGTCTCCAAGAATATCGTCGTAATCAACACCTTTTGAGACATTTTCTGAAAATAAAAAAGATAACTGAAAACTATTCAATGTTTTCTAATTCTTGAACAAAATTCAACATTTTACTGACATATAAATTTGATATATTACCATTATGTGTATTTTGATTTAAATAACAAAAATGGGAGAATACATCTTGTAAATTCATGAAATTCACAATAAATTAGGTAAACCAATTTCCCATTTGGCTTGGGTTATCTTGGCAAAATTAACTCTTGACATACTCAACATCCATATAGATCCTAGAATCAAAATAATCTGAGCTTCAAGATTGGTAGCCAGAGCCACCTAGATGGTGACACAAAAAATGGCTCTCAGTTCTGGGGAATATGTCTAGTCTGCAAAAGGTTTGATCAGCCAAGAAAGCAGCACATTTAGACTAAAAGGTAAACCAATTATATTTACCTCTGAAAACTGTCAATAAGGGGTTTCTTTCCAATGTGCATGTTAAAAGATATGCAAAGTAGAATTTCACACTGTCAGCGCAAAACAACTTCATTAGTTATGTAAAAAATGATGTGATTATTGCACCACTGTAGTAAAAACGACTACATTATAATGAGATCTAAAAGAAAAAATAACACATCACAAACCAGCTGAGGTAAACTTGATGTCATTAAAGCTTCAAGTTTAATAAACTCTTGTGTTTAATTTGAAAATAAATAACACAGTCTCTAGCATTTTGCTGGAGGCATGTGTTATTTATTTCTTGAGTCCTTGTCTTTCTTGTGCTTTAGCTGGAGATGTTTGAATGCCAACTAATACACAGCCTCACTTGGAGAAGGAAAGTTTTAATTACAAGGACCACAACACACATAGAAGAAACAAGGGCTAAGCCTTACATTTAGGACAAATTTATACTGTTTATATTCTCAGTTGCACCAGTGGTAAAAGTAGGAAAAAGTTAATCTTCCTGTCATCAAGATGGTATGAACAATATGTAAGACAAGTACAACACATTTGAAATGCAAAGTATAAACAATATTATTTAAGAGTAACATTCTAAGAGTATAAGCTACTAAAAGTCTGCAGATATCTAGAAAATGTAGTATAAAGTATATAAGAAGTATTTCAAATAAATTCCATTGCTTATATTAAATCAAGCTTGCAATAAAATTAATTTGTAAATTTGTTGAAGAAAGAAAGTCACGAATATTCAGTTTTTAGGCAATTTTCTACAGTAGCAGACTTCTAGATTCTACAGTACAGACATAAATTTCTCAAATATTACACATAAAAAGTAAAACTAATATTACACATAAAAAGTAAAACTAATATTACACATAAAAAGTAAAACTAATATTACACATAAAAAGTAAAACTAATATTACACATAAAAAGTAAAACTAATATTACACATAAAAAGTAAAACTACTCAGATTATAAATATTTGTGTGTGACCAAAATATTTATTTAATACTTACCATGCCTGAAGTGTTATAAAGTTAAAGAATTTCTGAAAAATGTTTTAAATTGAAAAAAGAATTTACTCAGGGTGTCGGACAAAAAAAAAAAATTTATAACACCATGAGTAAATAATAATAATTTTTTTTAAAATTTAAAACATATTTTAGAAATTCCCTTTGTACTTCATAACTTTTCAGATCTAGGTTAGTCAAAAAAAAAATTTAGATTACCTTAAAAAATTTTTACTTTAAAGAAAATGGGGCTGTTTCACAGAGGATCTGGCAATAGCTCTGCGGTTTTATTTTCATGTATCTCGAATTACTGTTGTTTTGGTATTCGGGAGTAAGTTTTTGAAGAGAATATTTTAGCTGTTAATTTTTTTTAATTCCAACTTCTTTCAATGCAAGTTTTCCTTGATAAATGATTAAAACAACCAACAGCACAGCAAGAAGTTGTAATTTAAAAAAAATAACAACTAAAATAACTTATTCTTAGAAAACTCAATTTCGAATATTAACAAAAGTAATTTGAGAGACATGAAAAAAAACGCAGCTATTGCCAGATCCTCCGTGGAACAACCCCCTTTGGTTTTTAAGTGGATTTTTCTTAGCGTTTCTACACTGTCGAACCTTACCCTGTATCGCATTAATCTCCACCTGCGTCAGCTGTCGGTATGATGTCTCCTTACCATGGCCGTAATGGTATGGGAAGAACATTACCTCAACAACATCATCTTTATACTCCCTGCATATAATGCCAGCAGAACACATGATTCCCATCTTAACGCTACCATCGCTCCGAATTCTTCTCTTTCTGCCCCCTTCAATGCGAGCCACATACCTGTTGACATTTAGATACAGGCTAGGTTATAACATCTGGACATTTAGATACAGTATAACTTGGTTATAGCATCATTCAAACAATCTCGATGTTTATTATGTTATAAATGAGTAATGTAATAAACAAGGTTGAATTTTAAGTGAAATAAATCATGTAAAATACTTATTATGTACTCGTAATGTTAATTACAGTCATAAAATGAGATCTATTGAGCAACCTAACTTTTGACATTTAGACACCAAATAACTTGGTTACAGCATCATTCAAGGAATAATAATGTTTACAACGTTATAAACAATGTTGAATTTTATGCATAATAAAACACATAAAATATATATTATCTACTCATATTGTTAATTAAGGTTATGAAATAAGATCTATTGAACAACATACCTATTGGCTTTTTAATTAATGGCAATTATGGAATTAAATTGGCTTTAGCTAGGTTATAACATCTTGACATTTAGATACAGTATAACTTGAATATAGCATCATTCAAGGAATCTCGATGTTTATGATGTTACAAACGAGTAATGTTATAAACATGGTTGAATTTTAAGGGCAATAAATCATGTAAAATACTTATTATGTACTCATAATGTTCATTAAAGTTATAAAACGGCATCTATTGAATAAATTTCAACCCTATGTGCTATAAGAAGCAGTTTAATTTCTCCTTCTCTGGTCATTAATTTTTTTTAGACGGGAAATAAATTTCAAATTTCAGTGACTTTTCTTTGTAAATAATATAAAATTTTGGAAGGAAATATTATAAAATGGGGTTGTTTCACGGAGGATCTGGCCACAGCTTTGCAGTTTTGTTTTCATGACTCTCAAATTACTTTTGTTGATATTCGAAATAGAGTTTTCTAAGAATAAGTTATTTTAGTTATTTTTTTAAATTACAACTCCTTGCTGTGCTGTTGGTTGTTTTAATCATTTATCAAGGAAAACTTGCCCTGAAAGTTGGAATTTAAAAAAATTAACAACTAAAATATTATCTTCGAAAACTTTCTCCCGAATACCAAAACAACAGTAATTCGAGAGACATGAAAACAAAACCGCAGAGTTATTGCCAGATCCTCCGTGAAACAACCCCACTGAAATATTGAAAACGATTTTAACAAAAAGTTTCTTTAGGAAGGTAATTTGGAAATCTTACAAATATATATTTATAGTGTTATAACTAAGGAGTTAAATTAAAAATTGTCATTATAGGCAAGATATTATAACATTAAGGTCTATATATAGGCAATTCAAGGTAACTTTGATGGTGTTATTTATAACACCATAAGAATTTTCTTTATAATTGAGTTTGACTGTACCATTAAGTATTAAAAGAAATCTTTATGTCTGGCAACAAGGCTTTTAAAATGTGATCTGAAGTGAATTGCCTGAAATTTTTGTTTTTAGTAAATATCTTAATGTTGTGGAATTACTTTTATTTTTCTATTAAGTCAGTTAACCTAAGATTACAACTAAGAAAAAAGTGACAGTACCTCCCAGATCTATGGCAACCATATGTGTGTTTGTAGCCATAGCTGGTTTTGTAAGTTTGGCAGGTGACATATTTCATTAGCTCCTTACGTTCAACAAAATTTTTCCATTTCTTGAATGCTATTTAAAAAAGATAAAGAGAAAAAAAGTTATCATATTTTCCCATTCAACACACAACACAGACTCAAAATTGCCAAGAAAAGGATCAAGGGTCAATTATGGCAACATGATCTTTCTAAGGTAAAGGATAAGGTAAAGAGGAACACAGAGCGACCCAGTTTTGATTCAGGAACCTCTTGCGTGCCAGCCCAATACTGAACTGTCTGCGACAAAGTAATTACTCGTTTGCAAGGACTAGTATTGGGTATGTGTGTTGACCGCCACAGTACTCCCCTTCCAGTCATTCGGAGGATGCCTGATGTAAGTCACAGGACTTTGAAACTCAAAGGATGTGTCTGCTTTGAAACTCAGGACTTTGCTTTGGTTACGTGAAAGTTGTCAGATGTGCGCCTTTAGATGGTGCCACTTCCGAAGTCACCGCTGAAGAGGTACTGAGAAACCTGGTTTTGATCCAGGAACCTTTTGCGTGTTAGCCCAATACTGAACCATCAGCGACAGAGCAATTATTCTGTCGGGATGGCTAGTATTGAGTATTTGTGATGACCACCACAAAGGCATTTATATGAGATTATGTCAAACTACATAATGGTACCCCCCTGATCCCAGAGAACTTCAAATTTAAAATTGACTAGTTACAGACTATGATGTCATAGACTGTAACAAGTCCTTTAAGTATATATAGTCATATACACAGATTATGATACCATAGAAAAGATTATGTGAAAATGTTACTTTCTAATCTAATTTCGTCTTTTAGGGACAGAAGTTGACAACGTTTTCAGACTGGTATGTGTTGAACATGGAGTTAAGAAGAAGATGGAGATGCTTGGAGTGAAAAAAAAAGTTAAGTCATCAGAAAGTCACCAAGCAACAGAAGTAAGCCTAAACGAACAGCTTATACTCACTGCTAGTTCATTTTGAAATGCATCATTTTATTCTATATAAAACAAGGTAATTAAAAAAATGACTGTTTGTGCAGTTGTAGGCTATAGTATGAGATCTAAATTTGAACAAGATGTTAGTCATTCCATTCACAGGTTAAAAAAAATCAGTTATAATTATAGTTTTTACTAGAGAGTCACCGAGTCAATGCAATAAGCCTTAACTACTAAAGTCACTTAAAAATAGCACCAAATAATTCGCCAAGAGCGTTTTTTAGGCTCTTACTACAAAGCAATTGATGGCTTCACTTGGCAAACCGGTTTTTGTATTGGTTTTTCCTTGGCAGTATCTCTATCTTTTTCTTAACTCTATATAGTGTTAAACCAAACAGGAATTACTTTTAAAAAAATCTTTTTTGATACTAAGAAAGATTTGTTATTCAGTAATAAGGTTAAAGTTTCCGTAATAAGTTTGAAAAAGAAATGAATGACTCTCAAAGTTAAAAGCATCTACAGAAAAAATAACCTGGCTCATTTTAAGTTAATATAATAATGGGCACACATTCTTACACTTGATTTAATTAAAAAAACAATGTTTGTTTGTGAAGCTTTTACCTTTAATAAGCTAATGCTATTTTTATGATGTCATAGAAAGTTCCAATCTTTTACCAAAGACCATTGGAAAAAATTTTGTACATAACTTTTAAACGTTAAAATTGAGCAATTAAAAAAAAGGCAGTGGCTACGCACATGGGCACCGTTCACGCATTACGTGTATGGGTATTAACGTGCATGCTCAAGTCGGGGCTTACAGGAACCGTGCTTACATTGCTTGCACGGACATGCATGATATACTTGAAAGTTGAGATTATTCTTTTTTGGGCCCCGGGCAATTTTGTTTTCTCTATAAAAACATCAGTATCCAACATGGGCAGTATTGTGGGGCGCATTGAAAGCCTAAACACTCATTTGGGGCCCCGGAAATTTTGATTCTCTAAAAAAACATCAATTCTAGCCATTTGCAATGAAAGTTTAAAAAAATAGAAATTTAAATACTTCATGAAAACGTAAAAAATGCAAGTAAACTTTTCCAGGACAAATTTGAAACGATGATCTTCCAGGGTGAAAAAAACCTTATAAAATAATTTATAATTCAGCCGAAAGCGTGTTTTGAACCCGAGAACTTTAGAATACGAACCTTTTATGCTACCACTGAGCTACGGTGGTCAAGGATGAATCAAACTAAAACTGTTAATAAGCCTCGCTCCTGCGCAGTTACTACCCATGCGCGCATTGCTTGTACGGTGCTCGTGTATGTAGACACTCCGTAAAAAAAATCAATCAAATGAAATTGCAGAATTATCAGGTTATATTGAAAGCTTAAATACAAATTGAAAGTTAAAATATGTTGTTTAAAACAAAGTTGAAAATAATAATATCCTTAAAGAATAATATTTAAAAAAGGTAGATTTTAAAGGTTGCTTAACATATTTTTTTTTAATATTAAAACCAAATAATATTTTTGTAAAATCCTGTATTACTTTTACAGCAAATTTAAACAGATAACTAGAAATTAAGACAAACAATTTCTAATTTAAATACAACTATTTTAAAGAGCATTTTAAGTTGTTTTTTATGTAAATGTGTAATTTTTTATGTAAATTTTATGTTTTATGTCCCCTCTCCACTGGTCCACTCCATCAGGATATAATAATCTCCTCCCATTCTGATATGAGAGGCAGGGGTGCAGAAAATGTTTTTTCTCCCAACATTTCCCCCAATCCGTTTGAAAATTTCCCCCAAAATTTTACTATATGTTATAGACTTAACATAAATTTTGTTTTACCTTGGTATAGAAAATTTTACGATATACAGGGATGTTAGTGCTTGTTGAACAAAAAAAGCTGAAATCCAAACCAAATGCTTGGTTTGAAAAACCAAAAAAAGCTGAACTAAGTGTGACCGATAAAATTTAAATTTTAACAATTATCACGACAAGATAAATTTTAAATAATTCTATAATACTATACTACTAAATGTACTTTTAATATCTTTTTAAATACTTTAAAATAAGTACATTTTCTTTTATTTATGGTGTTTGGGGAGAGGGTCACATTCATCAAATTTATCTATGAACATGTTTTACTGTTCATTCATTTGGTATATTACTTTCAAGTTTTGGCAGTTTCATAAGGCTGGAAATTTTAGGCACCAGGTTTTACAAAAAAAAAAATCTTGACTGCCTTTTTGGGATTGAAATCCTCAACTTTTGGTTTTATTTGTTAAGAAACAAAAATTCAAGCACTTTTCCAGAAAAATTCAAGGACTAGAAATTTACTAGCAACATAAAACCTAAATATATAAAGCGTGTATACACTGACACTCCATTTAAAAAAGAAAAAAAAACTAAAAATTATCTAAAACCCCAGTATATGCCGAACTAGAAAAAAAGGTTCAAATGTAAAACAAAAAGTATTTTAACATTCATGCTGTTCTTGTGATCACTACTCAAGGACGCCGCGAGTAGGACACTTCATCAGAAAAAATATCCTGGTCGTCCGACTTGGCCGGAACCGGAGCTACAAAAGTAACGAGATAATCTTCCGATCACGCAGAGCCAGAGAACTGTCAATCATTCTGATGCAATGTGACGTCATTGGTAGATTTTGTGAAAATTACTAGGCAGCAAAATAAGCAAATCAGGTAAGCATTATTGGACTCCTCTCTAATGGGAGATTGCACTGGCTGGCGGATGCGATCAACGCCCGATGACATGCTGAATTTAGGAGGCAAAAGCGGTACGCTATTTGGGTTTGTTAGAGCAAAAAAGTAAATTAACGGTAGGTTTTAGTTTTAAAACAGAAAACGAACGGCTGGTCAGGGAAATTTGTAATGAATTGTTAAAATCGAAAACAATTGAATATTTTCCACAAAATTTCCCCAGATGGCTAAAATTTCCCCCGATCTAGGATCGCCGGATCGGACATATTCTGCATCCCTGATGAGAGGTTGATTTTATCCAGGCCCTTCCAGGAGTTAGAGGGCTTTCCCATAGGCCCCTGTTCAAATTTCCAAACAGCTATGATATAATATCTTGTTTCTATTTCACGATTAGCGCAACGAAACCGCCCAAATGTGGTAAACATTCCACTTCATATTTCATACAACTCAATAGGGATGGGGGTCCAGTCGGTAAAGACTCTCCTTGCATGCGGTAAGTCTCAGGTTCAGGTCCGGGCATCACCAAAATAACTGCCGACCTATAAACGGCTCGTGCAGCCAAAAAATGTCGATGAATAATACCCCGTGTTGAGGAAGGGCACTTTAAATATCCACCAAATTTCTGACCCTGCGTACGATGTCGCCCTTAAAAGTTGCATTGGGTGCCTACTCATGTTTCGGCTCCTCACTTGACTGTGGTTCTAAATGATAAATAGTCCACGTGTGTAGCTTTAGTGTGACGATAATTCAAACTAACCCTAACCCATTTAACTGGATAGGAATAGCTACCCTACGTTAAATTTTCAACTTCGCCAAAAGCCCCCAATGCCAAAATTCAATCGGCTATTATATCATAGCTGTACTAAATTGTCAGTTTCATAAACATAAAGAACATATGCTATACATAGAGAGAATTCACATTTCTTAGAAGTATTTATCAGATATAGAATAGTTATGATCTTTACTGTCATGAGACATTGTAAAAATATCTTCATTTCTTACCATTTGTAAACATCAAATTAAATTCGGTAACAAAAAAATCAAAAGATTTAAATTAAATAAATAAAATAAAATACTGATATTCAAATAACAATTCTAAAATTTAACTCACATGCTCTTATGTGTTTATATTTAATTTTCGTTCACACTGATCGTGCTGAAATTTCTTTTAAATTGAAAAATAAAACATATCAATGGACAAGTTGCATGAAACGCGAAATTCATAATATATGTGTTTTTCTGGTACATTAGAAGCTGCAGATTCCGAATGTAAGGTTAAATATTCACAAATATGTTTAATTTACACAAAAAATGCATTTGAAATTTGCCGAAAATGTATGTCACTGAAAACAGCTCTGACGTCAACTGTTATGTGTTTGGCGATGTTTCGATCTATGCTGTAATACACTTTATAAAATAGTAAACCTTACAATTTCTGCGAAACCTCATTAAAAGAAGAAGACAATATTATTTGTAACCAGTTCATATCAAGGAAGTTAAACAGCTTGTTCCAAGTTTGGTTGTTAGTTAAAATACACACACTAGAGCGCGTATGAGCTATTGCAGAACTATTGACTGTTGGATCTGATCGGAATAGTCGAGTGAAATCGTTCAACGTTTGAAGAAAATTAACTGGAATGAACATGACATGTTTCTGTAAAATAGCATAACTTTTTTAAGAGTTTGATAAGGATGAAAGCACTTTTCACAGTTTCAAAAGCGATACAGTGAAACGTGATACGAAATAACACGCCAGAACAAAAAAGAGCCAACCGTGACGTCATCTGTTATGCTAAGAGAGGTTTAACAGGATTGACGTATCATTAACTTTAAAAATGAATATAAAAATAAATACATCTTTAAAACCAGAAATACTTGAGTTTTAGAGGTTTTTTAATATGCTTAATCGAATAAATATGTTTGTGGAAAACGCTGTAATTGTCCATTCTAATCTTAATGGGGAAGCTCACGTTTTGCACTCCTACACCCGTTTGGGTTCGAATTTCAAAAAATCGCGTCTTAAATGACGCCTACGATATAAAAAGAATATTTTCCTAAAATTTGGTAGCTGTACCTCCAGTAGTTTGGGATGGGTGTTGATACGTGAGTGAGTCAGGACTTTGCCTTTTATATATAGATAGCAAAAAAGTTGAAATTTGGCGACTTTTTGTTTCACAACTTAAGATACTTATTTAGCTAAGCTTTTTTAGTAACATTATGCCGCCAACAAGAACCAAGTCAATGTACCAAAAAGTTTAACTAGAGCATATTTTTGGAATAGTTACCTTCCATATTTGGGAAATTGAGCTCTTGCATATCCATCTTCATGTCATGTTTACTTCTTAGATGATTTCTCAAGCGTGAGGTATTTTTGAATGAAATGTTGCACTCAACACACTTGATATAATTACCACGAGTGACTTTTGGTTTCACATTGTGGAGCGTTATTATGTGGTGATTTTTCGACTTTTGCGACGAATATTTCTTGAAGCAGTATGGGCATGTCAAGAAGTCAATTTCCAGACAATCAGGGATCTCCGACGTCACTCTTTCAGGCGTACCTTCGTATTCCTCCTTTAGCCCCTCTAGTGTTATGCCACTATTGAGGGGGTTTGACGTCGTTGTATCTAGTTGTGAAGATGATGGTTTACTCATTCCATTATCATCAAGTCGGTCATTCCGGCGTTTTCTTTTCAAAACCTGAATGGCGGTAGAAGTGGAGGAGTCAGCGTCTTTGTGTGAGGTTGTTTCTTGCACAGTTTGCGTTTCTGACAGGGATTCGATGTTAGTATTTCCCCCTTCCGTCATGTGAGCTACAGCATTTTCAATTCCGTTGTCTTTCACCCAAGATTGTAGCAGTTCAACCTCTTCAAAGTGTGAGACGTTGCTGACATCAATCATATCTACTGATTCCATAGTGGTGTTTTTAAAGCTTTTATTTTATTCTTCTTTATGTTTATTTCAAAGCATCACTAACTGGAAAATTTTAAATACAAAAAAATACAAGATAAAGTTATCTTCATTATCCATTGACTGTTAAAGAATAATATCTAATCTAATGAAAACTAATTCATTATACTGATTACAACGAAATTTATTGTTAAAGGAGTCTTGGTTGGTTGGATCGTAGAGTAAGGAGCTGGAAGAAAAAAAGGAGTCTTCAAGAAACGCATTGGACGGTAATGGATGGCAATCATTTTGACTTCCATTTAACGAATTAATATAAAGTTTTAACACAGCCAATATTATTTCGTTGTCGCGAACGCCAGGAACGGATCGTCATATAAATTTAACAACTAAATACTAATAGCATTGTAAAAATATGGTACTGCTGCAGAATAAATCTATCACGGGTCCCCAGGGAAGCTGTTTCTAAATTCATTAATTCATTGGTTATCCCGAGTCAAAAAAATGCAAAGTGTGTTTTGATTGTGTTGAAAATAAACAGCTGAAAACATACAGTAAACCATAAAATATTTTTAGTAAATAAATGATATTTTACCATTTTCTTTATGTTTTCTTTCTTTTGTTGACTTTCAAATAATTATTGGCAGAAGCTATTCTGCCGACCAGTTTGTTTCCGTGCGGTTCCTGAGGAGAGATGCCCCGTAAGACCACACGGCAGAATCCGACTTGGATCGGCTCATTTGCTTCCATTTAACGTTAAATCTCACACCAATTTTAGTTGTCCCTGAAGGGAGGGTCGTCAATAATTTAACAACTAAATACTATAGCATGTAAAATATGGTACTGCTGCAGATAATCTATCACGGTCCCCAGGGAAGCTGTTTCGACCAATTCATTGTTTACCCGAGTCAAAAATCAAAGTGTGTTTGATTGTTGAAATAAACAGCTGAAAACATACATAACCAAAAATTTTTAGTAAATAAACTGATTACCATTTTTTAGGTTTTTTCTTTTGTTACTTCAAACTAGCGCCAACATGCCAGTATAGGGTTTCCCTTATGTTATTGTCTCTGGTTGTAGGATTGTTGGCTTTGGCTGCTTATCGCTTTTAAACATTATTTTTAGTAACTGGTCGGACGCCTCAGTAGCCAATCACAAGCTAGTATAGGGTTGTCTTTTTGTTGCCGACTTGTTGTAGGGTTGTAGTCTTTGGCTGCTTATTACCTTTACAAATAATTTTATTGAAAGTTATTGTCTTAAATAGCAGTTGCAGTTAAGAATAAATTAGGGTGTTATTTTGATGATTTCTTCTAAAAAAGACAAAATAAAAAATCTGAAATCAAAGACAGAATTTCTCAATGTTACAAACTTTATAGAAATCAAATATTGAATTAATCAATCTTACTATACTTACAACACAGAAAACAGATAGAACAAGAATATTTTAAAGGCTGTAGCTGGATATGGGGGTTAGATGTAACATAATTTTTTTTTTATTAAATTCGTAGAAAAGGTTGTTTTTTTTTAAGTTATAATCCCTTTTAGGAACATATTCACACGGATATCACACACTTTACAGATGTTTTCCATTTTTCAAAAGTGTCCTTTTGTTTGTCATTTCGCTCAGGTGTCGGCTCGTCATTTGACTGTGGTTCTAAAATACGACGCCCGTCGCCAATAGCCTTCGTGTAGCTCTTGTGCGACGATAATTCAAACTAAACTAAATTCTATTGTCATTTTGATGCATGACGGCCTCGCGATCACAGAAATGCTATTTCTTTGACATGTTACGAGTTACGAAGCAACAAAAAATTACTCAACGAAAGGGTAAATTTATATTTGTTTTATTATGTTTGTTATTAATCTCGAGGATGATTTCCTGCTTTCCTGTTATTTCTCGGAGGATATCATGTAATTTTTCCAACAATGTATTATGGTTATTTATATGATTGTTCATTTGTATAAAAAATGATTAGTGCAGCCTTGCAAAGAATATCAAACTTCGCGTTACATATAATTTAAACTCCTGAGACCTGTAGCCTAGACCCTCGGTAGCACAGTACAAGAGCAACACATTTTCGAAGATCTTGCAAAAATGTTTTTTTTTTCAGTAGTAAAGTTTAAAAGCATTTTTCATATAAAATACTAGAATAAGCTATGTATTTCAAAAAAAAAAAAAATTAGAGGTCAAATTTTGAAAAATAATAATTACCTGCAAATCATACTTGCTACTAAATAGATATTAGAGAGAGTTCTGAAATATATATTTATATTTAAAGAATATATCTGTGGGATTTTATTGGGGGTATTAGAAGGTTATGGACGACCCTATTTCATGACTAATTATTTGGACACATGTTTATTAATTTATTTTGATTCGAAAGTTAAAACGGTTAAAGATGTTTATATTTTGTGTCAAATCAGGATTTTATTTAAATTTTCCACTACATTTTATTGAAGATGTAGTCTTAAATTAAAACAGCCTTTAAGGACATTTTATACACAATATAATTTCACTATACATTTGAATGCAAATTATTGATTGGATCATTTCTCACTGTTGCTTATAGTAAGGTTTTAAGTGTTTGACTTGCTGTTTGTAGGCATCATGATTTTTTTTAAAAAAATCTATTGATTATTTTAGTATGCTGGCATTAAATGGTTAATGTTTGAATAGCTCTAATTGTCAAGTTAAAAAGTTTTCGTTTGCCCTATATTACTTCTAAGAATGCCATTTCTACCCTGTCTCTCTTATGGTACTTATTTATACTTTATAAGATATTTTAGGGCAAAGGTAATGCATTAACTTTGTGGCAAATTTAGTTATCATATACTCATATCACTTTAAATAAAAAATATGTAACAAATATACTTGAAACAAATTCTTATTTTTAGTAGTTTGCTTTCTTTTGGATCTGCAAGTATGATTATCAATTTTTTTTTTGTTAAATAAGTTAGATATTATAGAAAATATGAGCAAATATTGCAATTATTCACAAGTTTAATATGTTAGGTTCCATAAAGGAGTATAAAGTATTCATATTTTAAATATATGTATTTTACAACTATATTTTTAAGAATGTGTAAAAGTATTTATAATAAACTTCTCATAATTTTAAATATTATCTCCATTCAATTTATATATACTTTTTTTTTAACTAAAAATGTAACAGTAAAAAAATTACAAGTTTAAGTACAATTAAAAGTTTTTATATGAAACAAAAAAATAAACAAAATATCAAACTCCATACTTTATTAGCTATACATATTTTTTTTTTATCTACAAGACAGATAAACAGACAAAAAGAGACATCACTAAGTGAACATTGGCTTTTACAGAAAATGGGCTTGATACAAATACACTGGCTCTTTGAAAGAATTCAAGGAAATCTGAAAAGACAAAAGAAAATACATTAGAGGTTTAAATGCATGACATCACTTTCTGCTGAAGGCTTAAGATGCAGATGTGGTTAATTCAAAGTTGTTATAACCAGTGTGGATTGATTTAAAATCAGGCAATTCTGTAATAAAAAATTGTTTTTAAATCATGAAAAAAATATTTGTTGTGGAATTACATTTACTTTATGTGGTTCACAGATGCTTTCTTTTATGCCTATTAAGAGAGACTCATTCAGCATTATTCAAGAGATGTTTTATATATAAAAAAAGTGACAGAATAGAAAAAAATTGAGATATTAGTGGTTTTGTAAGTAAAGCATTATAACCTTTCAAAGTTTTATGCTAATTTTTCGTGCAAGTCTTTTTTCTTTACAATGCGTCTCAAAGAAACAATTTCAAACTTCCTTGATTTTTCCATACCAAAAATTTGATGAATGGTGGTCTAGTCATTTAATTATGCAAAATCTGAGAGCCAGAACTCCTAGTGCTTAAAGTGAATATCAAATCAATGTATTGTATTTTCTATAAAGAATATTTTTTTATAAAGGTAAAATACATTTTTTTATAAATGTATATTGTATACCAGAGTAAAATTAACTATGCATTTTAAATAGAAAACACTTTTTGATAAAACTTACACTAAGAATTTGTAGTCAGAGTGTTTAAAAAAAATTTCATTGGTGTTAAAATCCACACATGCAAACATTTCATTTTAAGCCAGCTACTAATGGCCTATTAGTTAAAAAGAAACTTAATAAGCAAAAAAAAATATTTCTTTTATATGCAAAATACAAACCAAAGTACTAGTTTAGATTTTGCTTCAATCAGATAACTGGACAGGTGAATTCAATTTCATGAAATTATTTTACAAATAGAATATTTTTGTTTTGCATTTAGATTTTTTAGAATTTAATAATTTTTATCCACATAGTTTAAAAATTTTTCCAGGTTTCTGAAAATAAAATTCCCTGTCTTTTCCAGATGGGTAGACGGTAGAGACAGTCTGGTTTAATTAAAACTGTATTTTGAAAATGTTGCTACTGAGGCTTCCTACCAGTTACTAAAAATAATGTTTAAAAGCGATAAGCAGCCAAAGCCAGCAATCCTAGGATCAGATAATAACATAAGGGAAACCCTATACTGGCATGTGATTGGCTACTGAGGCTGAAGACTTGTAAAATGTAAACACATTGGTCGACAGAATAGCTTCTGCCAAGAAAATTAGTGGACATTAAATCACTTGCTGCTGAAGGCTTAAGATGCAGACAGTGGCTAATAAAAATTGTTAAAAATACCTTTTAAAAAAGCAAATGAAACTAATTTTTTTTATGAGCAACTAAAAATTAAAATAGAAAACATTTCTTGCTGGAGCACACTTAGGAACTTCCCCTAAGGCCCTGCACATGCCTTATTTTTATCCGTAGACAGGGGCTAGGAGTTAGCTCCCCATAGTTACCATCTGCTTTTATCCTTTCTGCAAAGCATCAATTTTCTTAGTCTTTTTTTTTTACTTCTGCACTTGAAGACCCATCATATTGGTTTGGTTTCAAAACCTGAAATAAAATTAAAATATGTGAAATATTTTAAATAAGGAATACCTTAATTTTGGATATTTACCTAGAGCAAGGGTAACAACCAATTTATAAATCCACTTGCATAACTAATTCAGGGTTGCCACACTATTTGGTAAACAAAAATCAAGACTATTTAAGGACTTTTCAAGGATATATTTCTCCATTTTCAAGGACTGTATATTCAAAAATGCACCGAAATTCCATGACAGTTTTAAAAAATTTATTTCAAAAACGAATAAGAGCTCTCTAACTTTCAAATGAACTTAAATACATATTAAAAATAACCATTTAGCTACCGAAAAGATCCATGAAGAACGGCATGAAGAGTAACAGAAAAGTAATGAAAATTTTTGTTACCAATAAAAGTAACTGACTTACAATTACAGTTACTTTCTGAAAAATCTACAGCATTACTTGGCGTTATAAAAAAAAAGTAACTGTTACAAGTAACACGTTACTCCAATCCCTGGAAAAAACGGTCACTTCAAGATAAATTCATCGGCCTTAAAAATTAAGGACTTTTCAAGGTTGATAATGTTTTTCAAGCACTTTTAAGACCTTTAAAATCAAGGGTTTTTTTTCAAGCACTTTTCAAGGACCAAGGCAACCCTGTAATTTTTACTAAAGCAATTTTCAATTTTTTTTAATGTAAGCATTTTTTTCTTCAATGGTTTATAGAAATTTTTGTGATTCTCAACCTAAAAAATTAAACGTAATGCAAGTCTATACTTAAACACATTGAAAAATTTAAAAAGGCCGACGGGGAAATTGCAAAGCAATATCTAGTTATGCATTCCAATTTGACATTCATAAAGTATAGTAATTTTTGTTTCAGAAAGAGACATCAAACTCAAGACGGTATGAAACTTAATTTATACTCACCCTGGCGTTTATTCCGGAAATTGGGATACTTCACGTTATTCCTGCCTCCATTCACACAAGTATACTTCAATGAGTAGTACTTCAATTCCGGTTTTGCCAAAACGAGCAGATTTGCTCTTAGCCCTTTTTCAGCTTCCTACAATCCCTCATATACAGGTGTATTTCGATTTTCCTCTTCAAATTTTGAAATTTCTTCCTTCAAAAAGTCGAATGTAAAAAAACCTCTTTGAAATGCAAACACATCCATCTAGAAAGAATAATACAAAAAATTAATAAATACAGAAAAGAAATTAAATAATTATAGTAATAAAAAAAAACTTAAAATTAAGGGATATGATTATTTTATTTACTACATATAATTATCAGTCTAAAGCAGGGGTTCCCAACCTTTTTCCACCTGCATACCACTTGAGTTTTGGAGAAATTTTGGCATACCACCAGACCTAAATATTTTAATAAACGTAAAATATTTTCTTCTAAAAGTGCTCAAAAGCTTTTTTAAATTCATGAGAAAACTTCATATTTAATGTTTTGATATTTGTTTATTTATAACATGCTTCTAATAAAGGAGAAATAAAAAGATTAAAATGGTTTCATTTACAGTTTCATTTATTAGGTTCCTATATGTCTAAAACCATATAATAAAATAAATCGTACAAACTCAGCAAAAAAATTAATTATCTTACAAAATATACTTTACCACCTGACATAGTCTTTAGAGCGAAACGTCTTGTTGTTTGTCTGTGATTAAAATATCAACATTATGGATTAATGGAACTTATTCACTCTTAGTCCTCTTCAACACTTATTTTTTTTTTATGTACAGGAGTTCAGAAAGTACACTCTCACACAAGTAACTCCTGGCAAGTGGCATCAAAAATAGCAGATATTGGCCGGAAGATCAAAGGGTACTAGGTTTTATATCCTTTCCAGAAGTTAATTGAAGATTTTTCTTTAAAATAATGAGATATGTTTGCGTGCTCACACTGCTTATGCGTACGGAAGCTATTAATCGCATCATTTTGCTCACATCACTCACTCGTACCACCTGACATTTGACCGCCAGTTGGGAACCGCTGGTCTAAAGCATTACGACAACAGGATTGAACAAATGAAAATAACTATCTATGTTAAGATATCTATACTGAATTTAAAATTCTATGTATTTTTTTTATTAGTATATAAAATTTATATGCACTAAAATTAAACAATAAAACTTAACATAGATAACAATTAAAAATTAGAAATAGCTATTTCAACTTATGAACTTTCACAAATTATGTAAGCAAACATAATAATTTTGCTTTTGTACTTATTCTTAAGGCACAATAAACTACACAATGTAAAAAAAACAAGCACAAAACGAAAAAAAAACAACAATTAAAATAGCTATAAAAATGAAAATATATACTAAAATTATTTGGAAAATGCAATACTAGTTTTACTAAATTTAAATACTTAGATCGAATTATTATACGAATAATAGCGTACAATAACGAACAAATTTTACAATGTGGAAAAGAAAACAATTAAAATTGCTATGAAAATGTACACTAAAATTAGCAAATGCAATAGTTTTTTAAACCTTAATTTAAATAATTAGATTGAATTAATATACATATTATGGACAATATATGGATATATTATACAACGTGAAACAATAAGAACAAAAGAAAGCCAGTCAAAACACTATGAAAATAAAAACTCAAATTATTGAAACAAATAAATAGTTTTTTTATACTTAATTTGAATAATTCGATCGAATTAATATACAGATTATGGACTGTAAATGAATAAATTATACAACGTGAAACAATAAGAACAAAAGACAGTCAAATCGCCATGAAAATAAAAACTCAAATTATTGAAACAACTTAATAGTTTTTTATACTTAATTTAAATAATTAGATCAAATTAATATACAGATTACGGACAATACATGGATAAATTTTCAAAGTGAAGCAATAAGAACAAAAGATAGCCAGTCAAAATCACTATGAAAATAAAAACTAAAATTGAAACTAAATAGTTTTTTTTATACTTAATTCGACTAATTAGATCAAATTAATATGCAGATTATGGACAGTAAATGAATAAATTATACAACGTGAAACAATAAGAACCAAAGAAAGCCAGTCAAAATCGCTATGAAAATATCAACTAAAATTATTCAGCAAATTCAATAGTTTTTATACTTAATTTAAATAATTATATACAATTATTGGTTTAAATTATTATTATACAAATTATAAAAGAGTATAAAAACATATTTACCTTTGTAGATCAAAACGTCAGAGATTTGGCATCTTTGGATGTTGGCTACATTTCTGTTGGCGTTAGCAGTTGGCTACATTTCTTTAGCAAACATAAACAACTATATTTATAAACAAACTGGTCGGACTTGTCGGCAGAATAGACACTCCGATAATTATTAACCTTTACAACATTTACCCACATCTTATTTTTGTTATTATGATTGTAATTTGAGAACTTTTACCTTATATTGAAACAAAAAAACTATTAAAACTTTGTATTGCTTTTTAGTAACTTGGAGAAACAATATTAAAAACACAGACATTACTTTTTTATTGCACTGCAATTTGCCAATTTAAGCTGAATTGTTATTTTTGGTAATGCCAATTGATAAAAGTAAGTTAATTTTTTATTATGATTGTAATTAGATCATAATAAAAATGATATAATGATGCCTAACAGAATACAGTTAATGATGCCTACCAGAATACAGTTAATGATGCCTACCAGAATACAGTGAAATTGAATCGGGAAGTTATAATTTTACCCAAAATTGGGTCGTCCTGTATCTGTCAAGTAATTTGAAAACACTCCCCTTGATTCTATAGTCTCTGTACTGAAAATCTGCCTCTAGAATGGGAATTTATAGCTATTTAGAAGCGAATTTAAACTTTTGTTCCTATTGGCCCCAAATTTACCCCTCTAACCTACTAAGCCATGCTAATTTCTAAAACTTGTTAATTGCGTTAAAAAAAAAAATTCTAATGCCTTAAGTTTCTCTATGTTATTATTTGGTGATATCTAAATATATCTGAAAAAAATATTTAATAAAACTTCAGGAATGAAAATGAAGTGTGTTATAAATTTTGAATTTGTACTGGTAAGTGTTTAGAAACTAAAGTATATTTAATTATAATTGACCTCAATAACTTCCCCAACTAATCAACCAGCCTAGTTTGATAACTCATGCCTCGTACAGTATACCACTCAGGGCAGCATACATAGTACACAATTAGTTAGCCAGCTTCTAAAAAGTGAGGGTTTTTTTACTTTTATAGTTTAAAAAATTCAATTTGACAATCTTGTTTGATTTTTATAGGCACTATTCTGGGGCTGACAGTAGCGGTTTATGGAGGTGCAAAGATTGACCTAACCAATATTGGTTTTACAAGAGCTGGAGTGAAGTTAGGAAGTTTGGCTGCAAATATGCACAGTTCCATCGGCGATGTAGCTTCCAAATGGTTGTTTTCACGGCTTCAGGAATTAGGGGCATGTGGACAAAAGGATGTTGTGATTGATGCGGCTGGTAGACCTTGGCCTTGCATCATAACTAAGAGTAAACTTTAGCATGGAGTTAACTAGCAACTGTTTTTAAGAAGCATTTTTTTTTTAAATTTATCATTAAAAATTATTTGATTTTGATTCTCTAAAAAAATTTAACTTGTTTCTGTTGATTCATCAAATGAACTGTATAAAAATTGTTGCTTTTAACCGATAATATGCCGCAAATTTTAGTTGATATGAATGTTAAAGGGGAATTTATCGAGAGATATCTTTGGGTTGTTTAGGCTTTAAAAAGGTTTTTATTCTGTAAAATTTTGCTTGTGAAAACAAAATGTGTGACATATTATAACTTTACCCCCTCAAAATCTTATATTTTGTACCCCAATTAAACTTAATAACTTAAATTACCTTTTTAACATATCCTTAATAAATACCGTTTATTAATATCTTTAACATCCCGAAAACAGCTTCATCTAGTCGCAACAAGTAACCGTTCCCACAGAAACTGTTTATTCAGCAAATATTTTACTGTGACCTTAAACCTCTCTCATAATCGAAGCTGAACCCTGATTGGTCAATCGAAGAAAAAGCAATAATAATCTGTAGTTGTGAATCACTTTTTAACTAGACTCTGACATGTAAGGTTGTGTGCTTTTTGGCGCGCCGAGCTACGACTCTGGCTCCGGACTCCGTCCCATTAAATACTCTAAATGATCTCTTTACAATAAATTATCTTGGACATCCAAGCTATCTCCTTTTATTAGAATGAACCAAATAATAATTATGCTCTCCTGTGTAGTAGATGTTATTCTATTACATATACATATTTCAAGATAGAGAGGGATAATTTCTGCTTTCAAACATTTTGTGTTGTAATTTTAATATGAAAGCTCAGAAGATATTCTCATACAGTGGTGGGAATTGATTTATGAACTAACTTTATTTTCGCAAGATCTCGCTTAGCAAGTGCTATTGATTCAAATTTTGTGTGTAGCATATTGAAATCATAACAAAAGATTTTCACATATAATTTTTTTTTTAATGATATTAAATATATATATTTATTTAGTTTTTAAGCAACTTAAATGGTGGAAATTGATTTATGAACTCGAATTTATTTTGAACCTAGGTACCAAATATTTTAACTATTTCTTAATTTAAATATCAGGAGAGCTTACTATGAATGTTTATAAATAAGATCAAGGCCTACTTCGTTGAATTTATCTGTTTTATTCCCGTTTTACGAAATGGGTAAGCGTGCGGGACTGTTTGAAGCGGAAAAGATAAAAAATGACACTTATGTCCCATGTAAACTTGATCCAAAGTTTTGTGTTATCAACAAAACAGAAACAAGGAAGCATTAATGAAAAAAGGTGGGTTTGCTAATTATTAATTGAGATTGAATGTAAAAGTTAATAAATCAATTTTCTTAAGCTGAAACTAAAATATCAACAAAAGAAATTGTTTGTGAATTTAGGATAAAAATTTTATTTATTTGTAAAGTTTATTATCCAAAGCCTGTATATTGTATGGAATTTAAATCGATAAATATTCATTTGATTTAATAAAGAAATATTGTTTAAAAAAACGGTCTGTTCATAAATCAATTTCCACCACTGTATTTATTTTATACTAATATCCCATAAGAAATTTTAATACATTGTACTCAAATATTTTAATGAAATGTGTATATAGTGCTTGTACCTGTATAAATGTTTTTTCTTGGAAACTTTATGATCACATATTTGTAAGATTTGACTATTTTTGTATTTAATAAAAGGAAACAATTTTACATTTTGAAGTACTCTATTTTTTAAGAAAGGGAGGGAGCTTTTTCAAATCAAATAATAATATATTTCTTACATGTTAAAAAAAATTTAAATTTATATTAAAAAACCCTACCCATTAAAACAGTAGAAGTTTAAGGTTCAATTAAATATACAGATATTGTAATTAGAAATAAGCATGATAATATTTCCAACGAATCGTTGAAATGATAATTCTATACTGAGAGATATGTTCTAGAGATTTTGAATGCCCGCTTGGGTTTGGATCCAATTGCAGATGTAAACGTTTTTTTTTTTAAAGAATAGTGATTTATAATTTTTAATATCTCCTATTAAGATCTTCTGGAAGTTATGACCATTATTTATAAAAAGAAAAGAATTAAAAAAACTTATACAAGTTGTAACTAATTTATTTACAGTTCAGGCAGGAGAATTTTATTATTGGAAATTACATTTTGTATTAACAACGCCCTTGATATATTTTTTGCTATTTTTAATCTGGTTACTCATCATATTAAATGAAAATTTATATGAAAATAAAAGAAAAGTATCATGTGCCTTAAAAGTGATAAAAAACATAGTTTTATTTTAAAAAGGTGTCAATTTTTTACAAAAATATTAACTTCCAAATGCATAGTGTTCAATTTATTTAAATGTGTGTGTTGTTTACTTTGAATTCTATTTATGATCAAACATTATTCAAATGAATCGACTAACACTGAAATATTCACTAGTCTGTATGGTGCAATCATATTACTACAATTTCAAAATGCATAGTTTCTCAAACAGCCTAAATTATGTATATTTAATAACTCTAATAAGATGGTTTTGACAAAAATATTTCCATAAAATTAACCTTTTTAAATATTGAAAGAAGATCATGACATAGTTCACTGATTATTCAGTGAACTTAGGAGCCAGTTAAATTTAATTACAAAACATTTGAGTCCTTAGAAATCTTTTTATTTTGTATGTGAGTTTGTGTATAGTCCCTTCCCCCAAAGCAAAAGTTTGTTGCAAAGACCTGGATATAGTATTTTTTTGATGGATCACATGTGATTTTTTTTTTGTAGCCTACTTTTCTTTTTTTTTAATTTGAAATAATTTTAAAACAAAAAACTGTAAGGTTATTAGGGCTTCGAATACATTCCGTGATCGTAGTCTGAAACTTTCAATTTTTCTCTCTCTAGAATGATTATAGATGTCGCCACGAACATCCAGAATAAAGTCTGTACTAACTACGCCTAACATTTCACATCATTTGGCTGTGGCGCTGTATAAAGTAAAAGACGTCATTTGGCGGTTTTTATAAACATGACCGCCAAATTCAAATTTTTTTAAATTTAAATTTAATTTTTGAACTAAATATAACAGGAAGTAGCGATCTAGTGTCAACACACATCTACTTCTGCAATCAATACTGATGAAGAGGATTAGTGAGCATGCGAAGAAATCAATCGTCGAATATATTAATTTTCGTTTTTACATTTATTATCGCTTGCCAATAAAAATCAAATAAGGAGTTTTAATTTTACACTTCTACTAGACGAAAGACTTGGGAATAGCATTCATCATGTACGGAAGGGAAGTTAAATATTTTTATTGCTATATATTTTACGATTAAATAATTAATTATGAACTTTTCGAATAATTGTGTTCTTTTTTAAAAGTTTCTTTCTATCAGACAAAATTTTTTGGAAATGATTAAATTTCAAAACTTTTTTTCGTAAAAATCTTTTATTTCCTTTCATAGAACAAAAGATGATGCACAACGTTCAAATTTTCTTATGTTTAAATCTCTTATAGATTGTTCGAAAATTATTATTGACCTGTAACACATGACGTAGGCGTCCTTCAAGGAATATGCATGCTGGGAAATATGACGATGAGTCGAGCATGACTGAAGCGAATCGTGAAAGAGCACAGTTTGCCGTATTTGGCTTCGTATCTTTTTTTTGGCAGTTAGTTTTTTTTTTTCTCTCTATCTTTCTCTTTTTTTCTCTTTAATATTTTCTCTTTCCGTTGATATTCTAAACCTACAACAGCAATGAAACAAAAAAAGGCATTTCAATTTAATATATAAAAATTGCTTTAGAATTTTATACATCAATAAGTTTTGAGCATTATATGTTACGTTACTTACAAAAAAAAATTGAATTCATAATAAGAATTTTTTTTATTCGTAATAAAGAGAGGTTTAGAAAATGATAACCTACAAGACTAGCTGGGTTTGTTTGCAGTGAATTTAATTTCTTTCTAAAATTTTACTCTGATAAATGCTATTACATCTTATTTCTGATTGACATGCAAAAGTATGCACTATTAGCCAACATTTGGTTATAAGGCTCCAGCATAGGTACTTATCCGTATGATGCAGTTCTTGGGAAGATAACTAAATGGCTTGCAAAATTAAACAATACAGATTACTAAAATTTTATACTAAAGAGTTTACTTTTTTAAACCAAAGAAAAAAATAACTTATGGAGAGTTACAAGAAAGGCTTTGTATGAAAACCTGACCCCCCTTAAAAAAAAACCATTCAAGAAATTTGGTGAAACCCTTTTATTGTACATCTGTTTCCCTGTGTCTAATCCACGGACTTAATCCAAACATCGGTGAATAATGTTGGTCTTTTTCAAGGTCGCAGCTTCTAGTGTTCGGCTGATGCAGGGAACTAAAAATACACTTGTGAATGAATGCTATATAATTGATTTAACTAGCATCCAGACACAAACCATATTTAGTATTTGCCTAAATCAAGGAGAAAAAAATTACATTATTATTTACCACTACATCATGAAAGAAATATAAACATAAGGAGTTACACATTGAAAATTTAAACATATGCTAACAAAACCTATATAATTTAGTATTGGACGTCGTATTTTCTTTCTAAAATTTTTTACTACAATAAATGATGCATTTATAATGTATAATTAACATACAAAAGAATGTACTTTTAAGTAGGATGACCATATATTTTCTACATCAATGCAGTACAGTGTTGAAGAAGCAAAACAATAAAACAAACTTATTCATGTTTATTTTATAGTATTGTTTCAGTCTTGTAATCGACTCAACTCTTGTAATATTGTGCAAACCAATTAAACGGTTCAGAACAATAAAAATTTAAAACAAATACTTATTTTTAGGTTACGATATTATGAAGCTCTTGCCTGCCATGTATGACTAACTACTGATTGAGAGTATATGTAGAGAGTCGCTTTATTCTGGTTTGGTTAAGAGTTGTCGGTAAAGAAAATTTTATACTTATGGTTCTAATGGAGAAATTTTAATCACCACACAAAAATGCAGGACATTATGCAGTATAAATACAAAAAAACAGGACATTTTACATATTTTAAAGACTCTTTGAAATCGGCAGCACAAAAGCCTAAAAGGCAGTACTGTACTGCGAAATGCAGTAAGTCTGGTCTGACATTTGAATATCAGGTTTTAGATTAGAAGCTATATCCCGTTGGTACGGCTCTGGTAAAGAAAAGTAGCAACTAAAAGGACCAAAATAATGAACCGTTATGGCTTATTAAACATTTACTCTGAATACTTTACTTAATAAAAAAATTTGAAAAAATTGTGCTTCATGTAAAACAATTACATTCGCGACCGACGGACGTACTAACTTGCTTCTTGCATTTTTAACAGGAACGCGTGATAACTATAAAAGATTTTAAACAACAATATAAATTAATCAATTGGAGTATTCATAGTTTACAATTTTACAATAATTTTAAAATTAGTATTAAAAATAATAATAACTTACCAGTTTTAAAAGTTTATGCCAGCCACGCAGAAACATATGGTTGTTTACTTTAAACTTTAATGAATAAAAACCGCCAACAAATAGCATCGCCAAAAGGAATAGGTTGCTGGAATAATGAATATGGTAGTTCTCTCAAGCATGCGCAGAAGAGTTTTGCTTTGCCAGGCCGGAAAAATCTCCCATGTCAGTTTCACGGCTGATTCTGATCAATTCTCCTCCCTGTTGTATTTTGTTGCCTACTTTCCTTTTTTCAATTTGAAATAATTTTAAAACAAAAAATTGTAAGGTTATTAGGGCTTCGCATACATTCCGTGATCGTAGCCTAAAACTTTCACTTTTCTCTCTGTAGAATGAATGTAGATGTCGCCACGAACATGCAGAATAGAAAGTCTGTGCTAACTAAGCCTAACCATAATCACTTGGCTGTGCTAAAGCTTCTATCCCAGGCTAGAAATAGACAGGAGAGTAGGAGACAGACGAAAAATTTATCAATTGTCCTCCCTGTTTTATTGCCTATAATTTATTTTTAGTTCGTGTTTATTTAGTAAGTAAAGATGTATTTAATTTATAGATTATCAATTTATAATAAATCAGTCTCTCATATTTTGATTTAGGATCAGATTACTATGATAATAACTCACTTAGTTGTTAGTATATGTTATTAAAAAAAAAACGTCACAAAATGTAAATCTAAAATAACGGGATATTTTACCATTGTCATGAAATAGAAGTTGAAAATTCAAAATTTTCCACTATTCCATTTTAGGTTTCTTGAAAACTTTTACTATTTTTCATTGTTATTCTTCAGGTATATTTGAAAAATAGCGTACTATAACAAGATATTAAGGTCTATATACAGGGGTGCCTACAAGGGGGTCAACGACGCAGACTGCGTCGTTGAAATTTTAGGGGGGGGGTTGAATTTTTTTATAAAAATTATTAAGAAACTGCCAATATTGATTAAAAAAAACTCAGCTAACTCTTATTCTTACTAATTATCTGCCCCCCCCCCCCCCCCGATGCAACACCGGGGGGGGGGGGGGGGGGGGGGGGGGGCTCAGAACTTGTACTCTGGCAAATTTTTATTTGGTTTAAAATAAAACACAAAGTGGCAAGAAAATCAAAAGTGGCTCCAATTTTTGTATATTTTTTTTGCCTTCAAAGAATATGAGTGGGTAACCATAATTCGAAGCAACACCAGGAGAAAAAGGAGTTATAAATTAAGTTCGATGGCGTCTACCATACCATACCAGACGAAGATTTCTGACAATTATTTCAAATAAACAATCCGATCACTGTAACTAAGTTTAAACACTCATAAAAGACATAAATCTCACGCAGTTTATAAAACATTTCGGTGAATTGATGACGTTTGCCAATGGTATCAATGAGATATTCCCGCCATATTTTGCAGCTGGCTTCGAACTTTGTTAACAGTTTTACGAATTAATGACCTTCAGATAATATTTCTGACTTTTTCTTTCCCGCCAAATTAGACTCGAAGCCAAAATAACTAAATGATTGCTTTAGAATCAGTAGGAAAATACTTGTCGTCTTGTGTCTAATTTGTGGATCTGGGTGATTGAATACAATTAAATAGTTCAATTCCGAGTTTCACGGTAAGAATTTTGTTATATTTAACTTAAAATTTTTAAATTTTAGGTTTTTTTTAAAAGTGAAACTACCTCTGTAAACATTATAAAATAATTCTGATTTGTTTGATAATGTCAAATGTGTTGTATTAGATAAAAAGCTATACCAAGATAAACTTTTTTATGCATTAAGAATTGAGGGAATGAATTGGAAGCCGTTTTTGATTGGATCACGTGTCCGGCTATTTTTATTGATTTAAAAAATAATATAATTACAATTTACATAAATTTTGAGCGGAATTTTCACCAATTAGATTCCGATAGCTTTTGCTGTACAAAAAAACCTTTTTAAAGGAAAATTAAAAATAGCTTGTAATTCCGTATTATAAAAGATATTCCAACAAAAGGTGCTTCCCTTTTTCGATTAGGGGCAACTCTGCTTTGACCTATCAGTAGAAAAATATTTAAGAAGAAAGTCAGTACTAGGGTTTTATTTCTTGGGACAAAGTTACGGTCCGGATTTAAAGATTTGCCGCTTGTAGGCTATGCGATTGATTTGCCGCCCCTGTCACAATATTCTTTCCTTCGGGGAATAAGGTAGCTGGTTAGCTGCAAAATAGGGTGGTATGTGTTGTTTATAATAGATACACATATTAAAATCATCTATGTACCTTTACACGCTAAATCGAAAGCGAAATAGGCGATTTTTTTAAAAACTGTTCGACTATTTTTCTTTCAACTTCGAAATCCGGGAGGAGAGGTGCAATTGCCCTCGCAGCTACCATGTTTGCTACGAAATATTAGTATTATATATACATTTACGGTTTACGCATTAATGTAAATTATTTGTTTTCTTTCTTAAAAATATTCGTATCTTTATAATAATTTTTATTTGCCGAATGCTGTTTTAATTGGTCGTGAAATTTGCCGCCCAAAAAAATTCGCCGCTCTAGGCTATAGCCTACTTAGCCTATTTAGAAATCCGGCTCTGAGTTACCCCATTCGATGGTACTTAAAATATCATTTTACTATAAGGTTCTCTATATACGTAAAGATGTAGTTGGAGGCTACTTTGGTTAGGTACTCCATTATCCCATATAAAGAAAAAATCCTCACCGTTTTTTTTTTGGGGGGGGGTCATAATTTTCTAGGGGGGGGTGTCGTTAGCTCTGGGGGGGATCGGCACCTCTGCTATATAGGAGGTTCAAGAAAACCACTTTTATTACCTTAAAATAGCTCTGTCATTTTATGAAGTTGTAGTTTAACTTTTTTTATCAAATGCGTGAAAACAAATCTTAATTTTTAAAAAAATGTTATACTCATTATGTAGGCATTTTTGGAATTAAAAAGTTTCATAAACAGAGTTCAAAAAGTACCTACTTGCAATTGTGCTTACTGTTCATTTGTTATTTTAGCATTGCATGAACTTGTAGTTCCAAAATGCCTCTATGCCATTAGAATATCTTTAGAAAATTTTTTTACCTTGCGTCTTTATTATGTATGAACATTGCAAAATTATTTTTTAGCGTGATTGACTGTCATTTTCTTTTCCATAAGGCTAATACTATATTTTACTGATTGGAACAATGTGCAGAGATATTGTTTGGCCAATACGAATTTTTTAACAAGAGACTATAAGTATAATTGGAATTAAATTGCAAAATTTGGCTGCCAAATGATCTGTATAGTTTGTTTTAATTGTTATTTTTTAAGAATAATAATTGAAATATACTACAGGGACACTCTAATTGTAAGTTTTTCATGGGGCCGGATGAAAGAAATGTGAACAGGAACATTTGTTGCTATAGGGACAAAATGGGACTTGCTTATGAAAAAACCTCTCTAAGCAGGATAAACGTATGAAACAGATGTATAGAATTAGGGTTTCACTGTTCATGTAATTTCGCAACCAAATTTTTTTGTTCAATTCGAATTAAACTCATTTTCTCAAGTTAAAAAGAATCATAATTTTGAAGTAATATTTTTACGCTGTTTTGTGTTTGTAAAATATAGCATTAGGCCTATGGGGCATAAAAAGAACTGTTGATAACCCTTAAGTGTGTGAATAAACTAGAAAATTTAATTTTTATTATTTATTTTAAATAACAAAATATTTGTGGTTAATCTGTAAAAAAAATTCTATTGCAGTGAATGGCTGATTAAGTTTTCTATTATGCTTTTTGATAAAGGTAAGTATTTTTTATTGATTATTTGGTGCTGTCTATATTTTGTCGAAAATTGTTTGATAATATATCAAGGATTAAACTTAAAATGTGTTTTAGTCAAACCGTAAAGTTTCAATGAAAACATTACTTTAAAAGAAAATTCTATTTATATGTAGCTCTTTTAGTTCCAGCTGTAGAGTTATTTCAGACAGACAGACCAAGGTTTAAAAATCACTTTTTTAGAATCAGCATCCTCTTAAACATGATGAAAATACAAAATCTCTATTTGGGATTTTTGAACCTTTTTAAATACATTCATTACCTCATATTTCATATTCGGTAATTGCAAGTAAAAAAAATTTGATGCATGTTCTTTCTAGGTGCAATTGCCGAAATGGTTACTAGGGCTGTAGCGGCTGGTGGTGGAAATATTGCAGCTATTGGAGCTGCTGGCTTACAAGCAGCTGGTACTGGAGCAAGCAAGTTAGCTTCAGCTACGGGAAATGCAGTTAATAATATAGCTGAATCTACAAAAGCTGCAATGGCTGCAACAGCTGGTGGATTTAATGGAATAAACTATCCTACCAGTAAGTGGAACTGAATTTATACAAAACTCTTGCCTAGACTTTATTTTGGGTTGTTTTTTTACAGTTATACACAAAATGTGTTCAAGTGGGGTTTGGTAAGAAATGTGTCTTAATTGTTAAATCATTCATATTCATTATAATTTAACATTAGGATTACATTATGTTAGGTGCTTTCTTAGTTGTCCGCAATATCACTACTTGACACAATTTAAAATTACAAGGCCCTTATGAAGCTATACTGCCTTTGGGTAGGTAAACTGCAGTAATCGCAACAATGAGTTGTACCATTTTTGCTCTGAAATAATTTTTTCCAGTATGTTTTCTTAAAGGTTAGGGTTATTGAGTGCTTGCAACAATGGTCCAAGTCGTTATGGAAGTTACTGCAGTTTACCTGCCCACGGCAGTATAGTGCAACGTTTATTAAACCAAGCCATTTTTACCAGACAATTGTAAACACTTGAACAGTTTAACCCTCTAGGGCAGGTGTTCCCCACCTTTTTGCACCTGCGTACCACTTGACCTCTGGAGAAGTTTTAGCGTACCACCCAGACCTAAATATTTTAATAAATGTATAATATTTACTCTTCTGAAAGTGTTCAAAGGCTTTTTGAATTAAATTTCTGTGAAACTTGATATTTAATGATTAGATATTTGTTTATTTATAACATTGCTTATAATAAAGGAGAAATAAAAAGATTAAAATGGTATTAATTTACAGTTTTATTTATTACCTATAGATCTAGAAACAATGAAACATACAAATGAAAAAAATAGCACAAGCTCAGCAAAAAACTAATCATCATACAAAATATACTTTTATCGTCTTTAGGGCGAAACTTTTTGCTGTTTGCCTGTGATTAAAATATCAACATTAGGAGTAATGGACCTTATCTTCACTCTTAAGTCTTGTTTCTACACTTATGCTGCTTCTATTTTATTTTTTATGTACAAGAGTTCTGAAAATCCACTCTCACGCAAGTAACTCGTAACAATGCTGCTCACATCACTCACGCGTACCACCTGAAATTTTCCTGCGTACCAGCGGTTGGGAACCCCTGCTCTAAGGGATACAGATGTATAAACCTGTCAACCTGAATCTTAGGTTTTCCAACAACACACACATGATTTATAAAAATTTATAATTTTTAAATTTAACTACATTTTAAAATTTAAAGTATGGATGAATCATTTATTATCATCCGAAATCAAAATAAGGTTTCTTTAAATTTAAAGAAATTAAATTTCCAGTTAAAAATTTTAATTTTAAACTTTTGCAATGAAAACAAGTTCACACTTTAGCCAATTTGCTTATCCCTCAGAGAGTTAAAAAAAAGTCTTGAACTGTTTCTAGACGCAATTGCTGCCATTGCTGGAAGTGCTGTAGCAACTGCTGGTGGTATGGCAGCTGTCGGAACAGCTGGCTTAAGTGCAGCTGGTGCTGGAGCTGGTAAAATAGCTGCAGCTACAGGAGGAGCATTTAAAAACATTGTTGAAATAAAAGCTGGTAATCCAGATGAAGGAGGAGCTGATTTCTATATTAACAATTGCGGGATACGCCTCCCTTCCAAGGGTAAGTGGCACTAGTGATGTAAAAAGCCCAGGCATCAAAAGTCTTTTAGATAAATAATTATTAAAATATTAAGTCCATAATAGTTATTATTTAAAATATAAAATTGAAATGAGCCCAGTCGGTTAGGCACTCGCCTAGCATGCGAAAGGTCCCAAGTTCGGGTCCGGGCATCGCCAAAATAACTGCCGACCTATAAACGGCCCGTGCAGCCAAAAATGTCCGACGAATAATACCCCATGTAAGGGAGTGCACGTTAAATATCCTTCAAAGTCCTAACGCTGCGTACGATGTCGCCCTTAACGGTTGCGTTGGGTGCCTATTCAGGTGTCGGCTCGTCACTTGACTGTGGTTCTAAAATACGACGCCCGTCGCCAATAACCCTCGTGTAGCTCTAGTGCGACGATAATTCAAACCTAACCTAACCTATAAAATTGAAATAATTTTAATCAAGCCTATTGAATCAAATTTGTTATCTAACCAGTGTTTCAATAGTCAGTTTTTCCCAAGCGCGAAACACGTAATTTTTGCCAGGACGGTAAATTTTAGTTTTTACTATGATATTTACACAGTGTGATAAATACCATGCCAACCCTGCAATTTGTAGTTTTATTTCGTCAGTAATTTAACTGAAGCATGCCATTCTTGTTTGGTACGTACGATTTGAATGCAGGCCTGCTTCCTCCTTCCCCTTGTTTGGTTTTCCAGGAAACGATGTGAGGGGCGATCTTTTCTTTTTCCTCCCACCCTACTTGGGTTTGGGGAGCAGTTGTGATTAACTTCACAGTAGAGCCTCAAGCAAGATAGGATTAGGAAACAACGCTTAAGTCGCTTCTTGGAAAACCACACTAGGTGGTGGGGGAAGCGAAGCCTGCATTGTATTCATATAATATAATAGTCAACAAGACAAGTTTGAATGTTATGTGATACAACAAAATAAATGATAGAATCCCGTTTTCTTTTTAATAGGTACCGTGATTGCAGTCGGTGCTGGGGCAGCCATAGCGGTTGCTGGGGCCACAGTTCTTGTCCCAGCTGTTGGCTTTACAGCAGCTGGTGTAAAAGCTGGCACTTTGGCTGCAGCTACTCATTCTGCCATAGGAAATGTAGCTGCTGGTTCAACGTTTGCCAGCCTGCAAAGTGCAGGTGTGCTTGGACTGGCTGGTACTACAAAAGCTGGGATAGCCATTGCCGGTGGGGCAACTGGGGGTTTAATTAAGAATAAACTCTAGTATTGAGTTTTTACAGTTTTTTACAAATGACCACTCTATTTTTTGCATATTTCCTAGCAATATGCATATTTACACAATTTTGGAATTTACCAGTTTCTACTTTTGCTAAAAATTGAATTTTGTTTTTCCATGTCCTAGAAGTTATTTAGAACTCCTGAAAAGTATCTATAATAAAAATTTATTTTCTGAAATTTTACACCCCCTCCCTGCGAAAAATCTATTTGAAACTAAATTTTGCTCAAAACTTTTCCATCCACTTTAAATTAGCATAATTTCTAAGAAGTATTTTGCGCTGAAACATTTGTGTATTATTGGCAGGACAGAGACCAATTTTTTAAAAAGATACTAAATTTTTTAAGAAATATATCCTTTTCAGTTGTCTTGAATTTAATAAAAATTAAATTTTTTTTATTTAAGCACCAGATTTTATTGTATTTACTTAAAACTAGCTGTTGCTGTTTTTGAGAAAAAGAAAGAACCTTAAATTTTGAAAAACTTAATGTCTACCTTTTGTGCTGACGTACAGAAAATATGCAACAAATTCTAAAGTTATCCAATAAAAATTAAAATTGTCCGATGACTTTAAATTATTGAATTTAAAAATAAATGTCGACTTTTTTTTTCAAATAATTTTAGAGAGTGTCTGTGATCATGTAATCATCATGCATATTGGTATTTTGTATATTTTTATATTTTAGAATAGTAATAGTTTAGTATAGTAGTTTAGAATAGTTGGTTGTTGAATCTGTTAATCTGTTTTTGAAGCAATATATTCAACTCTAGGGTAATTTTAAATGTTAAACCTATATAGAATTTTATGCATATGAATTTGAAAAATGTTTTGATGTAAAATTTTAAGTATTATGGTTACATAAATATGAAAAAGTATTGTTTGTTTCGTTTGGCAATAAACATTTATTGTTTAAATCTTTTGTTATTTTTATATTTAATAGCAGAAACAAAACACGTAAAAAAAACTTTTTTTTTTTTTTTTTATCCTACGCCAGACCTAGGCTGTTCCGCCATTAGTCTATTACGGGCAGCCCAATACAGTTCGGAGACACACACAAAGTTACTAAATTTTTCAGCAGCAAACACAGCGGCTACGTCTAGAAGTCCAGAACACAAGTGCAAGTGGTCCCCACTCATGTCAGCAGTCATACAAAGTGGGCAAGTTGGAGAGTCCGCCAGACCAAATCTGTGGAGGTGCTTTCTAAGATAGTCATGGCCAGTCTTAATTCTGAAGTTGGCAACACCGACTGGCCTGGGTAGGTCGCGAGGGATGGGATTTCCCAGTGAGGTGCCCCAAATCTTCCCTCTTGTAGCATTTCTAATGGTTTCACGATGGTGAGTCCTAAACCTCGCATTGATGATTCTTTTGGCACTGTGGTAGCAGACAGGCACGTCCGGTTGAGGAAGGCCTGACCCAGCTTTGGCAAGAGAGTCCGCCAACTCGTTACCGGTGATTCCACAGTGACTTGGAATCCACTGCAAAGTGACAATGCGACCACTTTCAATCATGGAGTTAATCACCAGTTGGCAGTCAAGAACGGCACTGTTCTCTGAAAGAGTGACTGCAGAAATTGCCTTAATAGTGGCCTGTGAGTCAATGAAAATCACAATGTTCTGGTTCTCTCCTTTCCCCACCTCTGTTAGTGCTAGTTGAACAGCAGCCACCTCACCATCAAAGCTAGTACAGTCAGCACCAACGGCCTCACTACGACTGAAGTGTTTAGAGTATACCCCAGCACCAGCATTACAATTAGCACCGGTAGCAGAGCCATCAGTGTAAATGTGTAACCAGTGTGTCTCGGGAAATCTTTCGTGTATAGTGGCCAGGGTGGTAATCCTCAGTTCTGTATCAGAGCAAGATTTTTTATGAACAGGCAAGACCAGGTCCAAATGGTGAGAGGCTGAATTCAGATGCCTCAGAAAGACACCAGCTCCAAGCAGGGGCTGCCTGTCAGAAGAGGGGATGTCAAAAGAGGTTAACAGTTCATTTGTCACATGTAGAAAGGTAGGTTGGGATTTTAGTCTTTGAGCTGCGGGTCTGTAAGATTTCCAAAAGTCGCCCCGCCTCATCAATCTCTCGACCAACTTAAGGGCTGCTAATTTCCTTCGATGGGTCAGTGGTTCAATATTTGTTTGCAATTGCATAGCCTGAATAGGGGTGGAAAATGCTCCACCCGTAATAATTCTAAGAGCATTATTTTGGATAGTTTCAACCTGGTTCTGAACAGCCACAGAGGCTGTTATGAGGAGCTCACCACCGTAATCAATAGCTGGTCTTATGTATGATTTATAAGTGGTGCAAAGGAGATCCTGAGAAGTGCCCCACTTTACACCCGTGAGCCTCTTAAGCAATTTATTTCTTTTGGTTCCAATATCTCTAACCTTACAGGCATGTTTATTCCAACTTAACCTGGAGTCTAGAACAATACCCAGGTAGTTAGCCTCATTAGTTCTTATAAGTCGCTGATCTCCAAGATAGAGCACAATCCCTTTAGGTTTAGTACTCAAAGTAAAAACCTGGAATGTTGTCTTATTTATGTTTATAATCATTTCGTTTTTGTTTGACCATGTCAAAAGAGCATCAAGGGCAATGTTAAGCGAATCCTGAATAATTTGGAGTCCCGGTTGGCAGACCACATGACCAGGTCGTCAGCGAAAAGAAGGGCCTGAACCCCAGGATGCGAGTTCATGGTAGAGTGAACAATATCATTGATCATGATGTTGAAAAGGACAGGGCTAAGTACCGAACCCTGAGGGAGTCCCTGCTTAGTTTGCCTGTAGGCAGAGACAGCTGGGCCGTATTTTATTCTAATAAAGCGTTGATCCAAAAAGGATTTTATCCAACGATACATGTTACCACAGATACCAAAATCAATCAACTTCCTGAGGAGCCCTCTCCTCCAGACTCTATCAAAGGCCGTCTGGAAGTCGACCAACACTGCAACCGTACTCTTTTTAAGATGGAAGCCATCCTTGATCTCTTGTGTAAGTCTAGCGACCTGTTCAACTGTGTTCCTATATTTTCTAAAACCAGCCTGTCTATCTGAAATGCAACAATATTTCTCCAGATAGAAATTTAGTCTATTTACAATCAAGCGTTCAGTCAGTTTGCAGTGCACATTACACTAGTAAGTGCTATTGGGCGAAAGCTAGCCAACACACTAGGGTCTTTTCCAGGTTTAAGGATCGGGACAACTTCCCCCTTACGCCATTCACCGGGCATACCAGAAGACCAAGTAAGGTTTATAAGATTTAGTAAGACTCTCATTGACCTGTTTCCAAGGTGGGAGAGAAACTCTGGTAAGACACCGTCTGGGCCAGCACTTTTTCTCTGGGGCAATTGCTTGATGCCACATTTGAGTTCCCAAATAGAGAAAGGTGAGTTGAAAATGTCGTCCAAATCCTGGCTAAGACAAGTCAGTGGGCATTTTAGTAGGTCCTTTGAGATTTTAGCAGAAGGTCGGTAATTGCTAACGTTAGCATAGCGCTTATTAAAAGCTTCTGCTAGTTGCTTCTCCGAAGTAAGCAACTTGTCTGCAGACCAAATGTAAAAAAAAACTAGTGTGTTCTTTCTATTTCATAATTCTTTATCTTTAAAACCAGCTTTCAAAACTATTTTAAGCAATTAAATGAAATATTGATAAAGCTTGTACAAGCTCATAATTTAAGGAAATTTTATAATTTTGAATTTAAGATTTCCAACAATATGAGGATTTATTTTAGGAGGGAGGGGTATTTTTGAGGTTTTATTTAGTTGTTAAAAATATTTTTTCACTGTGTTTTAATACCTTTTAGCTGTTTGATTTATGTTTTTTTGTTTTAGATTATTACATATTTTCAGAAGTTCTAGGCTTCAACTTTTGTTTCTAATACCCAGTAGCTTGGATTGATACGTCAGGATACATGTTTTTATAAGTGTGTTTAGGTAATCACAATATTTGAATTTGTTTTTAAAAAACAGACCTACGATTTTTTTTTCCGAGCTATCTTAAAACAATCTCATAAACTAATATATATGTATGCGTATGTGTCTTCTTCGCTCAAGCACATTTTGAATTTAAAGGTCTTGCAAAAAAATATATACATTTTCAGCACTACAAAAAATTTGTATTTTTAACCTTCTAAACTTCAAATTTCACTAAATTAATGTGACCCTACAGCAAATGTTAAACGCTAATTTTTACAAAGTTTCTTGCAAAACGTACTTCTAGACACATAATTGTTTAAAAACTACGTTTGTATAAAGAATATATGCATCGGATATTTTTTCAGGAGTTAAGAGGATAAGTGTGTAAATATATGTTTTGTGTAGTAAAATAAACAAAATGTAAACAAATGCAAACAAAACTCACACATTTATTCTTTTAATAGTATTTACAATATTTTATGGAATTTCTACAACAACAATTATGTATTTACAAAAAAATCTTCACACATAAATTCTTATTTACAAAAATATAAAGTGCAGTTTCTTTTCATAAAAGCTTTTGGTATAAAGTGAACATTATAACATACAAAATTAAGAATAAAACAATTTTTATACAATTCGATTTCTTGGTAGTAATACAAAAATTATCAAAAGCACTAGATAATTTTCAAAAACATTCTGTAGGCGTATTTATTTCAAGAGAAGATTTAACTCTTCAGCTATCAGGTACAGTATAGTCGCTTATTATAAATTATATCTAATGCTTTAAAAATATCTTCAAATTACAATGCTATGACGACAGTATATTCAAAATTGTCATTGGTAATTCACAACACTGTTTCTGAAGAGAGCATAATCTTTCTGTCTTAAATACGGCGATAATTTTATACATTTTTAAAAGTCTTTCTTTACAATGAGCGCGTATGTTAAATCCGATGAAACACTTTATTGGAATTGTATTCTTCGTTTTCTGGTTGAGATGATGAATAATTTTTTACAGTTTAATAAGTTCTAAAACAAGTCCTTTTGATTTGAATTTCTGCTCTACACAACGTCTGAAATTATGAAGTCTTTCAGCTGTGTTTATCACAGATCAGAGTCGGTAGATGGCAGCACTAGAATAACTCCAGATGATAAATGCACACCTGAAAAGAAGGAAAACACCATTAATTTTTTTTATATAAGTAATTTTTAAATAGAAATTTTCAGCGTAATAAATAAAAAAAATAGCATACTTTTATAGTACCGTATTCGAAAGAGGTATATTATTTGTTTTTACGTTATACTAAAAATATTTAATAAATAATACTAAACAATAAAATAATAAAGGTATAAAACTTTAATTAGCTTTTAAAAAATTGGTTTTCAAACAGTTATCTTAAATTAGAACTTCAAAAAAAATTGAAATAATTAAAGATCGCACGAAACAGAAATATTTTTTAATGACTTCTTAAACTTACTTTGTTCGTTTGTTCTTCATAACATCACAGCTTCTTTTGTCGCTACAGCTTGATAAGGGTGCCCATCCACCTAAAATAAAAAATAAAAACTTTAAATTTATTATTCTAAATATTCAGATAAAAAGAGTTATAAGGTAGTCAAGTATGCACAAGTTTGTTCAATCCTATTCCATAACATTAGACAAAGGCCCCTTTCAATAACTGTTCAGAAATGTTAATATTTCCTTATAAAAAACAACAAATTTTCTCCCTATTAAAGACACAAACTTTTTTGTTTCAGTTGAATGGATTTTTTAAAAATTGGTTGTTAAGATAAAAGGTAGTAGTAAAACAAGCAGTAGTAGCAAGAATGTTTAAGGGGCATTTTTTTTAAAGAATATCAAATAATATTTAGATTTTTGATACCTGCAGCTCAGAACCTTTAATCGGTGCTTTGATCATAAGTTACTTATGTAAACTGCAAATTACTTCTGTATTGCATATTATGAATGTATTTAACATAAAAACTCAATGGAGTAACAACTAATAATCAAACTTAAAAAGAATTAACAATTCCAATACATTTTTAATGTGTGTGAGTTTTGAGTTTAAAACTCCCCTTAAAGTGAGCCCTCTCCCCAATCTAAACCCTGACTACACCACTGGAGTAAGCTCATCTGTGACCGTTGAGCAGCATGGTTTACAACTTGCGGGTCATTTAACATTTACTGCGGTTTCTTAATAATTACTCTAATATCGACAGCACAATTTTTCCCCATGTGTAAACCATCCATAATGACGTAAACACACCCAAACGAATGCAAATCTGGCTCATGTTATGAGGGGTGGGTGCTCTTCTAAACCGGACAGGTGCGGGGTTTGTATTGGTAGGGGGGAGAGGAGGGGGAGGTGACCTCGCTCTATTGAAGACCCCCGTTGCCCGGGCATAGACTTTATTCCCACGTCTTCAAAACAGCGGTCACGTGACCTGCATGAAGACACCCCTGTTGGTTGATTTGATGGGACATTTGGTCATAATGAAGAGCGTTTGTTTCTAGTTGCGGCTTTTTTTAGTACTAATTTTCAAGTTGATGCTATATTTTTTTATAAAGTATATTTTGATTAAAGTTAATGTTATATTTTTGTTGTGCTATATTTATAATTTCTTTTCAGCATGGATGCATTTTTAAGATATTTTTTTGAGTTTTTAAAGGTCATTTTAAAAAAAAATTCGAGTATTAAAAGTTCAATGCATAATTATAAAGGATTGGGCAAACATTAACGACAGAAGTTAAGGAATTTAAACGCTCAAATATAATGCAATTTACTAAATATAAAAAATAATTCACAAGATCTCTCAACGGAAACGAAAAAGTTTAGTAACAGATACTTAAAATGTTTTTTATTATTTCTCTGATTTTTTTAAAGAAAAACTGTTACTTTCTTCTTGCTACAAAACAAGTTAAAATTACAATAACATTTTTTTCTTACTGATCCCTGTGGACTGTCGTTGCTAGGGCCTTGTGATTGGCCATTCGCCTTGAACTTGGGGATTATGGAAGAGGAGAGTTCAATCCCAGGAAGAGTGGGATGAATTGGGGTCAACTCCCCCGTTTTGTATACGGTTTGGGGGAGACGTTTTTATGTTTTGCACCCACATATTTTTTGTGTGCGTAGGAGAAAGAGAGTGTAACTGTTTTTAAGATCGACCAAATATTAAAAGGGAGACGTGAAAATTTTATGATACCATAAAACTAACGTTATAATTCCCAATTCCTTTCGACGAAACTTTTTATTTTTGAATAGATTTAATGAATGGTTATAATAGAATAGACAGCTTAATATAAGTTAAAGTACATCACTTTCGAAATCATCAAAGTTCAAGATTTAAATGATAGTATAACTTTTAGATCATAAGTTTTTTTTTATGAAGATCAATTTTATACTGAATATTTTTTTAAAATCTTTAATAGATGTAATTGTTAATTTTCCGGCAATATCCATACGCCCGTAGTAATGACGAAAGCATGCATACATCGCCTTATGGACATTAAATGTTTAAAATCTACCAAAACATTTAATTTTTGGGTGTGTACTTCAGGGGACTGCCTGTGTCATAGTTGCATTGAATGCTAAATAACAGTAACTAAAAATGGGTCTTCAATTTTTTTAAGTTAGGGGTGTACTTAGTGCCTGATCTAGGGAAACACAGACTATAGGCACAACAGATTTTGGAGACAGTTTACGAAACTTTTTGTGTGAAGGATTTCCCTTTATGATACCACCAGTTGGCTGATGTATTATATATTTTCTCTACCATTCTATCGTCCTCCTTATTACATTGATCACACCAATCACTTAATGTCAATGTCTAGGTCAAAGTTAAACTAAAAACAAAGAATTTAATAACAAAAAATAAAATTTACTGATATTTTTGGGGTCATCACATTTAGCATAAAAAGGAACTGAAAGTTAGGGGCCCCTAAAATTTGGGGACTTAGGCTTAATAATCCTCATTTCCTCCTTCCATTGAGTTCAAATGATTGTGACATAACCACGAAATAAAACCATACCATTTCTAGCCCATCAAAATCTCACAAATCTCTAAAACAGAACGACAATTTTATCCTCAAAAAGAAAAAAAGAAAGAAACCTCTAATCTGTCCACCATAAATCAAAATGCCGACATGATATCCTTTCCTGACCTAACAGAATAAGAAAAACGACATTTAGCACTCTTCGCAGGAAAAGTAGTTTTTTTCTCATTGAGTTAACACTACAGAAGCGTCCCTTTTCTACGGAAAATCTAAGCCATACATTCAAACCTTGCAACACAACTGGTGAATCATTAAGATATACCCTACCTTTAGCCAATAAATCCCATTAAGAAGTTAGGAGCCTCATTTACACGTGGGTAGATCATAAGAGGAGAACTGGGGTGGATTGAGGTGAACGTAAAGGTACGTGAAATATGTGAACTTTTTGGTCTTAGTGTCATATTCTTAAGCAGGATCTTATTACTGAGTAGACTTGTGAAACATGGGTTTAAATTTCAAAGGTCCCCAAATCTCGCAAACTAAACTTTTGGAAAGGTAACAGATTATTTAATATGGAAATCATGTGTTGATCATTCTTAAAATATTAATTTTTTATAGACAATATTATGAAGGGAAAGGGGGCAGGGAACAAAGACAAGATTCCCTTCATATTGATTTGTAGTCTTAATTATTTGCGATTTCCTTAAAAAGTTTTTTTTAATAAACTGTTTTAACAACATTTGTTTACAAAGAACACTAATTCTTAATTACTTTATTAAAATTTAAATATTCAATATTTTGACGTAAGTAAAAATATTTTGAAAAAAAGCTAATTTCTTAAGCTAAATTCTAAAATTTTCAAAAGCTAATTTTGAAGCTAATTTCTTAAAATTTTCAAATCTCTTACAAAGGAAAACCCTTTACACGCTAAATATTTACTAAACTTTTAGAGTGTCAACAAGAGCAGAAAATACAGTTCTTTAAAACTCTTACTCCACACCATTAAAAAAAGAAACACTAATTCTTTACTCTAGGCTAGGAGATATATTTTTGAGAACAGTCATTTTTCTTGTCGCCAAGTAAAAAAGTTAATGTGTTGCTTCTGGCGACAGTCGGGCGGCGTTTGCAACAGGTGTCTTGTATCACATAATAAGAATGGGAAAATAAGATCAGAATTCATTCTTAGAAGGAGGCGTTAGGTAAGATTACGAGCGTAATGGTTTTGTTCATTTTTCCCGAGTTAATTTGCCTCAGGATTGGGTGGGTTACTTTCACTTTCAGTTAACTAATGTTGGGATTTTATGTTAAACTAAACAACCACATTTTGTAGTTTTGTTTGTAAACTTGTTTAATTGGTGCAGAGTTTAGTGCATTTGCTACTATAAGTTGTTTCATTGCAAAAGAATTTTTTTTTATAATGTGTATCTGTCCCACTATAAGTTCATTAATTTAAAAATTAATTTGTGTTGAACATGTAGCGAAAGCACGATGAACCTTAAAATACTTTTGAATGCCCATTTGTTTCTATGAGTATAGAATGTGAATTTAAGTATATGAAATAGCAAGATAAGTGACTTTTTTTAATAGACTAAAGTAGTAAATTTGACAAAATATCGCATCACATTTTAACTTCATCACAATTTTTTCTTCAAACTCTAATATCAAACTTTAAAATATCTTCTATGTTAATAATTAAAAAGTGAACAGAAAACTTAATTTTCAAATAAAATAGTCCATTCTAAAACAACCACAACGCTTTTCCTTTACGGAATTACACAATTGTGTCTGCATAAAATAGTTGACACCCCTAACATATAAAGCAAAACATCCCTTCCACCTGTATTTCCTGCACTAATAATCTCCGAAACGCCCGCATTCCTCTCTTCCGGAGGAAACATCCAGAAAAAAAAGAATAAAGAATGTCCATCCTCTAAGAGAAAGGAAAATCCGAGTGCGGATGTCTACATTTGGATTCCTCTTTGTCTCATTGCTTTTTTCTTCCTGCGCATCATCTAATGCTACCACAAAAATCTCAAACCTATGTCGCATGCAGCACCGAAAACATTGCCCACCTATTAACCCATCCTAACGTGTAGCGCACGGTGTTAGAACTCAATAATGCATGCCGCATGAGTCAAGTACAAGGGAAATCCGAGTGCGGATGTCCACTTTGTCGCATCGCTACCCTTTTATTGTTGCTTCAGTTGCCCAAGTTGACCCGCTGCACATCCACCCTTTGGTCAGAGGATAAATTGTTTGACGAGTTGTTGTGACTCCTCCCTTCCGCTAAACTACACCGGAGGTCGCATCTTCCGTTTGTCGGACCTCAAAGCGAGAAATGGTCGTCGGAAGGAGATTTTGTCAACTAGAACGGCACTTTCTCTACTGGGTACATTATGTTGTTTCCCGTTGAAAATGACTTTCTGACTTTATATTATAGTATTACGCGTTATAGTATTACGGCGTTATTCCAACCAATATTCCCTATCTTTAAATTTATTGAAATAAACTCGTCAGATTAGGGCTAAGATTAAGGGAATAAACTATGTATTTGTTATGTATGGTAAGTTATTTAAAAATAAGCATTTCTTCCTTCTTAATACCCCTATCCCTGCTCCTTACTCGCAAAAGACATTCCCAAAACTGTAGCCCACCTTATGCAATTTAAGCTTTGATAGTTCAAATAACCTTATATTCCTAATTTCCATATATCTTTTTCATCCCCAGTTGGAACTTATGTATCACTACAATTTTTACACACTGGCAACTCCACAGCATGCACACGAAATTCACTGCTGTAAGCATTTTTTGCATGAAACTCATTGTGTAAGCATTTGCATGAAGTAAACTGCTATTTTTGCCAGTCACTTATGTAAGCATTTTGTGCATGTACACTGCAAGAAGCCTTTTTTTACGACACACACTGCTGTAAGCATTTTTGCATAAAAACTTGCTGCTATCAACAGGAGCAAAAAGTTTGCTGCTGTAATTGAAAATAAAGTTTATGTACTTACCCTTCTACAATGCTTTCTGATGGAGATGATGAGACATGATGCTAGAAGAATGACTGCCACAGTGGCTAGGACTAAACTAGATGCTATGACAACGGATGACTGGACCACCGTCCTGTGTTCTATGTGTAAATCGCTACCTAAAAAAACGAAAAATTTCTTGTTAATTTTATGTCATATTGATACATGTAAGCACTCATTGGAATGTTATTGGAGTACAACCTAAGATGTTAACATCTGCATTGCCCTTATCCATGCAACCATGATACATATGTGTACATGCTATGCTAATAACTAGCTTTAGATGGCATACTTATTTTTATACTTATGGGAAACGGAATAAATTTGTACAAGAAAATAATTTCAAAATCGACTATAAACAATATTTCTATTGTTTACAAATGTATTTAGTTTTCATGAGCACTGTTGAGCAGAATAGTATGCCTTCTTAAGGACATAAAAAATTATAGGAATTTCCACGATTCATTGAGCTTCGATAAATGATTAAGTGACGTATACATGGTTAAACATCGTAATCCATGCTAAATGAGCCATGAAACAAGTGATGAGCTATCTTTTATTTTCTATGAACGCTTCCTGCCATGCGTACAAGACATTTTAAATTGAAGTTTTTTTTATTGCGATTGTTGTCGACCACAAGGTGTAATTATTTGTGTGTGGCTCGTGTGGTCTTTTAATGACATACACGTGCCAAACTCTGGATCCAAAAGGTGCGCTGACAAAAATACATCTTCATTACAGAAACCCGCCATCTACTATGGAACCAGAATTCTACTTGACGGTTTGCTGTTACAAATAATATCGTTGAATTTCTTGCAGTGCCTTGTCATTTAATGATCTATAGACATTCGGCGCATGTTGTAATTGACTGCTTATCAAGGAATGCTTCGTTAAAATATTGAAGCTATATGCATAAATTGTGGAAATTTTCCTTTCACTTTCTTCATTCATTCAGACTAATCTTCTTTTCGTCTTACCCAAATGAATATAATTATTTAATTCCCTTATCAAATACTTTCACTTAAGGTATTACCAGACAATTAAACCCTAAAATCTTTTATTCAACAGGAACGCCTGTACTTTCACTTACTAAACCCCAGATAAAAGGTAATTTATCGCAAGAAAACAATCAACAATTGCTCTTCGTGACGAATCAAGTTGAATATCGTTTTTAAGACCTCTTTCTTCTATATATAGTGCGATAACATTTTTTCAAATTTTCAGCCAGGTTAGATGTGCCCAAATATTTCAAAAAGCTCGAGATGTTAAAGGAGTATGGATAAATTGTTTTCTACCGCTTTGGATAATTTTTCATGGCAGATTGATTAGAGTTTTACCTGGAAAATAATGCAAGCTTAGGAATAAAGTTTTTTTGGAAATATCGGGTGGACTTATGTAATCTAGGGTTGAATAGTTTACGCCAATGATTCGAACTAGTAACTACAGTTTCTCATACGATACCTCATTAAAATGTTTGAAAATAAATGCCACTTAAAAGCAAATTGCTTGTAAGAAAGGTTAATTTGATAATTTTTTTTCACCAAACCGGTTTTTTGTATGCCTTTTTCGTTATACGTTGTATATTAGATCAGATCCTACTTCTTATCCAATTTCTACTAACATCCCCGCCGGGAGTACGATTCAAAACCACAAGACTTTAAAACCAATGGCTCGCTTTTAATTCTGGGCCATCTAGACATATATTACGATACTAACGCCATTGAAAGTCTAATTTTTATATCCTGATTGAAAAAAATAGTTATAATATTGTACATTTAATTCTTTTTTTGGCATGGAGTTACTGTTAAAAAAAAAGTAGCAGAAATATGGACTCTGTCTCTTTATGCACTTGTCCATTCTGCAACAGCCAGAGTGTCTGAAACAATGATTGATCAGCAGAAGAATTCTTCCAAATACGGACCATTAGAGATACAGTCACGTGCCAATGGACAAGATCATTTAATCTGACTTGTCACCTATGTCTACACGCTACCAAGTTGAATTATTGTTTTCTATTTGAAAGTTTTGATTTCTTTTCTAAAAGATGGCTGAGTGGTAAGAACTCTTTTCCTCGATACCAAAACCGAGGTTTCTCAAGTCCCATAGAGCGTTGAGTGGGAACTTCAAGCAGAGTAGAACTACCGTAATTAAAAAAGTTATTTAAAACTATGAATCATAATTCTTTTTAAGTATAAGTTAAATTTATACCACGAAACATCCTTTACACCATTATTACAGGGACTTGTAGAACGCAATTTAAGAATCATTTTTTTTCATTTTCTGAAAATGTTTATGACTTGCAAAATGATGTATTTTTTTTAATATAGTTAATGCATTAGCACGAATCATATTCCAGATTCTAGAACATATTTCAGCCAGGAGAAGAGTCTAGAACATATTTCTGTCAAGATCCACCATAACAAATGCACCATTCTAAGGAAAACCTGCCTACCCATATTTCACCTCTCCCACATAATTCTGCCAACAACAAATCTTAAAACTCAAGAGACAAGATCTTCAACTGCCTGCCATACACCTCGCGACGTCCCTGACATACAATGAGTCACAAAAAGTGATGAAAGTATGAATTTAGCCTGGTATTTTATACCTGTTCAACAAGAATATATCGAGGTATATCCTAAACCAACGCCACTAGTTTTTCACGGTAAATCGTTATTTTTCAACTAATAAATTAACCCAAGAATATTGAATTATAAAAAGTCCATGTTTTCCATTAACATTTTGTCACTAATTTTGGGTTTTAACTTTGCTTTTTATATGCCTTTCATTTTCATAAAGAGAGCAATCCTACGAAAGTACATCAAGATCTATCTTCCAAAAGGCTAGGTTGGTATGACTCTCTCTTGCAATTTCAATGTTAGCGGGTTCGTGTAACGCCTGATGCGAAACATTTTCTCTATTTTAAGACGTAATATACTTAACAGGAAAAAACGTATTTTAACTCTAATTTACCATATTTAAAACAGAATTTTTCAGTAATTTTTACGGTTTTTTTTCTTCCATCATTTGCCATTTCAAAACCGTCAATTTGACGTTTTTTGCAGTGGATAAAGAGTTTTGTTTTCCATTGTAATTCCATTAAACCTAACTTGATTACAAAAGCAAGAACTTTGAACAACTGTTCTTATACAAAAATTCCCGATATACACCCTCCATGGGGCCAAGGTGACGGCCCGAAGACAGCCCCCGCTTTGCCCTAGCGACGAGGGGAAGTGAAAAGTGAGCTTACCTGGGACTTTTTTTATTATTATATTTATATCTTTTCTTAGAATTATTTATTCCGCAGACAATCCTGTCCTTACCTTACATGTTGTAGTAGGCAGAGGACACAGATGGTGCAAGGAATGTCAACGGTTCCAGATATAGAAATGGAGGACTTTCCCCCAGAAAGAGGATGCGGGTGGATATTATTATTGTGCAAAGTCACCTCCCCCTACAGGATGACAACAGAGGAATGCAGATGTTTGGGATCGGCATATGGCATGTTATTTTGGATTGTATTTTCGAGAAAGTAGGACTTTCGGATGGAACTTTGCGGAAAGTTCAAGGGGCAATGGTTTTTATTAGTATAAGGTTAGTGAACGGTCTTTAAACAGGAAGGCACGTGAGTCAAGAGGTGCCATCAACAACTATCGGCCTGCTTTTTATTTATTAGTATGCACATTGATATCATTCAAGCATGAATCTGTGTTCTACTGAATATTTACTCAGATTTTATAAGAGAATGTATTTAGACAAAGGTATTATTAATTTTGATCTTCATTAAAAATTATAAATCTGGTGGTCAGTTGAAAACTAGTTTTAACTAAAAGAAAAATGAGTAACTGATTAATAAGCTATATTTAGATAGTTATTATTAACTAGTCGGTACAAAACCAGTAGAATGGCTGTAAGTAAGCAATAATTCAAACTTGTCCCTTTCACCATGACATAAGCTAATGGAATAGATGGTAAAATAAATTTTCGGACAAAAATGGCTAATTTAGAGCTGTAACTTGTAATCAAGTGGTTAAACTAATTAATTAAAGGAGCCGAGCAACTTATACGAGCATTCTTGAGAAAGGATTGCTCTTAATTACACTTAATAAACAGTTTGGAATGCAGATTAATATACGGAAGCAACTGTGCTTCATTAGATGTTCGCGAGCTTTCAAAACCCAAAAGAAACAAGTAGCAAAACCTCACTGCTGGGGAACGACAATTTGTGGTTATCAAAGCCCTCAATTAAGCAATTACTACCGATTATATCTGTTGCGAAATTATTCATTGTCGCTTGGTCACTGAAACTGGAAAAATATGGAACTAAATACATGGACAACCTTTCGAAGAAAAACGTTCTATGAATACTGGATGAAGATTCTCCAACAAAAGCTGCTGGGCTTATGTGTTGATTCGTAATTTATCCACGTAGTCGATATAAGAGATGGCAAATTGCTTAGAGTCGGACACATGTTGAGTAATTAGTGTTTAGAAAAATACATGATTTATATTGATTGTTATTGTTGATTTATTGTTAAATTTCTTTGGATAGATTTTACTACTTTAACCTTTAACTTTGGGAAAAAATCTATTGACTTGAAATGAACACGAAAGTATTACCTTATTCATAAAGCTTGGAACTAAACTTCGATGCCATGAACAATTTTATATAATACCTATATCTTCCATATTTATCAATATTTTCAACCTTTATTTTTCTTTGATTTTTTCATTATTCTCATAAATATGTATTACATGGTAGTTAAATAACCTTAATACGTTTTTCTTAATCATTAAAGTACTTCAAAAAAAATTCTGAGTATAAAGATGGAGTAAACTAATTTTTAATGACTTTCAAAAAATGACTTAAAAAAAAATCCTTTGTAACAAGTGTCTATGCGCACCGTATAATTTCGGGTGATATCTCAATTACAACCAAAAGCCTCTAATACTTTTATGCTAGCAATTCAAAAAGCCACTACTATAGCATTTAGAGTGACGTTATCTATCGAAAGTAGATAAAACGTCACGTAGAGTTAAATATTCTTACTTGAACCGACCTATTAAAAATACGTTAGACAGAAAAGTCAAGTAATTACAGGTACACCAAAAAAAATCCATCATTGTTCTATTCACCAAATCACAGGTGCCACTGTCTCATTGATGAGCGTCCTTTTGTTGGCAGAGAAAACCACTTGTCGTCGTTGGCACAGGGTTGCCAAATAATATTTCTAAAAAATAACCAAGTTGCGGCTTAAAAATTGCACAAAATTAGCTAATTGTAAATTCTAGACCCAGAAAAAGATAGATAGATGAGGTGGAGAAGGATCTATAAGGCCATAAAGATCAAAAATTGGAAAGTAAAGGCTACAGGCAGACTATTTTGGAGTCATATTGTTAGGTAAGCCATGGTTTAGCATGGACTGTAATGCCAGTGAGATAGTAACTTCTAGTACGACACTTCCTCTACAAAGACTATTTTGAAAGTGGATTTCCTTACGAACATGGAGCCTTGTATTAGATTCTATGTGAGTCTAACTATAGAGGTAGAGGCGTGGATTTTGTCTTTAAAACTTTAAGAAAACACAATCATTCAAACAAAAAGATCCTTCAAACTCAATCATTCAAACGAAAGAACAAAATAAAACCCGAAAAATATTTAAAGAATAAGCGAAAAATAGCAATTTAATGGCTTTTATTAAAATTTTTGCTTTCCAAGCATGTCCAAATTTGTCAAAATGGCTGCTATTAGCCAATTCTGGCAACCCTGGGTCTACAGTTGTAGAAGTTTTCCCAGCACATACCAAATCAAACACCTGGTGATGAAGTGGAGACAGCCAATGGAAAAACAACACAACACGCCCCATCCCGTATCAAAAGAAGAATGCATAATTGAAACAATGAAAAGTGGTGGTGCCATCAAAAGAAGCTTTAGCCAGAAGGAAAACAGAATTATGTAATACCACCAGAACATTACGGTTGACTTACTACTTGTTATTTGTGGTTAAAAAGAATGCAGAATTTTTAATAATTTTTATATATTTCTTTATTATTATGTTTTCTATGAACTCTACTTTTAATTATGTTATCTATAGTTGCTTTTCTGGAGAAGTTTTAAGAAGGTTTTTCCACAAGTGCAACCAAGACACGGTTCATAATTCAATAAGACATTAACTTAGTCATTTAGTTTCGATTTCTATTTTCTTTTTTAGCTTTCGTCAACTGACAAATGAAAAGGTAAACCAGTAATAGATATCACAACATTATAGACTGTCTCTAACCAATGATACAAGTACTGCCAATTGAAATGGACCTTCACTTGAGAATCGTACTTCAAAAGTCTATGTTTATAGACTTCCTGCAAAAGTTAACACGGGTACAATAGGTAATAGAAAATGCATATTTCAAATGCCACATTCGCATGTAAATTCAGTAACATCCAGGTCATAGAGCATACAATTTTATACGTATTCTACTGACAATGCAAGATACACATTAGAAATAGCACACTGTCAATGGATGCCTACACAAATGGGAAACGCACTACATTGTAATACAAATGCAACACTCTTGTTTAATGCCAGGTGATTATCATCACAAGGGTTAAGTGATCCATTTTAGAGCTTCCCATACGGTCTGTCACCAACTGACCGAGTGAGAACAAAAAAATATGATAATCAACGAATTCTCACCAAACCTTCACACAAACAAATTGATCAGATCACCAAACAAAGATTCCGAGTGGTTTTTTGAACTCTGGTTCATTCACTCAATCGGTTTGGTGGACAGAATACTAAAAAGACATTTTTTTCTGTGGGAAAGGAGTGCTGATATTTACAACAGGATGAGGTTAATTAATGGAACGCGCCACATATTATCCTTCAAGCCGTAACGGTAGATTGGGATCGGCTGCATGTTAAATGAACCGATTGACTTTGCAGGTATCTTCAGTGAAGCTCGGACGCTTCAAGCTCTTGCATAATTTATTCATCCCCTGCGTGCATTTGTCAACGAAGAGAATATTTGTTTAGTAATAACTTATCACAAGTTGTTAATGATATTCGTAAAGGAGTTCAGTTGGAAACAAAATATTAAAATAAGCGTCATCTTTGATTGATAGTCGGAAAAGTGTCGATCTTCATTGAACCGGTTAAATTTTTAATAACAATGCCTTATTTTTTTTTTACTTCTGAAAAATGTAATTGCTTTTAAATGAAAAATTTATTTACAATAAGTTTTCACAAAAAATTTACTTTTTAGCCGTCATATCATATTTTCTATCTCAGTACGTCATACAGGGCCTACGTCATTCATCCCGCACGACCTGGCCGAAATCATCTTATATTTGTAGAATGTAGGTGAATTTTTGTACACGAATAGCACACAAATCTACGGAAGCCTCACATAAATCTGCATGAAACACGTAGGCATCGTGCTTGAGCATGGTCTTTTAACTCAGAGATATAAGTCTAAAGAAATATATATTATACTCTTGCGAACGAAAGGACTTTTATAGATAATAAGACAAAAAGACTTTGATTTCGAAGTATATGTATTGATAAAAATATACAATTAAGTCTTTCAACCTAAAGAGCTCTTCCCATTTAAAACACTGATGCGAATGACACCAAAAATACTCACCTTCTTTGGCACCAGCTTCCTTATCACTATGCAGCCTCAACGCCTCCAACTTTGGCCTCACACACCTCTCATAAAAGTCCTCGTTATGTGGTCCTCTGTAGGTATGGCACGAGTCGCACACAGTATCCCTTGATGCCGTACACTTGTGTGCCACGTACAAGCCTGCACCACATTTGGAGCACGGATAGCAAGGCTTCTTGGCCGAGAAGTGGCTTGAGTAGTGGTCATCCGGACACGCCCCGCACTCAGTGTCGTGTATTCTGTTGCAGTGGAGTTCCACACCGTAGCCCGGTGGACATCTATAGCATTCCTGGGAGTTGTGTTGTCGTCGGTGGTGGGTTGGGTGACGGGCCATGGTGGGCTGGGAAAGAAAAAAAGGTTGTTGTGCTTAGATGATGTTTTTAAGATTTATGAGTATTGATGAAGGAAAGCATAATATTAGTTTATATTGAAGAAAAAACACAAATGAAGTAAAAAACAATAGTTTATTTCAATAGTGTTCTACAATATTGGTTTGTAATCATTATTGATTCTTATAAAAATATTTATGTTTTTTGCTAAGCGAAACAAGCACATTTTTAAATGTACTTGACAAATTAATTTAGAGTTATGTTATCTCATTTGTAAGAATAATATCAAATTAAAGTTTTTTGCATCATTTTTAATTGAAAGAAACGTAAGGTAGTTATTTATATAAGAGGGATATAAAGAGATTAAAACATTTTGATGACAACAATAACAAATAAACTAAGTTAAATTGATAACTTTGAAAGCTGTTCTAAAGTAAAACTTCAGCATTTAAAAAAATGCGTTTCAATGGATAGATTGACATCGCAAAATACCAAATTTAAAATCTAATACTAAAGACATTAAATTGCAGTAAAATTGAAATGAAATTGATTCAATGTTCCAAGAAAATTAAATACAATTATTTATTGACATTTTCAATGACCCTAAACTTGAATAGTAATGAATGTAAAAAAATTAAAAAATAATAATTATTATATTTATAATAAATATAATATAATTATATATATATATAATATATTTATATATAAATTGAATGTAAGTAAAATTTAAAAAAAAAAAATAATATATATATATATATATATATATTATATATATATATATATATATATATATATATATATAAATGAATGTAGTAAAATAGAATATTTCGTTTAAAGAGTACTGAGACTCCTGATAAAACAAATTAAAAACTCCATTTACGATATATCTTGGAAAATTTTATTTCAGCAAATACTTCACCCACTGACACACGAGGACCTCTGTTAAGAAAAAAAAGACCGATCACCTAACGGTAACGTCAATCATAAAAAGAAGCAATAGAACAAAACGGCTGGTTAAGAAAGAAAAAATAAAGATGGCGGCTTGTGTGCTCGATGGTCCATGAAATCGTGAGAGTGGGGGCAGCCCACCATCCCATGTGGGTGAGTGGGTTTTCCGAGTCTCGTTAGGCTACGCTCTGCTGCGACCGCTACCAAAAGAAGAAAAAAAGTGTCCAGGAAACAAAAGGAGCCAGATTGTTGTGTTTTTTTTAGTGTGCCACCCCTCTTCTAGATGATGCCACTAATGTCCCGACAAAATACAAATACCAGGAACAGGAAAACAAGTTGTGTTCTTTTCCGCAGTTTGTTGGCTGTATTTAAGGACGTTTATGTCTTGGTTGTAGTTGCTGGTGTGGTGAATTGTGTTTCAGGTAATGTTTTTGGTTTCCGCTTATAGTATGTTTCAAGGACATATATCGTTAGTTGTAATTATTTAGTTAGAAATAAATACCACACCGTCTATTTTCGGGTGGCTCTTTAGATGTCTTTAATTGTGACATGATATTTTTCTGTACAAAATTGAAAAGTCTGTGCAGAAGAAAATTGGGGCCCATTTACTGAACCTGCACAAAATTCCATATCCTGCTTTCAGAAAAATCTGACTTTTCTCTTACTCAATTGTGGCTTAAATCAGGAAACTGAATATCCTGACACAGCGAAATTCAGCAATTCCGACTTCAAGAAACAACATTGATTCCAAAATCTAAAATCAGGAAACTCCTGCCATACGATCAATTTTGACAGCCCCTGCACTTAATGTGTAACAGAACAATATTTAAATTTTTCGTAGGCTACCTGGTAAAAGTGAATTATATTAGTGAAGTTTCCTTATTCCAAAACATACCTTACAAATCTTTTACAAACGGCAAAAGGCAGTACACCATCATCGATAAGTCCCTTAGACTGAGAAATGTAATTTCTCTGTGGGAAGAACAGCTGTTAAACTTCACTCGGGGTGTTTCCACTTTAATATATTTTATTACATATTCCAATTTAGTAAAATATCACGACATGGGAACTAGGCATTCCACTAAGAGTATTTTCGAGGTCACCCTGCTGAATTTTCAGCTCTTTTACGACGAAGAGAGAAAGTTTACCATCCAGATCCATTCATTGTTTTCGCTCTATAATGTGAGGCCTTTTAACTTGAATTAGTCCCACGAGTAAAAGGTTTTTTTTTTCAGCAATAACGAGGTCGTTTTAGACACGCAGTGAAATCGTAAAATTTAACAAGGTAATTGGATCACATATGTTTGGCGTATGTGGCATGAGAACGTGTTGGGCTACTATAAATGGGATATATATGTATAGAAAAAGTAAATTGTTTACTAAAGAAAATAATTTTTATGCTCTGGAACAAAAGTTTGAAAGCTTTATTTTTTCATTACTTTAAACAGTTTAATAACAACTTGATGCTAATTGTATCACTTTTTTAAAATAAAAAATGTAATTTAGGTAATTTAAAATAGGTAAAATGTCATTTTAATAAAAGGTAAAAAAGAAAGTAATTTATGCAGTTTTTCTTAATTGAAATAATATTAAAGTCGAAAAAATATTTCAATTTTTTAAATTAGTGTTTGAGACTTTGTGAAGTGTTTAAAATATACAATGTAAGCATATATTTTCTAATAGTTCGGGAACCCTTTTCATTAGCTTATTATGTAATATAGAATTGTATAAAGAAGATTTCCTTTGCTACAAATTAAACTGGGTCCACTAACTCTTTGGCATATTGCCCTCTATTTGAACGATGAAGGTCAAATACAAGTAACTAAGTATATGATAATTTAAACGAAAAACACTTACACAGCAATCATGAAAATTGTACGGATTTACGGTACACAATGTATCAAAGTTACGAATTATGTCTATAGTAACGCTGAATCACGCTACTGACTACCTTACAATAAGTTGACCACATTTACATACCCCTGTCGTGACGGGATATTTTATTTATGCACTATACCCCGTTCCAAGATGGATACCAATACTTCAAAGTGGACCTACCACTAAGTCAATCTTCAAGTAGCCAATTTATGCTTGCGTGTAACTTTGTCAACGGACTGCTAGCTTCTATTTCTCGCAGTGGCTGCATAATCCAAAGATTTAATAGAAAGTATTTAAGCTAAGTCCTTAAAAATAGGGGATGGTCCTTTGTTTTAAAGTATGGGGAGATTTTATGGAAGGGGGGGTTTGGAATTGTGTGACCCAAGGTCAAGAGTAGCACGATACTTGAACCTTAATACATAAAAAAAACGAGACGATAGGAAGGTTTCCATACACGCTACTTCTTCATTAAAAGTTTTTAAAGAGAAGAGTGTGATAGGAAAAGCTCCTATGGATATAATCCCTTTTACAATTAACAATTCATTTGAGATCGTTATTTTATAAGGACAAATAATCGAAATATAATTCAAATTGTATCAATGAAATTTCGATAGTCGGGTGCTTGGTTTATTAAAAATCAGTATCTGCTAAGTCACATTTGTTCTTTCGAATGTCGCATTGACAAGGAAAAGCTATTAGAATTATGAAAAGCTACACGAATTATGTGATTATATTTTTATGACATTTTAACACGAAGACATAATTTTTAAATACAACGCGAGTGAACAATGAAAAGGCTTTTATATTTTACCAACTTGTAAAAGTTTGTAATTATAACAAACCGTACGGTAATAATGTTACATTGGTGAAAGATTTCTTAACTGTTTTAATAGATTGTTCAGAGATTTTCTTAACTGTTTTAACGATTTATCAAAAATTTCCGCAAAACATTGGTGAAAATCAAAATTATACTATCGTAACTGATATTTAATTCTTTAAAAATATTCGTAATTTTCAAGTCTATTGTAGAGGACGGCATATTTGGATAAACTTCAGGTATTGAAGATTTTTCGGCATAATTTTATGGTCGGAAAAGCAAATTATGTATGTAGATGATGTTATCAGACAATTTCCGAAAATTCCAAACTCATCCACGCATATACAAATGATTTATTATTACTCGTAAACAACACTTCAACAAGAGATTTATGATTTATGAGATTGTTCTTAAGCACCAACTAGAAAAGCAAGGGCTACTTAAGAATATTATGAATTGCCCATTCTAATGCTTGAATGGGTTCTTCAAAATTGGATTCCATGTATTCATCGTCTGCAGTTCTGACCGTTGCCAGATGAACGGAAGAAGTGTAGGTGGAGCGTGACTGCTATCTGCCATGCCACATAATATCTGGCAAGAAAGGGTTGAGAAAGAGGGGGCACCAACAATGCACATTAAGCTGTCTTTTGCATCACTGAGTTTTAGCTAATGCCGGATTTTCAACAGCAGGTAGCTTGTTGGTAACATTTGACGAAGTGGTACGTTTTAGAGGGGCATTGTTACACTATGGGAAGTTGACTACTATTTGTTGTTGGATGTTTGAAAACATAAAATTCTAAAACAAAGGTTTTACAGATTAATTTAAAATTGTCAAAGATTCAAATTATCAATAGGTTCAATTTAAATTATAGCTAATCGACATTTCTAAATGTTTAGAAAGACCAAAATATTTTGTTAGGCTTGAATTCAATTAGATTGTCTGATAAAAATTTCCAAAGTGACATAATTAGGGAATGAAGCTACATTTGTTAGCTTTTATAACTATTGAGAAAAAAGTAATCTCCATTTTACCCTGAAGTCTCATGTTTTAGTTGCTTGATGTGCTTAATAATGTCCTCAAAGCATTTCACCAGTTTTTTTCCCATGTACAAGTGCAGACACAAATTCTAGAAGCCCTGAAGCTGCAAAGCAATTTATCACGCCGATCCTACACCATGCAATCACCCCTCCCATACCTTACAAGTAAAGCAAAGAAAAGGCGTCGTAAAAGCTACTTAGGACGACACTTCACAATAAAAAGCACCGCGCGGTCGTAAAAAAAGCTAGCAATAATATAAAAAGACTTGTCGAAAGTATCCATTATGGCACCGTTGTACCTGCTGATCTTCGCCAATGCCGATAATGAGGCCCAAATTGAATGCCATTCTCATTTGGACTTGTTGAAAGTCGCCTCAGGAATTGGATAGGTCGTAAGTCACAGTGTTAACAACAAGGGATTTAGTAGTTAATGGCGACCGACGCCTTTCGCTTGTAATGGCGGAAGGTCAACAATGGTGTAACTTGACTCGGATTAGTAGATATTTTTGGCGACGCCAATGTTTGAATGGCGGCGGGAGATCTTATTGACAGGTAGCTTGTAGTATTTTAGTAATTGGTGTTAAGAGTGGCAGGATTTCTTCATGGTCGCCGATTGTGATGTGACGTTGGAATTAAAGTAATGGGCTATGGCAAATCGGCTGATGTATGTGCCCCTGGGAGGTCTGAGGAACCATGGGAAAACTTTCTGAACTATTGTAGTGAAACTTTTTCAAGGAATTGGATTACTAACTGTAAATAGTGGAGTTGTCAACAAGATAATGCAATTTCTTGTCTGGTTATTCGTTGTGATAATATTTTAAGGACATTTACATTTTATTAAAAATTGTTACTTCATTTATAAACAAATGCTTCTCCAAAAGTTAAAATTTAAAATTAAGTTTATTTTGCCATAAAAATAACGCACTCATGTTTTGTAAACAAGCGATTTTTCCTACTGTCAGATAATTTTCAAAAGCAATCACGCAATGATTTATGAAGAATATAAACTAGATACTATATTTGCCAGAATCCAGATTTTTTCGAACCTAAAAAAGCGTTCTTTACAATGCAGAAAAAAAACAATAGTTTCCATATTTCTGTCTAATAAATTCAGCAACGAACTCCATGTCACCTCTCAAACCACAAAATCTAAATCGCACCTTTGCAAATTATTAAAGTAGCACCTTTCTTTTCCCAACTCGCCTAGCTTTAAAATCCCATACATATTAATGTGTTCGCAAATTTGCTATACCCACATAACTCACCACTTCTTGCGAGTAAGATAGTTTTCACCGAGAAAAAACAAAATCCCGAAAACAATGGCACTTCAGCAACTCGTTTTGCCGTAAATCGCGCACCAAGATGCGATGCGATTGTGGCAAGAACCATCAATGTACCTGAGCTTGTCTCATGTAATGTATGGGGCAACAGTATCATGGAATTTGTATACAACGGTGCGCAGAGTGTGAGGAATTTTCTCGTTCATTGTTGGCAAAAGACGTCTCTTTTATATCCATTCTTTGGGTGTCTCGTAAACTATCTCGGTATAACGTCGAATCAAACGATGGTAGAGGGGTGCTGGGATATTGATAGAGTATCGTGTGCATGGAAACCGACGGTGGCTTTTTTATGGTGAACTTGGGACTTCTTTCTTAGAAAATGTCTAAGATATGAATTAAGATTTTTTTATGCGTCTTGAGATTTTTTTTTACCTTCGGAATGATTGAATGTTATCAAAAGAATACCTGTACCCTTGAGGTCACTAACCAAAAATCATATAAGAATGCAGTTTGAAAAATTGCTGAGCACTAACTTTACTGATATTTTATGCAAAATGATTATTTTAAATATAAAAATACATAATAAAGTTTAATTGTGCTGCTTATTTTTGTGATATTTTTGATTCGTTAAAACTATTAACAGAAACTGGAAAATTTAACCTACATTAAAAATAGTATCTGGTCACTTATTTGAAGTTGTTCAATTATAAAATTTCGCTAATAAAAGTGTTTTAGTTATTAAACTTAGAAAATAATATATGATACAGAGATTAATTCATTTTTTTCTATATCGGGTATATTTAAAAAAAATCATAAGGTAAATTTGTAAACATAATAACTTATATTCAAGACAGCTGTCAGAATGTTTGTTAAAAAAAATAGAACATTAAAAAAGTAGTGAATATGGTGGATGCATTTCGCAGCAATCGCTAAGATCTATTGATTTATCTCTTCCATATGTCGAGTCACGATTCGATCAAAGGTAGAATGATAAGTTTGAGTTTTATCTAACTCGTACACCTGGAAAAGCACTTATTGTTAGACCATTTGGCTTCGTACGTTCTGCACAAACATTGTGAATATCAAGCAGAAATAGAATAGATAAGGAATATCTTTAAAGGAGTTTCTCTATTCTTAAAAACATAAATGTTTTTGTAAATGCTGTAGATGAAATAAATATTTCTTTTAAAGTATCTTATTATAAAAAGTTAAAATCAATTTTTTTTTCAGTTAGTATTTGCCATATTCAATTTTACCAATTTTATTAACAAATTGATTTTATTGTAATGTTTTTTCTTACAGGAAAGCAATAATTTTTAACTTTTGTTTGTAGCAACAACATTATTATCATTTTAAACATATTCAAACCTTGTTAAGAATTTGACTTAAGAAATGACCTAAATTGACCTTTCTAAATTCTAACAAGTATGCAAATTGATATTCCACACTCCTTGACTAGGAAGCCATTCAAAGACTACCATGGTTATCAAAAAAAAAAAACTAATTACTATCATCTGAACGATACGATCCCAAAACAAATCATTAAGTGGCAACTCAGGCGGACTAATCACGGACGTGCCAAACATGCCAAAGAACAACACTGACGTAATTGAAGAGTTTAGTGGAAGAACGTGCTAAGTGACAAAAAAGTGAAAACGAGAAAATGAGCTTTAAAGTTTTTACTTTGCACTCAGATATGTCGAAACCGGTACTTTCTAACCTTAAAAAATGTACTAAATTTTTAGTTTATAGAAAAGGGGGAAACTTTTTACCTTTAAAGGATGGAATACTATGTTCATTGACAGAAAAATCTCATTTTTTTTTTCAGAAATGTCACTTAGCACGTTCTTCCACTAAGCTCTACAACTGAGACCCTTTTAAAAGTTCAATCGCATCAAGAACATTGGTCGAGTACTCGCTGGCTTCTGTTTCGATCTTCATGCACAATTTAACCGAGAAGCTTGCAGTCAGACTTTTCATTAGGGTTGTCACAACCTTTTTACGTGCCCGGGGTACCAAAGGGTTGAAGACGGGCCTCCGGAACTCGGGACATCCCCCTTAGTGGAGTGAAGTTGTTCTTCATCCTCTCATCTGCCTCAGGAACACAATGGGAATCAGATGTCAGATGGCCCCCGGAGGGTCATTGACAGTGCTGCCTGCGAGGAGGACTTTTTTTACTTTTTGAAGTCACCGCGTGAAATTAAGACGAGGTATATGCAAATTGGCCTGGTGTGATACCCCTAAGTGTCACAAGCTAGTTGACGTTCTTTTTTTTTTTAGACGTTAACCCTTTCGCCTCTGACTTGTTAGACCTCTATATCTCCTAAATGAACTTAATATATTTTTTAAATGTGTTTTCTTAATTTTACTTCGTAACTTTTAATTTCCAGAAGTGTCACAAGCTAGTCATGGTTCTTTTTTAGATATTCACCCTTTCGCCTCCAGACTTGTTAGACCAAACTGAACTTAAACTATTTTTTTAATGTGTTTGTCTAATTTTACCTCATAACATTTTATTTGCCCAATCGTCATAAGCTAGTCGTCATTCTTTTTTAAACGTTGACCCTTTCGCGTAGACTTGTTGGACCTCTATATCCCCAAACTGAACTTCAATCATTTCTTTTTTTACGTATTTGTCAAATTTTACCTCAAGAATTTTATTTCCCAAGCGGCGCAAGCTAGTCGTCTTTCTATTTTTAGAACTAACCCTTTCGCTTTCAGAATCGTTTCGCATAACTGCTGCTGCATACCAAACCAAAACTTCTTCTCTAAACTTGAGCTTGTTAGTTTTTGTTATCGTTTACCCTTCACTGGCGAAGGCTTATAAGTGGGTCCTGATCAAGCACACAAGCCGGAATATATGTATCTACCCTACTCTTCACTATTTTTAACAAATAACAATTGTTTTCCCAAAACAATCAAAGTTAATCTCTTTTTAGACGGAACAGTTCCGCTTCCAGACTAGCTAAGCCAAACTGTTTTTAACTATGAGTATTTCCGAGAAAGATCAATTTATTTAAACTGAAGTCAAGGATTTTAATTGATACTCTCGTAAAAAGAGTACAAATGAATTTTAGTATGATACATCAAGTGGAACGTTTACAAATGATATTTCTATGCATATTATCTTGATCTTATAAGTTTTATTCATTACAGAATGACATTAAATTCATTTGTACAGTTTCATTTCTGTTGCGTGCCGTTTAAGACTCTTTATCCTCTAGTAATAAAACTGATAGCATTGCCGTAGAACTTAAATGCAAGATTATGAAGCATGTCATAAAAATATACTATTGAATTAGAAATTATTGATATTCAATGCGGCAAATATATAATAAAGATTGAATCTTACATTATTGAAAGCCCTCATATTTAATTATCTTTATAAGTAATGGTTTTAAATCTTGTACCCCTCATTACTTAGAATTTGAAACAATGTTAAGATCTGTACTATTAAGGTTAGCATACAAATTAAAAATGGCCTAAAAATCTTAGAACAAAATGCAACAATTTGTGCAAAGAGTCTTATGCCTTTTTTATAAACTAAATAGATTTTTCATTACCCTTTTATGAATTTTTGTAACTAAGTGTCATATATAGTCAGTTTATATACGAAAACTATCTAATTCTTATTCCGTTGCAATAAAATTATTTTGCAAAAGAAATTATTTACAACAGTGGTCATGTTATAAGATCACATGCTATAAGATTTATAGATGATAACATTACATGTTATTAGATTTTTTTTTAATTCTACAATTAGAATGTTTAGTATAGAAGGATAAAATATTAACAACAAATTACTCTAATAGACAAATAATTACTCGATAGATAGTTGTAACTGCAACAAAGTATTTATGTGGTGAAAAAAAGAATGCTCGTAAGATGTTTAGACAACTTAAGATTTTATTGCTTTTATCAGCAGGCTGATGAATTATAAATTTAGAATTCTGATTTCCACTCGAAAACCGTTAAGACGGTTATGAATACCTAAATCTTCCAATAACGGTCTATTTTTTTTATTGTCAAAGTTTCGAATTTCTAACAAAAAAAAATATATCCTTGCAAATGCTCTGGCCAGCAAAACGAACCACGCGTTTCCTACTTCCCCGATACCCCCTCAACCTCATTTTAATGAAATAAAACCTCCCGTTTCCCCTCTTCTTCACCTCCAACACCACACACAAAAAAAATTCTTCTGGAAAACGAGGAAACAGAAAGTTCCAAAAGAATAAAAACGGGCAGCTGAATTCCCTAACCCAGTCGTACCAGCCGCCTACCCTTGTATAGGGGCATAATAATCGCTCTTTTGAGCAAGAAATCTGCATCTTTTCATAAAACCACAGTCGTACGCGTGCCAGGCGCCTGCTGCCTGACAATGGCATATGGTCTTTCCCGTTTCTTAAACAGTTAGTTACTTCGGCTGGTAGGGGGGAGAATACGATACCTGGGGGAAGGGGGATGCCCGGTGGATTTTTTTGGGGGGTTTTATATGGAAAATGTCGCCAATTTTTTTTAATCTTAAAGAATAACTCTGAAAATGTTGCTTTGCTTCTTGGTTTGATTTTGCGTATTTTTAATTTGGTTATAAACTTTGCAAATTTGGTGTCTTGACAGTGACTTTTTAGTTTGGGACGGCATGCCCCAAAGTTTTTATAATATGTAATAAAATCCATATTTTAAGCCCCCTTGCAAAAACCTGCTTATTTTTTATTGTTGGAGCGATAAGACGTATTTATTAAGAAAGTCTGGCCATTTATGCTTTTTTAAAACATGTATTGCAAATATAAATAATATACTTTTTCATTTCATAAGCTTATTGGTATACCAGTTTTTGGTCAACAGTCAGATAGCAACACAAATGCATTGATTGTGATTCTTTTTCGCCTAAAATGTTAGGTATTTGATGTCTGTCTTGTTACGTCTTAGTGAAAAAAAAATCAAAGAACATTTAAATATGTAGAATTAGTTTCTAATGATAATTTTAATTGGATTATTTGGTAGTAAATAATTTAAAAATCAAAATACGAGTTCAGATTTCTCCTTAAAGGTGATCCCGATACTGAGCGATTTTCGCCAAAAACTGGAAATTTGAATAACGGGGGAAGCTAAACGCATCTGCCCGTACAAGAAAAAGCGAAAGGTGGTCTGGGGAGGGGGTATATCCTCTTTATGCATCACCCAGGTACTAGGGTACCGTAGTACAAAAACTTCTTTTATGTGTAGGGGGTGGGTGGAACGGTAGATTTCCCTTCACTTTTTTTTTACATCACGCGACTTTTTCCTTCTCTGGAAAGAGATCTTGACAAAAGAGGGGACCCTGAGGCCTGCTGCTTCAAGAGAAGAATATAGGGGGAGAGATATCGAAAATAAGAGTGTGTCGACGCCGCGTGCGCCGGGTTTAGTTAACCTTTCATGTAACTGTTAAAATGTAACGTCTGTTTGTCGGGGGGGTGGGCAGAAGAATGGAGGGTTAAGAAGGAGGGGGGTCTTTTTTACCCCTCTTTGCCCCTTGAGGGGGGAGAATGAGAGTAAAATGTGTTTGCGTAACGGATTTCTGAATTTTATGGATGTTCGATGGTGTGCCGAAGTCGTAAAAATGTCCTTAGGCTTGCGCGTCGAGAGGATATTTTTATGGTTTATGGTTATGATGAGTGTTTTGGGTGTAATTTAGCTGGGTTGGGGTGGTTTATAGTTTATTTAGGTTTGGTTTAGTTAGTTTTATTGGTTTAGGTCTTATTTCAATTAAATAGTTTATGGTTTGTTTTGGTTAGATTTTAGTTCGTCAGTAATATACCCAGCATCGCGCTATATAATCAAGATGGGAAACTGAAATTATCTAGGAAATTTAATTTTCTCATTTAATATTCATCATTATGACACCCTCTATCAAATTATAATTCAAATATTCGAAATAAGTTATTTTGATTTTATCAGTTGTTAATTTTTTTCAATTAAACGATTATTAAAGTAAAGAGTTTTTTTTAATTAAAGAAGAGCATTTTATTGAAGGATTTCTTTTTTAACAGAAATTGCTTAGATGACTTTTGAAAAGATTAGAAGAAAACGTCATTTAAGAAGGCCGTTGCAATGATAAGAGTGTATTTGGTTATATCTTATATACTTGTAATGCGACTTAACTGAAAGTTGCTATGATAAAGTGAGTTTCACTGATGATTTTTTTTTGTCAATTTTTTTAGTTGTAGGCAGAAATTTCGAACGAAAAAAAAGTTATCATAGTGAGGTTAAAACGGGGTATTTCTTTTATCCCCTGATCCGTGATCAAATATAGTGTTGGTTATTTTTTTAAAAATATTAATAATAGTTTTGCAGAGAAATGTAATGTTTTTTCAGTTTTAACTTATTTTTAACTAATGGTTTATATTTCTACAGCTATTTAGTTCCTATCGTTATGTCAAATAACCTTTCTGTTTTTTTACTGATAACATAATGCTTTAAAAATTTAACAATTTTTTTCATATTATTCATAATTTCCCATATATTTTCTTATTTAGTATATTTATATATTTTTTCACTAAATTACAGTGAAGTCTCTATTGTACGTTTTTCGAGGGACCGGAGTAAAATAACGTACAAAACGGGAAAACGTACGAAGTGGGACAACTTACACATAATTTTATTAATATTTATAATAATAATAGAGTTCACGTAACAAGTGAAAAATACAAAACATATCATTTTAGATACAAATCAAATATTTTTCATAAAAGAAATTTATACTTTAATTTCAATTTAGAAAATGAAGCCGTGGGAAAATTCTTCAGTATCAGCACACGCCTATAATTTTTTTCGAAAATATTCTTCATTTAGTTTCCTTTTTCATGACTAGAATTTAAAGTAGATGTCAAATACTCTTCTAAAAACTTTATTTTATCCCATCACAAGTTGTTGGCGACAATTTTTTTTGTCTTTTACTATCAAACATCATTTTTTTTATCTTAAACCTAACACAACATGTGCGTGCGCAGCATAAAAATTCAATCGAACATGATTATTCACACAGCTTGATGAATGTGAGAGTCACATTTGCATGGAGTTTTTTAAATAAAATAATTGGTTTAGTAAGTGCAAGTAGTCATTAAAGTTCGTGTAATTCGTCCTCACGAATCAATTTGATGTCGCCTTAAGTTAAACAAAATTAACATATTCTAGAGCAAGTAAACGATAATCAGTGTATAAATAATGTTGTGTAAGTAAGATTAGGACCCCCGGTTTTTACGAGTTATTCAAATTAAGAATGGTGTATTTAATATTTTGTTTTTTTCTAATGATTGTGCTTCGAAGTATTTATTGTTTAAAATTGTCCTGGAGTTTATGTATAGTTAATATATTTTCAATAGTAATTTATTTTAAATTAAGCACACGAGGTTTTGAATAAAAAAATATAAAGATTGTAAATGAAATATTACAAACTTGAAAATGTAGCAGAATTATTTATTAAAAATTATTGGCGAAGGTTTTTAAATATTTTGCAAGCAGAAACACAAGGACATTTGTTCTTTTATGTATTTCAAAAAAATAAATTGTTCCACTGTTTTTCAAATTTACAAAGTGCGAAATAAATAAAAATACCACATGTCTTGTCCACAAAAATCATTAAGTTTCAAGTTAATTTTTTTTTCAAATTCAATTAATGATATGTAACAATACATAGTAGCATAAAATCTCAAAATTACTTTTCATCGAATTTTGTTAACAAAATTATCCAACTAAAAGTGTCAAAAATATAATTTAAAACATTACTATTAATAAACTTTTTCAACAAAAAAACTTAAATTCCAAAGTGTAAAAAAAAACCATAAACAAACATTACCTGATAGTTCAAACTAAAATAAGCCAACAGCACCAAAAAGTCGAGTTCTAGATATCCTTTCTTCATACTCTGCAATGCATGAGCATCCTTGTCCAAACACACACTGCACAAACCACGCGAGGTAGTAGAGAGCAAACGATAAAATGCCAACCGATCTCTACCGAAGCTCGCACTGAACTGAAGAGAGAGCGGGCACGGGCAGACGATAACTCGAGTGGGAAGAGAGTATCGTTTGGAGTGTGGGGAGTGGATGGAGATTGGAGAAAATGTTCTTTCTATCCTTTTTCTCTCTCCCACCTGTCTGATTTTTTTCTTTTCTTTTTCTTCTGTTGTCGTGGTTCTTTTGGCGAAATTTTGGGGATTTTGGGGGTTTTCGGAAAGTTTGTTTTTGTGTGTATATTTGACTGTTAAAAATTGGTTGTTTTTTTGAGTGACTACAAATTATTTTTAAGACTACTACTTTACTTACTACTTTTAATTACTACTTTTATTAATACTTTTACTTTTTACTACTACTTATTAGGAATGACTGTCATTTTAACTGACTTTTTTCTAAAAAGATATTGTATTTTAATTTTATGTTAAGACGAGAAACGATTTATAACTAGATAGTAGATAACATCGATTATCATACAGTTTTGCATGCAAGGTTTAATAGGCTAAAATACAAAGTAAAGTAGATTATGCAAGGATAGAATGAGTATCCAAGGACGAGCATAGATACCTTATAGAATAAACAAGACTAAAATAAAAAGTAAAATAGATTTCTTTAAAAATTCAACAACAAATCTACTGATTACGAATTCTAAAAAAAAATAATTATAAAGGAGTTAAAATATTTTATACTTAACTAAACTTAAATTTCGAAAATAATACAAACGTACTACAATTATTTTCAATTTGACTTGAAATTCGAAACGAAAAATGAATAGTTAAATTTAATATTGCAATCGATATTTAATACTTTTGAATCAAATATATTGATTGACATATTGATCAAACACTTGAATTTTACTATTTCTAAGGCATTTGGTCAATAACTGATGCATAGTATTCATTTCAACAAAAATAGCTTCATATTAAAGTAAATTCGTTAACAAATTTCTTTTTCGAAATTAATTTACCGCAATTTTTTTTAATAAATTTAATACATTTGTCTTAGAAACTTTTTTCAGAGAAAATCCACAACTTTTGTCTATGAAATAATTTAATTTCTATGGTCATTTCTTAGCCAAATATGGCAACCAAGCCCGTTGTTCTGGCAGCCCTGTGGCAGCCGTCGTTGCATGGGGGGAAGAAGGGGGGGGGGGGCACGTGGTAGGATGCGGGAGGGTGGATGGTGCCATTGTTGCCAGATAGCGGCTGCCAACTTTTTTAAGGATTAAGAACGACATGTAGGTATTTTTTCCAAAAGGACAAACTTTTTATAAGAGCAAATCTTCAAAATTTTGAAATGTCGGTGTCGTTTCGAACAGTGACGTGACGTATGTCTTATTTTAACCCCCTTCCCCCCTACAAATTCAGGTTTGTACCTTTCTATGGTTATAAGAATTAATGCATTTTTTTAAATCCACAATTTTTCATAGTTTCTATATATTTATAAATTCAAGTTTGTACCTTTGTGCGGTTTTAAGAACTAATGCAATTTTTTAAAAAAATATAATTAACATAGTTTGTCATACATTTATTGAAATTCAATTAAAAATTACATTTTAAATTAATGTTACAAGTGTGCATTGTGTAGATATTGTATAACAAAACTAATCAACTTGTAAAAAATCATTAAATATTTTTTTGAGTGTGTGACAGGTTCAAAATTTAGTTTTGTACTTTCTTGTTATTGAAAAATGGTAATTAAAGTGCCACTACAAAATATAGGAATCTAAAAATATTGTTCACTATAATTGTACAAAATAAGAAAAATTAACATTATAAGTTAAATTGTCTTCAACCCAGTATAATGGGAAAATTGTGATTGATCGGTAATCAGCTAAAACATTCATTATATCTTTACAATTCAACCTAGATTAATGAAAATGTCTGTAACGTAACCCATCAAAGTTATGCCTTTCTTATGATTGATGTATATTAAATTGCCTAACATCTTAATTGGACACATATGAGACCTCTAATAATTTTAATTCGCAAAATAACATGATAACCACAAAACAACATAAATCCAGTAAATAACCATTTAAATCGACTTTCGAGGCATGTAAAATACATTAACCTCTTTTTATCCTATAGAGATCTAATTTGCCCAAGTATCCATTAACGCACAACATTAAAACTCAAATCACGCTTCAGGCAAAACCGATCTCCTTTAGTTTTTAACCCTTTCAGCCCCGAAAACCACCTGACGCTTGAGTGAGTTGCAGAAATTGGCCGTTTGGCGATAGAAAGGTGTTCCTCACCAACCCATAAAAAATGCCGCCCGGGGTAATTAATTTGGTCGCCCGACCATGGAGCTACAAAAAGATGGACATTGATTTGTTGGTTTGATATTGCTGTAACTGAATGTTGTCTGATTTTGATTGGAGTAATCGAGCTAGAGCTCTGCGTAGGTATGGACTAATTGATGCAGGAATTCGAAATTTCGCTTTTCGGTCAAGGGACAAGGTCGGTATCTAAGTAGCAACCAAGATTTGTTAAGATCGATCTATATATGGAGATTGGATCATGAATAATATATTGTGCTATCCCGCTTTATATAGATTTTTTTTGTCCACACAATATCAGCTTATTCGTGAACATTTGATTTCTTCCATTGTCCTATTGCTCTATTACTGCATTTAGCTCAAACGCATATGATTCAAGTAGTTTGCTCAGTTAATTTTCTATTATTATAACCAGCTAAAGCTCAAAAATCCGGCATTCAAATAAACGGAAAGTTAAATTAACCACAAAAAAATTGCAATTTTGCCATATCTGTTGGCACCAAATGTTTTCATTTAGCAAAACACAATTTATTGTCATTTTTACTGTGCCAGGAAGCAGATGTATAAAATTATTTAGCTATTATCTCAGTTACTTTTATGTCAAACCGATGCAACAACATGTAAAAGAGGCTGCTGCTACACCCTTTTCTGACCTTCACCTCTAAGAAAACGCTTCTGAATTTCAATTCCACGAAGACCCTTCAATAACAGTGTCTTTGTCTTGAACATTTTTTTAGCCGTCTTCAAGTTTTAACTAATCTCGACCCCCTATCTCGCACGCGATTCCATGGTTGGATTAGCATAAGTGTGTGAAAAATATCTGGAGGGCTGTCTATTAAAATAGGTAGGGTAGGTCCATGAAAGGTTTCCCAAGGTGCCGAAGTGGACAGCGCTCCAGGGCTCCGCGAGGTGTTGTCCAAACTTTTGGCTTGTTCAAACGTTGAAGGGGAAATCCTGTTGAAGTGGGCCTCTTCAGATGTGGATGGAATTGTGATAGTGTAAAGATCTCATGTCCTTGTTTTAATTCAGGATTGAAATGTGTCATATTGAACAAAATAAGTTTCTCCAACAAAGGAGATGCCTCAAAGTGAGCTGAAATTGTTAATTTATTATCGAAAGTTGAATGATACTAGCTTTGCTCCATTAATCATTGAAAAATAAAGTAACCGCTTAATTTCATAATTCGTTTTTTAGTAATGAGCTACATATTTATTAGGATATGTGATGTATAAAAAATAGGTTATACTGAAACTTACTTTCTTTAAATTGCTTTTAAAAAATTATACAGTAAGATATTTGTGAAATTTGACAGAACAAGGAATAGAAATCGCATACTTAGGAGATTGAAAGAATAATTTCGGGGTTCGGTAAACGGGGTTTCGGGGTTCGGCTGGATACCTCGTCCAGCCATGTTATAAAGGGATCTTCACGAAAAAAATCCCACAGATCAATGACGCTGTATATATGAAACTGGTACACGCTCAGTTTGTAATGGTCTAATGTAATGGCACTGCGTTTTCTCGTTAATATATTGTTTTGAATTTCTATTCAAGTGTTAGCCTCTTATATAGGACAGTGGTCAGGGCCTGATCTTCTATACGGCCAGTTAGGCCCGAGCCCATAGCCCCTAAATCTTAGAGGGCCCAAATTTTCGTGCTAAATTATGTTACCCCCTGAAACTTCAGTAGATTGTGTCTTTTGTAGCTCTGCATTATTTTTAAAGTTATGAAATAAAGCATTACAATGTACTATGTAAAGCATTATACTAAAGCCTAAGTTCAGCGAAATGAGTTAAATATGATGATTATTTATAATATTTTAAGCTCTAGCGTTTCATTTGGATTCAGAAATTAACCACTATATACGAGCATTACACGCAAAGCTTTCCTTAAGAAACCCCTTAAAAATTTCTGTGCCTATAGTATGAGTTATTCTTGAACAGGCCCTGACCGTGGTTAATAATTACGAAGCCCATCCCCAAAAACCCATGTCTATTGCGTGTCCACTGTCCATTCAACCAAACTAAACTTTCCCTCAGAGAGAGCCTGAACAGAACACTCAAACGCAGTGGATAGAAGAACAGAACAAACTACGGTAATTTTAGTTTTGCTTTCCACCAAGAGGCCTAATATCACGGAAGTACAAGAGAAGTGACATAACTAATTAGATTCCCGATGGATAAAGTGAGGCTCCGCCTCGAATACAAATGCTCAGATGTTGTCCTATTAGTATTCAAGTCGTCTAAACTAATTTCGCAATTAACCATCACTCCTGACTTTAGCCCCTGTGAAACTACTACACAAGATGTTATTTGGCGCCGGAAGTTATATTGGAAATTTTGGGGTTTTGGTTACTAAACGTTAGGAATCGGCTACATAGAAAGTTTGAAGGTATAATTGAGTGTGATTTAAGTGCTTAAACGTTGTATCAAGTAAAACTTTCACAATTTTATAAGAAACCACAATATTTATTCATTGGAATATAAATGTCTATGATTTATACATTTTAGATTAAGTAGATAGGGGTACCATGAGCGTAATGGTACATGGAGCCAATGCGTCTGATTTATTTATTTCCCTGAAGATGTCACATTATGTGTCCCTCTAGTGGTCCCTAAATAAACCCCTAATTAGTTTTATATTGCCCAGTGAAGTGCAGTATTACACCCGAAATTCAGTAGCGGATTCAGAAATTGTGTTTTTTTTGGAGGGGGAGGGGGGGGGTGGCTAATACCTATTTTCAGCCCTTTTAATTAATAAAGCTAATTAAATCCATTAAAATTAATTAAAATTCAATACAAACTTTTATGAATTAGAAATCTACCAAACATGCAATTTAATTATAATCCATTTATTATGCATGTATTCATTGAAAGATTATTTATCTAGTGCACGTAATGCCTGCATAAGCCCTCCCCGTACGTAAAGGTTGGCTTATACAGGCTTTAAAATAAGTGTAGTGTTCATCTAGAAAGTGCCATAAATTTAAGGTCAATTGTGGGTTGTAAACAAAAAAATGTATAATTGGGGCACCATGAACCAGATATTGTGTGGCACCATGAGCACCTCAAATCATAAACTAAAGTAATACAATGCTACAATTGAACAATTTCCTTCTTAATTTGTTATTAATTGTAGTAGCCTATAATTAAACCATTTATAAATGTATGTATGCTATAAATTATTGTATATTGAAATATAAACTGTGTAATGACATGTAAAATTATATAATGACATTGTTTTCCGATAAAAAGAATGCATCCTAAATAAAGTTGGAGACTGTCTCATCATGAAACCAGTGCTACAAAGATCCTCCATTTATCGTGTTAACCCATTAACTGCGACTTTGCGACTACCATTAACATCTTCATTTCCGAATAAAAACTCGAATTTCGTCTTTTTTAATTGTTTTTTTGTGTAACCTAATTTCTCCTACGTAAATTATCAAATGGTTTTCATTTGTCTTATATATTATTCAATCAGATAAACTTAAGCTGAATGTGTTTATTTTCGCGCGGCAAATTTTCTTATACCAACAGTCGTGAATGGGTTAAATTCTCATGTAAACAAGAGGAAAGTCCCAAAAAAAACAACAACTTTGAATTGAATTATCGTCGCACCAGAGCTACACAACGGATAGTAGCGAAAGAACTTAGAGGTGAGAGTTACATACCAAATCACCCATGTATAAAGAGAAAGTTTAACAGCTATGGTAAGCTATTCATTATTCTTAACTAAATAGATTATAGTAAAAGAAACTAAATTGAGATGTTTCAGATGAAGTTCATGTTGGGTGCTTATTTTTGCTGGTTCAAGATACACATTGTCGGGACACTATAAGCCATTTGATATATTTTTTTCGAAAAAATATCAGACAAAATTATAGAGGCAAAAGGTGAAAACGAGATAATGAGCTTCAAAGTTTTTAGTTTGCAACTTTTCTGTCATTCACAAAATCACAGGTTTTTTTGCATGATATTTTAGTTTGGTTCTTCAAAATGCTTGGTGGCTTTTGGCTTAGCCGTAATTTACATCATAACGCGTCATTTACAAAACGCGCTTGACACCTCATGCACTTGGCACGTTCTTCCTCCGAAGTGCTTCAGATTTTGGCCAGTCGCTTAGTGGAAGAACGTGCTAAGTGACATTTTTTAGGTAAATTTGATCCATAAACGTTTCATAATTTCTGTACTAACCTTCCGATTTTCAAAATTCTTTTTCTGTTTGGAAGATAGGACTTCACAGATCTCTTTTATACTTATTAATATTAATCGTTTGCCTGTCCGTCCATCATTTTTTCCGTCCGTCCATACCCCTTTCAATTTCCGATCCAAAGTTCCTGATTTTGAAAATTCTTTTTTTTTGGTTCGAAAGTAAAAAAATAGATGACTACTATGTATAGTGTTTGGCCACCTGCCTGTACGTCAGCTTTTTTGTTTCTGTCCGTACGTCCTTTTTGTTCGCCGTCTGTCCCTACTATAAGGATTTCTTTGAGTATTTAAGTTAAAAGAAAGTAGGTTATATAAGTTATTTTAGAACTTCTTGCTTAATGTTAGATGAGTAAGTTTTTAATTGAAAATATTTTTTAAAAACTACCATTATCACTAATATTATAAACTAAATACTTTGAAGAATAATAAGACAAATCAACTTAATAAAAAGTATACAAAAAGATAGTAAAAGATACACAAATGCATTTGAATTTAATAAATATTAAATTTAAAAGACTTATAAAAACAGATTATAATGCAAGATGTAAGTTTTCGCAAAATAAATTTTTAAATAGTTTTTAGATAAGAATAATCGAATTTAAAAACAAACTTTGATATTAAAAAAAAGTAAAAATAAGTTGTATGGCAAGATATAGATCCTAAAGTTATTTACGTTTTTCTTTCTCCTTTTTAATTAAGGGTTTAATCAATTTTAAGAAAGCTACTTTAATTTACACCATTTCTACAACGGTCAAACATGATCGTTTAAACAATTTATTTTTACAATCGTGATGCATAGTGCTTTTTTAAAGTCATCGATATTTTAATAAATATTAAGAACTTATAACGTTTTATACTTTGTCACTTTATTTTTACATCAATTATTATAAAAATATTTTAGTTTTGCATAACAAAGGGAATATCTTGATTAAATTTGTTCTTACCGTATAAGCTTTTATTCACGCTTTCAAGCAAAAAATTCAGCTTTCCGCTTGCTTCTTAATTCCATTTTAATAATTTTAGGTGTTTAGGACATTGCACAAAATGCGTTCGATAGCATTAGAGATCAAACGTAAAATGGCTTTAAAACGATTTTTGTACCCATAATTCATTTTTTTAAACAAACCAGATGCTTTGAATGTTCGGTGCAATGTTGTTTTAACGCGAACTGCGAACTGCCATCTCCATAGAGCAGGTGCAACTTTGTTTTAATTATACCGTCTGTTCGCTGCTAAATTATCTATGTTTATTACAATAAAAATCAGACGACATTTTATAAAATGTTAAAACCTTTAACTCCGTTTAAATTTAAAATCAAAATGGATTTTTTTTCCTATTTTGCTAAATGCACTCAAAACCCAGTTTTACGCAATATAAATTAAATTTCATTGATTATATTTAATAATTAAAGTTAATTAGGAAATATTAATTACATTTTGTTGAATTCTTTTTTATTAAAACTACAAAAGAACCATTTGTTTTGCTATTAATGCAAGCGAAAGTCTGAAAATTTTCCGCAAACGTGTCACTTAGCACGTTCTTCCCCTAAACGATCGTTCCGGAATCGGGCGATTTCGGGGGAAGAACATGCCAAGGATCCTTAGCATGTTCTTCCATTGAAAAAGTGACGAAAACGCGTGCACCTACCAACTTCGTATGCGAAAAATATACGAAATCGAATGTTTTCAAAAAAAATTGAAAGCTGTTATGTTTAAAGCAGGTAATAACATGATCATTGACACAAAAATCTCAATTTTTTCAAAAATGTCACTTAGCACGTTCTTCCACTCAGCTCTTCCATTGTAATGGCACATTTTGAGCTTTCAATTCTTATTTTTAAAAAATGCTGCTTCTTTAGTAATAATTTAATCTGTCAATTTTTTTTGTCTTAGAAAATTTATAAATTAGGGGAACAAAATATTCGACTAATCTGGCTAAAATATAAAATGCCCTATGTAAAATTGGTCCGTAACACTCGTAAGGCGATAGGATTTTATTTGACAAAAAGTAATACGGAAATGGAACAATGAAGTTATTTAGCGACAGAGTTACTTTGCTAAAAAAAATACACTTGGAGATTGCGTTGTTCTGATCCAATCTAGGGTCAAGATCAAATATTGATCCGTATTAGGCATTCCATTTATTATTATGGAAAATAAAATTTCAGATTTTGTTTTCTCACTTGCGTTTTTATGTGATTTTACATCATTGTGGCCATCAGTAGTTCTTATTTATAACCATATCGGATCAAAATTTTAATTGAATGAATAATTATTATTTTTAATTAATTTCAATAATCACTCTATACATATGATATAAACGTTATCTCAAGATTCCACATCGTACGCTACTTTAAAACGTGAAGTATCGGCAAGAACAATGTTCTTTTTAAAGAAAATAGTCTGAAATGTTGCGTATCCGTTGAATTCTATCCGTCCAAAAGGTGACGGGTTGGCTTCCAACAGAACGACTTGCGTCAATCCCATATGTTTTTATAAACACATTTTAAAATTTTCTCTACCTAATGTTTATAAGAAAATTCGCATTTATCAGATAAGTCTCGATTTGTCATTCAATGTGATATATTTTTAAATATGTATGTTTATATATTTTAAATATTAACTTACTAACTGTCTGTTTTAACTAAACCGATAACACTACACATGTTAACAAATTTAAAAAATAGTTACGCTTTGGCGTTTCCAGTAGTACCCTACAAATTGCAAGGTTTGTTTAGCGTTGCTCCCGTATGCAACAGTAATACCTTTCATATCGTTGTTTTATATTCGAAGAACGTCGTAACGTCATTTAACACAATAAAAGATAGAATTACTTGTGATTCTAAACGACATTAGTAATGCTCGACCCGGTTGCAGTGATAGGCCATTAAATGTCCGGAAATCAAGAGAATTAATTGATTCATATTATTCCCTAATCGTTTTCACGGTGGAATAATCGACCTAAAGAAACAAAGTAACAAACCTAGGTTTTTATATTTAGAATGGTATGGAAACACACCTAAAGTTTGATATTTTTATAACTACATTCACATTTTTTTTTAATTTACCGAAATATTTTCACCTAAGTATATATTAGTTATTTGACGAACGACATATTTTCTGATCGGAAATATACATTGATTGTAGAGACAACAAAAAAATAAAATAAAAACATTGGTATTGAACAACAGACTATAATAAAGAAACAGCCTAGTTGTTTAATACAATAAATAAAAACTTTACCATAGTACCATTTAAATTTCATTTAAAGACACTGGCCCGCAGATTTATTTAAAGCACCTTTCGGTGATAGAACAAAAACACTTTCTCCACTACAAAATTCATAAATTTTATGCATAAACAGTACCCCTCCCCCCACCTCTTTCTGTATTTCGGGTTTTTACGATTTTATGAAATTATTTTCTTGAATAACAAAATAAAAGTCAAAATGAAAGTATTATACGAAATAAGCACAAAATGAGAAGGGTGGAAAAGACTTAGCATTTTATACTAAAGTTTACATCAATTTTTTAGTTCCTTAAAAAAAAAACTAGCTATCCTTTAACCAGTGTCCAAACGCCGAAGTCCTCATAGTTGCGGTTCATAGTTAGATTTATAGAGGATTAATTAACTGCAGTTGAGGTATGAATACTTATTCATATTTTTTTAATTCCTTTAAACAAAGTTGGAACAATGTACAATTTAAATAGATAGAAGATCCGTGGTAATAAAAGATGGTCTGTCGTCCGGAAGTTGGGTCTCAAAATGACCGACGTTTTTTGACAGAAAAAAAGGGTGGAATGTCATATAATTTCCTAACGGATGCACCATTCTTCTCGACCGGAATAAGATTAGCTTCTCATGTGTGATTCCAAGTAATCTCCGGAAAATTTTTAAAAGGAAATGCGGATAAAATGTAAAGATATAAAATAATTACAGTCATACCAATGAAATCATAAGACATCCATTTCGATTTCGTAGCGCTTGGCAAAATGTTTGGCATTAAAATTTTAAAGGCATTTTGCATCGGGAAAAAGATAAAATGGAGTATTAATTACAAAATTGACTGAAATTTGTTTTTGAATTCATAACACAAAAAATATGAATTTTTAGTCTTAGATCCCAACACCCATTAAAATTGATGTACCCCTCTACAAATATTAAATATTTCGTCTTTTTTTAACTCCTTGTAAAATATACTTAAAAACATATATTTTAGAGAAAATGTCTTTATGTATCGCGATTTTTTTTCTGAGATTTTCATCGACTTTTAGTTATTTTTAGTTGCTTTTTAAGGGGAAAATTATAATGAGGGTTGTAGTCATTTTTGACAACGACTTTTATTTTTTAGGTGTTGGGTTTCTGGAGTTGAGTTGTACGATTTTCAGCAATCGTGGATTGTAAAGAAGAGTTTCTATGTTTTATAAACTGGTTCGTTGTTCGGGGGATATCGTTTTATTGAGCTGTAAAGATATTTCGTAGCAATCTTCACATTCTCACCAAATATGCAGCCAAGCTCATCAAAGTCGCCAATTTAGCAAAAAGTGTTTTTTCATCCTGATTGAGAATTTGACTTGAAATAACATTAGTATTTTACAATAAGGATTTCACTTAGCTTAACTTGAAATAAGTTTCACCTAATAGCAAATGAAATGGTAAATAGTTCCTTGAATGCTACTTGAACATTTTTTAGCCAGTGCAAAGAACGGGTATTAATTTGCTAGTGTTTACGTAATTCTATGTGGACTGCAAGTTACCTTTGCATACAATAAGTAGTACGCAATATCTTCAAAGGTATGTCAGACCCATAATTTTTTGAACTTAAGGAAGTCTACTGTTAGTAATTATTTTTCAGAGACGCAGAATTTGAAAATTATTCAAATAATATGATTTTGCAACTCCCACATCCGCACCGTAACTATCTATTGCCGAAGGACAACATTTAAATTTGCGAACAATGCAAATCAATTATGATTCATTTGCGCAAGAAGTCTGGACTAAGCTTTAACATTCCTTTGCTTCAAACGTTGCTTCATAAGTTAAATCTTGAGAAATATCTTTTCAAGCTTTTGTGATGATTGTTAATTCAATTGGACGAAGTCGCCAATGAACTTATACCGAACCCTATAATACTATAGTTATACTTCAGTCAGCCATTTGCTTGTTTATTACCTTACATAAGATGATTTGTATAGTCAAGAAACTATATCTCCATGACATATCTTAATTGGTGCTAAAAAGTAGACATTCCGATTTGAATATTGTAGGTTGAAGCATGTAGAAGGAGTGTCAAGATTGTTATGCAAATCTTAGTTCGATTGCCTTTAATTAACTATCAGAGTCACGCAACACAGTTTTACCAATGTCTGGTTACGACCTTTGCTGCTTTGTATCGTTCAGTTAGTCTGAGTCGACTTGTTACGGCCAAAAAGTTTTACGAGTTTATAACTACTCATTGTATGATTTTATAAAAGAGTTTAATGTACGTTTGATAATATTTGCACCATGAGTGAATTAGAAACAAACAAAAGAGATGTATTAAAGATAATAAAAGATTTCCTGCTTAATTTTGTACACGTGTTGAAATGTTTTGCATGTGTGAGACACTCCTTCGACTTTTATAGATATCAAGACTCTTATAGATGCCCGACAGGGACGAATTCCGACAGGCCATAATGTCGACAAGGGCAAAATCTCGACAGGGTCAAAATTGCAACAAATCAATAAGTAATGCCGTTGTGCTTAATTAAGGGCAATTAAAGTACTAAATTTGCATTAACTTGTTTTGGTTCGAAAAAGGTGTGTTACGTTCGAAATGCATTTTGTACGGAAATCACATACATACTTAATCGGAGTATTTTAAATAGTTCCATTGTTTATGTTTATTTTTGCAGTGTTTTCGTTTTAAAATTTTGACTTATTTATTGTGAGGTCTAGCCCGATGGACATAATTTTTTCTTATAATAGGTAATGAAGTAAGTTAATGGTGTTTTTCGTGCTGAGTTCAAATATTTAATGGTACACAACATTTTTTTTACGACAAACAGTTGATATCTTATTTAAATAAGCATTCTAAATTCGAAAAAAATCGAAAACTAAACAAAAAATAAGTATTTTTAATGTTGGGTTTTGTCTTTGTCGGCATTTCACCCTGTCGGAATAATCGCCTGTCGGTCTCGGCTGTCGCGCTTACAGCTTGTCGGAAATTCGGCTTGCGGCTAACGAGAGACTAACTATTGTCCCAAGATGGGTAAAACAATTAGCAGACATATATTTCTAAAACTAGTTACATGTTGGACTGGATAATTAATACTAAAACAAGTGAAATGCGGGTTTGGTTTAGTTGAATTAGTGTCTCACCCAATACATGACGCTTTAACCAACTTTAACCGACCGGTCCAAGCCTGAACCCAATCCCCCCCCCCCTCCCCATCAGAAAAACTATACCTATCCATCTTTATTTCAAATCTCCCCTGAGGTCAAATGATATTTTCCCACAACCCACCCACCCCCCGCAGCCACATAAACAACGTCCCCCAAGAATACGCCCCAGTTTAGTTTAGTTTGAATTATCGTCGCACTAGAGCTACACGAGGGCTCGGGAGAAAACGCCCCAGCTGAAGACCGTAATTGTGGCCACCTGTCTATGCTGCCCGGGGCTGGACAGTCACGTGATAGTCCGGTACGTGTAACAGCTGTCGGGTGACTGCAACACGCTCGCGTCGCACTTGATACGAGTGAAAGTGACTCTTGGTGCCGTGTTAACTCTATGGGAGATGTGTCACTTCGGCTCGTATAAGGGGGATGTGTCGGATGATTTGTAGAGTGAAAATGTGGTGTCATGGGAATGATATCAAAGTAATGGCGTGTGGTTTAGTTTGTTTGTTTTGTAATGGTTTGATATTTTGGGGTTTGGTTTTGTATGGGAATTGGGAAAGGAATAGATATGCTATATTGCACAGTGCGTGGGCAATGAAGTTCAGGCTATGTAAATTCAAAAGGAGATGCGGCATTTTCCCACGTACTTTGTGAAGTGTGGGGCGATTTATAGAGTGAAAATTTGGTGTTATGGGAAATGTATACTCTGTAATGGCGTGTAGTTTAATTCGTTTGTTTGTTGGTGGTTTGATATCTTTTTAGTGGGTTTTCATATGAAATATTAGAAAAGGGCGTTAAAAATGATATACTGTTTCACACTGTACAAGGAAAAATGAAGTTATTGGCAAAATGGATTTTTTTTATGTGGCTTAAATGGCTAAAATTTTACACTGTTAAAAATTTGGTGCTTGGTTTCACTAAAAATATGATTCCTAGTAGCTGCAACGGCTGCGTGGTGAAATGTCTCGCCATATGTTCAGTATTTAGTTGAACCATTTTTCAGGTTTTTGTTTCCAAAACCTAATAAATGGTTCAACCTGATGTCCTAATACTAAAAATATGATGAAACATTTTATCCCACAGCCATTGCAGCTACTAGGTACCATTAAAATGGTGAAAGGAGCGTGAAATTAAGGGGGAATGGGCGCGCTGGACCGGGGGTCTCCAAACTCAAGTGCATCAGTGTTAATCCAATGGCGAAAAAACTATTTTCTCTGCCACATTTCTCCGGCTGTATTGAACATTTTTACAAACTTTTGTTTTTAAATAAAAAATGTAGATAACTTACAGGTCTCCATAATCTCACTTTTTGAAATTGCTTCGAATATTTTGTGTAAAATTATTTATTAAAAATTATAAAAAAAATTCAAAAAGTGGGATTGTCGTGACCTGTAAGTCAGCTACATGCATCATATAAAAAATCAGTTTGAAAAAATATTCAATACAGCCGGAGAAATGTGGCAGAGAAAATATTTTTTTCGCCATTGGATTAACACTGATGCACTTTGCTTTGGAGACCCCCGCTCCAGCACGCCCATTCCCCCTTAAGAATTTAAAATTATGCAGATTTTTCGGTACTGCATGTGAAAAAGAGAAAAGTTATAAAACTGTGAATTTTCTTAAAAGTATTTGATTTATTTTGTTTGAATATAATTTACACACTACAGTTATACTTGACGTTATATAACAAGTAAAAACTTTTTACTATGTTTTTTTTATATCCGAAATGATCAGGACATATAAATATAAAATTGCTAAATAAAAGTCCCGCCAACTTCTCCTGTATCCAACACGAATTGAGTCAACCAGCGAAAGTTCATACACCACTCAAACCCTTTTAACCTTAAAACGGAGCGATTTTCCGTGAAAAGCGCTGGCCTATTCTTTGTCACAAAAGAGTTTTCACTGAATGGGTAGCGGTGGTCTCTGGCCTTTTCATTGATGAAAGTGGTGGGAGTGTGGTTTAGGGGACACAATTGGAGATCGGGGCTAAAAATACATTGCAGGGGAAGTGTCCAGGAAAAAGCTAGAGTTCAATGTCTTGTTTACGATTGCAGATGACACTTGAACATGTTTCCTATGTACACATCAGGGCCTGATCTAGGACAACTCCGACTATAGGCACAAAAAATTTTGGGAGCCTCTTTACAGAAAGTTTTATTTATGATTGCTCGTAATGATGGTGCTAGTTAGCTTAAGTATCTTATGTTTTGCTACAATTTTATCGGCTTCCTTATAACATCGATCAAACCAATCACGTTAGGTTAATGTTTGAGTCCAAGTCAAGCGAAAAACAAAGTGGGGTGATTTTTTATATTTTTTTAAATTATTCTCATGATTTTTTTTTAATTTACTGAAATTTTGGGGATCTACAGCATTTAGCATTATGGGCTAAAATTTAGGGGCCCCTAATGTTTGTGGGCCCCAGGCCCGGGTCTTATGGTAGAAAAGGTCCTGGGTATACATAAGGAGGAACTTATGGTTTTTATACTGGTGGTCAATGGACGATTTGAACGAGGCCGAGTATGGTTTGTTTGTGGGAAAGAAGACAATGCTTGATGTTCTGTGGCGTTCCTGTAGGCATCGCCGTTCTAGTTTAGATGAATTAGCTGCCGGGTGGACTGTTTGTGGGGTTTAAGAAAACAGTTGACGTCCCTGTAGGCGTGGCCTTTCCAGTTGTCCATTATAAAATATTACGAAATAAATTAAGATGATAGCATTTTTCATCATCACGATGTGAGTATAGAATAAACGCTGCTTTTAATCTATTTATTTTAAGAATTATTTTTTAAAAACTTAAAAAATGTATTTAAAGAAAATTGGACAATTCTCATCTTGAAATTTTGAACAGGTAATTTTATTTAAAAAAAATCAAAAAATGTGGATCAAAGGGTTTTATCTCGAAACACAATGTTCGGACTCATATTTTATACAGTGTATCTGTTCGGACTCATATTTTATATAAGTGTATCTATTGTTCGACCTATCGCGTGGTTCACACTGCTTCCCTACAAGAAAGTTAACAACCAAGAACAAATTGCGGCATTTACTAAAATTGTTAAATTGTGTAAAAACTATCTTAGGTCAGAAAAAACCTGGCGTAGTTTGGAGACTACTGCAATGAATAAAAAAGTTGCGACATCTTCTCTTCCGCAGCTTGCATTTGACCTTATCAACCAAATAATAATAACAATGTTTCATGATATATCAGTAATTAGTTGCCAAACATAGCTACATTTTAGATCTTGAAACAAGTTGCAATATTTGGCTTCCGTCAACAACAGCAGCTGAGCTCTGATATCAGTCGACAGAGTCAATGTCGACAAAATGCGATCGGAACGTCAATGCATGCTGAGAGGCTAGATATAGGAAGGTAATGTATAAGTTTTTAAAGGTGAACAGTTTTTAAGTTATATGATAACAAATCATACGTTTTCAATGTACAAAACTACATGCATGAATTTACTAATATTCAAGTTCTTGAAAAACAATGCACCCTCAATAACTCTTTTTCTGAAGAAAATGTCTCTGCATAAATGTGATGAAGGAAGTTTTATGAAAGCATCCTAATTAGCCTGACCAGATTTGTTTCAGCGATTAACTTTTCGACTATGCAATCATCATTAAATTTTCGTTAATCATATTTGATTTACATGGTTTAGATTTGCGAAAACACTATAAAAACGGAAACTTTTTGCACAATTTTTAAAACTAGATAGTTGAATAGCAAACTAAACTGCACTGCGCAATGCCGTACGTCTGGTCACCCTATACTAGATAACCGGATTAAAACTCTTTTTCATCATCTGTAAATAATATTTATAGCTAAATTGCTTAACCGAAATTGCTTTTTATCAGATTTTTTGAAAATCTTTTTTCTGTTCTTTAAAAAAGTTTCTCTTCAAAAGCACTTTAAGCGCGCCTCCAAGGCCGCTCCTGGGATATCTTATGGCTGAATTCCCTACATATAAAAATTTGTTGTTGTCATGGCAGTAAAACTGAGGTTAGTTTAGGAAAAAAAATCGTACTTTTGAAAATTATTTTAATTGAAACTTATTGATTTGATTTCAAAGAAAAATCGTCCTTGAACAATATACAACATTTTATAATCGAAAAACAATTAGCCACTCATGATAATATTTTAAACCAACAACTCAAAATAACTGTTTGTTTCTTCCACAACATCTCGTTCTTCAGTTTTGCCAACAGTTGCAGCTATTTTATAAATCATCGTGGCAGCTGTTCATTGGACGTTGGAGTTGATGAGCATAAGAAAGTTGAGTTGTATCGTCACCTGTTTCTTTAAAGATACTTTTCTCCCTAACTAAGCATCTTCACAATGTGCAAGATGTTTATGTCTATCACCTGCTTTTGTTCGTTACTTACATATTTTGGGTAGCATTGTGGTTTTCATAGGGTGCGCCCAAAATATTTAAATATTTTACTACAAATTTTACAAGCAGCGTTTATTACTATCTTTGAGTATAATAAGCTGTATGTGCAGTCAAAACAGTGAAATTCTATTGTTGGGGACTTACTCCACTTTTAGGAGGGGGGGGGGGGAGGGATCAGAGTCACTAGATTGTGGCTCTACACGATAGAGTTGTGACAACCTTGGCGGAATGACAACCCCTGTTCAAAAATGCCAATTGCCTGCTGAATGCGCGGAAGTCGTTATGTACCTAGAGGGTACTAAATTGGCCTAAAATTGCCTTTAATGGTCAAAAGAATGACATGTCACGACTCGCTTCTGTAAATGTTAGTACAAGTGATTCTAGGGTAGTCAAAATGTCGGAAAACACAAAAGTATTTTATATTGGTGGGATGGGATAATAAGTTAAAATGTTGATTTAACACCAAAAAAAGTACAGTCCACCCAAAGTTTAGTGGGATTTAGAACCTAATGATTATAATGCATTTTTTAAATTAAATTTCAACTAGCTTAAATATGTTTCGGTACTTTTGTAGGGAAAGCCGTTATGCGTTGTGATTTATACTGTTACTTTAGACACAGAAAATCTTTTCATTTTTACTAAATAAATATTTGTTTAAAGCTTATGCGAAATAGTTAGTTATAAATTTGTTTGAAATGATTTTCTTTCAAAATAACTGTTAATAAAGTGTTAAGCTTTTGTTTTTCAACTGCCGAAAACACGATTTTTAACGATTTTATTAATTTGAGAGTATAGCAAAGATTTTTTTTTATGAATACAGGTAAAAAATATGCCCACATTTCATTATAAACGCGATTACCTATTACATGTAACTAACAAATAACTACATAACAATGAATATATGAAGGCCGATATTTCGTTTATTATTTTATAGTTACAGAGTCTGATTGCACGCAGCTGTCTATAAAAGCAGATTTAACGATGCTGAATATCAATGTTTGATGATTTACTAATGATACTGAATTTACATGCAGTTTTTATGTTTTTTAGTTAAGTTACAAAAATTGACTAAGTACATTAAACTAATGTTCCTGGACATCAGAATTAAAATAGGACTTCTGAATTTAGTTTTTCGAAAAAAAATTATATAATACGAAAATAGGAATCTATGTTTATTTATAGTAGAAGTTAAATGTGCCTGGTTTAGTAATTACATTTCCTACTACAGATAGATCACTTATGGTTAGTAAATACTATATAGGAACTAGAATAGTACACCAAAGGTTGCATCTAGTAAACTTGTTTAATATAGTAAAATCATTTTATATTTACCGACTTAAACTCTTTATCTACTGATGGTACTTATAAGTACTACTTAAAAAGCCGCTGTTTCAGTTTTCATTGTTCAATTTGGGGGAAAAGGAGACAGAGGGAACTTTTTGACTGGATTGTTCGGTTTTAGCACATTAAAGTCTATAGGGTAAAGTAAAATCTTCCTAAAACTTTTACTTTAGTTATCCTGATCCAACTCGTGATGCCCGGTCGGTACTTATAAATACCACTTAAAAGGCCATTGTTTTACTTTTCATTATTCGTTTGAGGGAAAATAGATGGTAGAGCGCTTTTATTAATGCAGTATGCGGTTTCAACTCATTAAAGACTTAAAAGGTAAAATATAATTATTCAACAAAATGTCATTGTTAGTCAGTGTGATTTAATGTCATTGTTAGTCAGGTTGGGACATAAATGCACAAAGTGCATTTTATGTCCCAACTATTTTTAACCCTTTTGTATTTCAATTAATTTCAATAACTGACATTAAAATATTCAAAGACGAATAATTAAAAATAAAACCTAATTCGATTCATATCGGGTTAAAAGAAAATTTAACTCGGCCATCTTTTTAAAATAGATAAATTCACCTTTTTATTATTCACACATACACCCAAAAATGCCCAGCGGCGATTGAAAGTGAAAACGGCGCCAACTCAACCGTGGGAAGCTCCATGTTCCGAGCCTACGTTTGGCGACATTCTGATGGACGAAAAGTAAAAAAAAAGAGAGTTGGACATGCAATGATATCGTGCGCAATATGTGACAGAATCGCCATATGGACCTTCAACTGTGTATACATATCTACATTTGGCTGAAGATATATCAGACGTATTCGTTCTGGATCGCCAATTAGAACTTAGGAATATACTCTCATGGCAGAAATCAGCCAAGCGTCATGGGAAAATTATCACATTATAAAGAATCCTCGCTTTATGCGTGTATTATTTGCGATCAAAAGGTGACTCGGGCGTAATTGGAGCTAAAATGGACTGGAAACATCCCAGCCATCTGTTGTCTATTCGCATAGTGTTGGCCAAGTGGTTGTCCGGGGGATTTTCCATTTCAATTACATTGCTGAAGAAGCAAAAGAGCTATACAGACTGCAACGACGCGACGTACGACTTTCGTAATTGAAAGTCATGTGGTGTTTTCATCTTTTTTAAACACGAAGTTCATTTAGCATTTGGTTTAGGTCATAAAACTACAATTTAAAGTTTACATCATAAATTAAATGCTAACTTTCAAATAAAGTCAAATTTTACCCTCACTTAAAAAAATATGTTGCTCTAGCTGCAGCATTCTCAGCTTAATTAGTAATTCGTCCATGAAAATTGAAAGTAGACGAAGAATAAAAGAAAAAGAAAAATAGTGAGAAAACATCTAAACCAGAGTTAGAACGGATATATAGGTAAGGTAATTTTGAGAGACGCCCACGGAGAGAGATTCACAGAAAACAGAAATCCTTATCAGGAGAATGGGAGGAGTGAAGAGATATAGAAGGTACTTAGATATAAAAAAATACATATAGAAATACAAATTTTATTAAAAATATTATTTAACATAAGTTCAAAAGTAAAAAAATAATCAAAATTCTCCTGTAAAAAGTGCAAAAAAAATTAACATTTTTACAGATTTATAGATTTGGACGCTGGGTATTGCTCAATAGAAAAACATTGTGAAATTATATTAGAATGATGTTCATTCGTTCTAAATCTTCTGCTTAATTACAACATTTAATCAGTAAAAAATAGTTACGATTTCATGAAAATAGAAATTTTTAGAGCCTTCAAGTCCCCCGTTGATTCAAAGTCTTTTTACTTTATAACGAAAGCTAGGTGTGGCACACAAAAAAAAATGAAACTAGCAGGGATGGTTTTCTTTTTATTGAGGTTATAAAAACTTCAGAATAATGTTTAAAGTACTTTTCTTCAGGTGCAAATTTCGACAGTGCAGTGAACAAAAACTATGATCTTGAAAGAAAAAAAGCAGAGTCGTTAGGTGCTTGAACAAGGTGTGGTACAGAATAAGATCACGGATTAGCAAGTTTAGATTTTTGGAAGACAAGCAGAGGGCCTAGGAAATATCTATGGTTATAAAATGTATTGTGAAGTGCCTCTAATGCGGTTTTGGTCTAATTTTTCGTTATGTTAGTTCTAAGTTCTTCGTTAAGTTTCAACAGAATTAATGAAACATAAACAGAATTTCCCATACCCGTTAATTGATTTTTCAACAATAGGCTAATGACAACAGAATGTAGGATAATGATTATTATGAGTTATTACATTAGATGATATTTCTCAAGTCATTGAAACGGTTATTGCGCATGCATTAATTTTATTTCGTGCCTTTTATTGATTTAAAAGATATTTTTAAGGATCATAAATCTTACGCTGTGTCCTTTAAAATCATCATGGGTACCATTGATTTTGTTATACCGCTTTAGTTTTCTTTTCGATAAGTTTTTAGCTACTATCAGAGGCACTTTGTCGGTACCATACAAGCGGATGTGTTTCATAATAAAAGTCACCTATGCCTTTTATATAAGTTCACTTTTACGAGTGTAGGTTAAAACGAAACAAGAAGTTCATAAAGAACTAAAATAGCCTACTTTCCTGTTACTTAAATACTTACTGAAGTTCTAATCGGGAAAAAAACTAGGTTCCTAAAGTAAATATCATCAACAGCCGTTTCTACACTAGATTTATACACATTAGAAAAAAAAATCGAAACACAGCACCCAGCTATAATTTAAACTTCTAAAAGCCAAAATCAACTATTTTCCTTAATATTCATTCGCAAATTAATTAAATATTATTTATCATCTGCTCGTGATTTATTTGTAGTTCGAAGAATAAATATTTATTAATAACAAAAGTAATGAAACTCTCAACTCGATTAAACAAGAAATGAAATTAAAAAAGCAAATGAGCAACAGTATAATTAACTTCTTAATAATAATGCAATCAAAAATCAATTGTCTCATTTTATGAGTATTAATGATTCATGAAATATTATTTTGCTCAAATATATTTATAAATAAATTTTCTCATCATTGTTATGAACAGTATTTCCAAATGATTTCAATGCAATTAATGAAATTACAATATAATTTGCCTCCGGGTACAAAACGGGAAAAAAATAAATTGGTTTTCATAGCACATTTTTAGATTTCCGATGCATAGACAGATTTGATTGGGTAAAAGACTGCAAATAACACAGATGTGAGACAGTGATTAAAGACTCAAAATTGAATTTCAATGCTAATTCAATGGGAAATTCGCCGACAGATAGTAGATTTATGTCCGTCCGGACGTACAGACAGACGGACAAAAAGTATGAAAGTTGGGTATCTGAGGTCATAGCTTTCTAACAAAAAAGAATTTTTAAGATCCGATGATTAGAACCGATTTGGAAGGGGGTACAGACAGACAGACAAACGGACAGACAGGCGGACATACGCATACAGACAGACAGATGGACAGACAGACAGATGGACATCAACCGCATTTCAATACCTACAGTGATTTAAATGACTCAAAATTGAATTTCAATGCTAATTCAATGGGAAATTCGCCGACAGATAGTAGATTTATGTCCATCCGGACGTACAGACAGACGGACAAAAAGTATGAAAGTTGGGTATCTGAGGTATAGCTTTCTAACAAAAAAAGAATTTTTAAGATCCGATGATTAGAACCGATTTTGGAAGGGGGGTACAGACAGACAGACAAACGGACAGACAGCGCGACAGACAGACGGACAGACATAGAAAAGACAGACATACGAACAGACAGGACAGATGGACAGACAGACAGTTGGACATCACACCGATTTCAATACCTACAGTGATTTAAATGACTCAAATTGAATTTCAATGCTAATTCAATGGGAATTCGCCGACAGATAATAGATTTATGTCCGTCCGGACGTACAGACAGACGGACAAAAAGTATGAAAGTTGGGTATCTGAGGTTATAGCTTCTAACAAAAAAAGAATTTTTAAGATCCGATGATTAGAACCGATTTTGGAAGGGGGGTACGGACGGACAGACAGACAGACGGACATCGACCGCATGTCAATACCTACTTTTTCATTTTTTTAATTCTTTCGAATTAAAAAAAGAAAAGTAGGCTAAAAATGTTCGACAGTACAACGATAGCATGGTAAAATACCCTCAATCAATACGTATTCTATAAATACGTTTAAGGGGGACCGGAAGGCTTGATTGAAGCCCATGTTAAAATGGTCAATTTTATATACCCTTATCTTAGAAACTAGTAATCGTATTGATTTAAAACTTGGAACTATTAACATTCAAATATTTTTACAAATATTGGCATATGCTTTTGTAAAACAAAAATTTAGTTTTTTAATTGGTACCATTTTAAAGATATTACATAGATCAAAATTATTATGCACTAAAAAAAACAAAAATTTGGTATTTAGGTCAATTGTTGTCTTCTGGTCCCTCTTAAAAAAAAGTCTAATCAGAATTCCAAAATGGTTTCAGTCAATTTATTTTAATTTCAATTAATTTACTACAAAAAGCGAAACAAATACTGGCAAATGCGGTATTATATAGATCCAAAACAGGAAACGGTCCGATCACGTAGCGCTCTCTATAAACATTGCCTTTAAAAAATAGCAGATGGTCCAGGAGTTAAAAAAAAAAAACTAACGACCTCAGAAATGTTTCCCGACCTGAATACCCGAGGGAAGACAATGCTCTTCTGCAATAGAATATTTGCATAACAGATGTGTCCGTTTTGTTTTAGGTATGAAATTGATACATCAAAACGAAAATCGGAAATAGATTTAGGAGACTTTAGTTTATCGTAAACTCATAGAGGGTTGAGAAAGATATGGACATAGTTGTCATCTACATACGAAAATAGTTCAAATTAATTTTGAAAACTACATCAAGAACCAGAATAGCATTCAAAATGATATTTTATTGATAACGCTTAAGAATAATGAATTTTCCAAGGTATCCCATTTTCCAAGGTATAATTAAAACACAAGGTCCGGTCCGTTCATTGGCAACTTTGATAAGGGCAGATTCAATTGGACGTAGTCGCCAATGAACGTGCCGGACCCTGTATATTAGTTATACTTTGGAGAATTTAATTCTGCAACTACACTCTTCTTATGGTTTTAGTCTAATTGATTTAATTGCTAATGTTGCACATGCGATAGAAAAAATTATTGTTCCAAATACAAATGAAAGAAATTAACAAAAGAAATAATATCATCAGTACGTTTAGCACTTAATATAATTTTTAAATAAAAAGACAGGAAAGAAAGGATACCAATGGCAAACTGTGTCAAGGCATAAATTAATTGTATCTTTGAAATAATTGATCCAATTACTTTTCGTTCTTTGGGACAAGTTTAGTTAATTCAGACGGCGGGCACCTATTCACCACACTGTATAATGTCATTACAATATGAATAGGTTCCTTCTTTTGAAATCAATGTATGAATGACAATAGATTTCACGTAGCATATCTATCATATCACGGAATTTTAAGTCCTAGATAACCATTTGTTTGATTTAATTTTTATCTTCTTCGATATGCATCCCTATCAATAGGTCATATAACAACGGTAAAATGAAAAAAAAAGAATGTGTGTCAAATTCAAAACAATACTTTTTTTTAATCAATTTTAATAAGATAATATACGAACAAGTAAGGGTACGTTGTTAATAATTAGAGTAAAAAGGATACTATAAAAAATGTTTTGTGTCAAATTACGTTTCTAAAAAGAATATGTGACAAATGCAAAACACTACTCTTTATCTATTTTAATGAGATAATATATACTAACATATTTTTAAGTATCACTTGTATACAAGTATCACTTCATGAGCACTAAAATGTAAATTAACATATATTGGAATGAAAAGTAATGAAGTAATTGTACGTTGTTAATAATTAGAGTAAATAGGATACTATAAATAATGTTTTGTGTCAAATTACGTTTGTAAAAAGAATATGTGACAAATGCAAAACACTACTCTTTATCTATTTTTAATAAGATAATATACTAACATATTTTTAAGTAACCAAGAGCACTTAAATGTAAATAAACATGTATTGTAACGCAAAATAATAAATTCGTGATACCTTGTTAAGAAATTGAGCAAACCGAAAACCATAAAAAACACGTTCATCTTTTTTTAACACACTAACGACGATTAGTAAGAACATTTATATTCAAAAAATGAGCTTTCTGCTTACGTTTATCTAAATAGAAAAATATAAGACAAATAACGAACATAGTCATAAAAATGTACGGATGTTTGACGTTAATTATACTACATAATTCATTGTAAACTTTATGATCTGAAATGGTTCACTAGAATATGATCTGAAACTCACATTTCAGCCTTTGATTGCAGGTATCACAAAAAAGTGAATTTTTAGGGCTAAAGACCTCAAACCATAAAATTGATTCAGAACACAGAAAATGTTAAACGATATTTAAAAAAAAATTACTTGTAAAACATAATTTTGCATAAATGTTTATTTGAATAATAATGCTTATGTAAATATTATATGCGTGGGATTTTGCCGGGGTTTCCGGAAGCTATAGTATTTTTTTAAAAAAATAATATATTTTTATTAAAATGTCCTTGTGTACATTTTACCCCCCTTTTTACAGATTTCGTTCCTAAATATGCTATTTGTTTGTAACATTGTCACAATTTTAATTTTCTTATCTTGAAAAAATAAAGATATCTACTAGTTTGACACCAATATCAACATATGCTTCTATTTATTATGGAGAAAACATCACTTTATTAATTTGTAATTCTTCGCCATGTTTTGTTTGACAACATTTCTGCTCTTCAGAAGAAAAAGTAACTAGTATATCAGATATCATGCCCATTTTCGTTTTTAATTACCATATATAACGAGTTTCCACAAATGAATGTATAAATTGTTTTTGCTTTGCATAACATCACCTGCAAATGTGATGTGATAAAAACCCAGCAATTCAAGGAAAAACTTAAAAGAAAGACAGGCTCGTAGGCAACGCCATCTGTCGAGCAACGAGGTCACCAAGAGCTGACGCGACATCTGCTCCGTATGGTGCTTTCCTGTCTTTGTTTCAGAGCCTCCTAACCGAAGATTATCTTTCGCCTTACACTTCGGAATTATTTTTATTTGTTGTCTTGTGCTCGCAAATTTATTTTTATGTATTTTAAATCATAATAAGCCAAGTGTAACGGGGACCTTCATTAAATCTTCTTAAAAATCCCTCAGAAACTACATTTTTACTAAAAATGGACAAATCGGATTTTTTCTCAATTATTCGTTCTAATTCAATCTAATAAAAATAATATACTTGTCTCGTTGTTGTCTAAATGAAATCTTTCAGACGAAATAAGTAATAACTCTGACGTTTCTTCTCCGAGCAGACGTATTTATGTTCGAGCACAACTGATTTCCTCTGTAGTCAAAATAACATTAGACGAAATAATCCAGATTAAATAATACTTTACTGCCAAACCGAATGTCTTTTAGACATAATCAAATTGATTCATCGATGTCGTTTGAGTAACGTTTTAAATACGGATAAGATTTCACACATTTATTTGGTCGTAAATTTGATAAGTTTTAAGATTATATTGGTCGTCCAGTTTAAATGACACATGATAAATTGAGCTTTTCTTCCACCTTCCAGGTGACTAAAATTACAAATAAACATTGACATAAATTTATCGAAATATATTGAAAGAGTCTGGAAAGTATGAAAATTTTTATCTGGGTTTCTATATTAAAATTATATGACAACCAATAAAGTCTAAATTTAATTCATTTATTTAATGATAAGTTTGTGCTATTTATCTATATAATATTTTTGAGTACACAAAAATTATTAAATTTTAGTTGTATACTTCACCTCAAGTAGTTGCAAACCAGAAAATATACTCTGTAGAAGATTATTTTATTTTCGTAGCTTACCACACTTTTACTATACGTATATAAACATCAACTACTATAACTTAAAAAAGTTAAAAAGAAATTTAGATATCTTCCTCTGTTCGATGGTGAGTTGATCTTCTTTATTCAAATAAGTATATATTTTTTTCAAGACATTTAACTAAATAGAAAGCTATATTCATTGGAAGGCCTAATTTAATAAGAGAGCAAAATTTGATCAATATTTATTGCAATTAAAAGTTTTCTTGAAACTTTACATTTCGAAAATAGAAATTTGCTTACATAATTGTTTTGTTTAAAATTGTTTTAGTAACATAATTTCATCGCCAAATTTTATACTTTCATTGCATAAAAAAAATTACAGTACATAACGTAATGAAGAATTTTGAAAAAAAGAAGGCTTGAATGAAACCTTATATTATTTGTCATGATTATGATATTTTAGGAAATTATGTTGTATAAATTTGAACATAATTTATGTTAAATCAAATAGCCATGGTCATTTTCAATAGGAGATTCTATAGTTTAAAGGAGTTCACGCCAAATTTCTGATTGGTCTTCAAAATAGATAATTTCATAAGCATTCCACCCATTTACACTAAATCTTGGTGTGTCAAAAAATGCAAGTAACAAGTCAGTAGGTAATGATAACTATTTTAGTTTAACATTTCCCTATATATTTAGTAATTTTTAGATGAATTAATAGCTAATTTTGGAGAATTTTTAGCATAGCAGTTAGCAGGGTACGGTATTCCCCAAAAAGAAGCTCTGCTCTAAAGCCACATGTTTTATTGTAATATTTCATACATTTTTAGCCTACTTTTCTTTTTTTAATTCGAAAGAATTAAAAAAATGAAAAAGTAGGTATTGACATGCGGTTGATGTCCGTCTGTCCGTCTGTCTGTCCGTCTGTCCGTCCGTACCCCCCTTCCAAAATCGGTTCTAATCATCGGATCTTAAAAATTCTTTTTTTGTTAGAAAGCTATAACCTCAGATACCCAACTTTCATACTTTTTGTCCGTCTGTCTGTACGTCCGGACGGACATAAATCTACTATCTGTCGGCGAATTTCCCATTGAATTAGCATTGAAATTCAATTTTGAGTCATTTAAGTCACTGTAGGTATTGAAATGCGGTTGATGTCCAACTGTATGTCTGTCCATCTGTCTGTCTGTCTGTTCGTATGTCTGTCTGTTCGTATGTCTGTCCGTCTGTCTGTCCGCCTGTCTGTCCGTTTGTCTGTCTGTCTGAACCCCCCTTCCAAAATCGGTTCTAATCATCGGATCTTAAAAATTCTTTTTTGTTAGAAAGCTATGACCTCAGATACCCAACTTTCATACTTTTTGTCCGTCTGTCTGTACGTCCGGACGGACATAAATCTACTATCTGTCTGCGAATTTCCCATTGAATTAGCATTGAAATTCAATTTTGAGTCATTTAAGTCACTGTAGGTATTGAAATGCGGTTGATGTCCATCTGTCTGTCTGTTCGTATGTCTGTCTGTCTTTCCGTCTGTCTGTCCGTCCGTCTGTCTGTCTGTCCGTACCCCCCCCCCCCCCTTCCAAAATCGGTTCTATCCATCGGATCTTAAAAATTCTTTTTTGTTAGAAAGCTATGACCTCAGATACCCAACTTTCATACTTTTTGTCCGTCTGTCTGTACGTCCGGACGGACATAAATCTACTATCTGTCGGCGAATTTCCCATTGAATTAGCATTGAAATTCAATTTTGAGTCATTTAAATCACTGTAGGTATTGAAATGCGGTTGATGTCCATCTGTCTGTCTGTTCTTACGTCTGTCTGTCTTTCCGTCTGTCTGTCTGTCCGTCTGTCTGTCTGTCCGTACCCCCCTTCCAAAATCGGTTCTATCCATCGGATCTTAAAAATTCTTTTTTTGTTAGAAAGCTATGACCTCAGATACCCAACTTTCATACTTTTTGTCCGTCTGTCTATCTGTACGTCCGGACGGACATAAATCTATTATCTGTCGGCGAATTTCCCATTGAATTAGCATTGAAATTCAATTTTGAGTCATTTAAATCACTGTTGCCAAATCAACAATGGCATGAGAAACTTTATTTATTTAAACATATTTGAAGCAAAATAATATTTTCATGAATCAGTTTGGAAAGACGTCATAAAATGTAGCACAATTTGATTCTTTGATTATTCATTAATTATCTAACAAGAAAGCGGCAAGGCATACTTTTGCATGCAATTATGCTAAGTTTTAATTTACATTTCTTATTTTTTTAATGCAGTTTGGAGTTTCATTACTTTTGTTATTAATAAATATTTAATTATTCCTCGAACTACAAATAAATCGCGAGCAGACGTTAAATAATGTTTAATTGATTTGCGAAATAATAATAAGGAAAATAGTTGATTTTGGCTTTTAGAAGTTTAAATTATTAGCTGGATGCTGTGTTTCGATTTTTTTTCTAATATGTATAAATCTAGTGTAGAAACGGCTGTTGATGATATTTACTGTTAGAAACCTAGTTTTTTCCCGATTAGAACTTCAGTAAGTATTTAAGTAACAGGAAAGTAGGCTATTTTAGTTCTTTATGAACTTCTTGTTTACATTGCTATCAATTATCGATGACACAAGTTCTAAATGTAGGTTTTTAAGATTATTGAACAAATATTAAGTTTCGCAATTTTTTTCTCAAAAACCATGACATTAACTTTCACACTCTCAGAAAATACCTAAACACGACACACAAAAAAAATCCTTTCAAATTTGCGATTTTAAACTGGCAGCTAAGTTACCATAATGAAACTGAAAAAAATGGCGGAAACCTGCTGCATAAAATAATGCACTTAACTCGCCAAATGGTGCCGGAGGAAGTGATATTAAAATTTAACCCAAGCAATTTTATATAATTATTCTTCAAACTGCAAATAAGTTTAACAAATGATAAAGAATATTATTTGAATTTGGGGAAGAAAATTAATGTAAACAGAATTAGAGCAAATAGTTGTCAAATCCTTGTATCCGTCCCGGCAACATTTAGTAAGTTTTTAAAAATGTCGTCAACGCTTAAAAACACGAACTTCTTTTTCTGAAATAAGTATCAATCTACAAATTAATAAAAACTTGATATTTTCTAAATATTATTCGTAGTTTAGTTACAATAATAAAAAACGAAACAACAACAAATTTCCAACTTTATCGTCCTCTGTTGACAAATGTTGCCGGAACAAATTCTTTGATTTACCTCTAGCAATATTAGCAAACGATTAAAAATATTTATTGAATTTGGAAAGAATATTAAAGGAAAAAGCAAATTTTGGCTTTTAAAGTTTAAGTAAATGTTGTGTTTGGCGATTTTTCCTATAGTACATAATTTACAATTCTTGTATAAAAGTGGTGTAGGTGACAGTTAATGTCACAAACCTGCTTATTTTTAGCCTACTTTTCTTTTTTTAATTCGAAAGAATTAAAAAAAGGAAAAAGTAGGTATTGACATGCGGTCGATGTCCGTCTGTCTGTCCGTCCGTACCCCCCTTCCAAAATCGGTTCTATCCATCGGATCTTAAAAATTCTTTTTTTGTTAGAAAGCTATGACCACAGATACACAACTTTCATACTTTTTGTCCGTCTGTCTGTACGTCCGGACGGACATAAATCTACTATCTTTCGGCGAATTTCCCATTGAATTAGCATTGAAATTCAATTTTGAGTCATTTAAATCACTGTTGCCAAATCAACAATGGCATGAGAAACTTTATTTATTTAAACATATTTGAAGCAAAATAATATTTTCATGAATCAGTTTGGAATGACGTCATAAAATGTAGCACAATTTGATTCTTTGATTATTCATTAATTATCTACCAAGAAAGCGGCAAGGCATACTTTTGCATGCAATTATGCTTAGTTTTAATTTACATTTCTTATTTTTTAATGCAGTTCGGAGTAGTTTCATTACTTTTGTTATTAATAAATATTTAATTATTCTTCGAACTACAAATAAATCACGAGCAGATGATAAATAATATTTAATTTAATTTGCGAAAGAATATTAAGGAAAATAGTTGATTTTGGCTTTTAGAAGTTTAAATTATAGCTGGGTGCTGTGTTTCGATTTTTTTTTTCTAATGTGTATAAATATAGTGTAGAAACGGCTGTTGATGATATTTACTTTAGGAACCTAGTTTTTTTTCCCGATTAGAACTTCAGTAAGTATTTAAGTAACAGGAAAGTAGGCTATTTTAGTTCTTTATGAACTTCTTGTTTTATAAGAATTTTAGTGAGTATTAAAGTAAGAGGAAAGTAAGCTGTGTTTTAGTTCTGTAAAAAAAAATTTCAAAAAAATTAATGAAACTGTTAAATAAAGTAGTATTTAAAAAAAAAATTGTACAGAAGTAGTATGTGTATATTAATGTAAATTTATATTTTATGCAGTTAAAACAAGTTACACTTTTGCTTATCGCTCAGAGGGTTAAAAAAAAATTATGTATTTTTGCAGTACTCATCTATAATATTTTAAACAATGGAACTGGGTCTGTTCGGCAAATTCGCAGTGGGCATCTTGATTGCGATTTCCGTCCTTCTCGGCCTTTTCGTGATTTGCAAGCTCTACAGCAATCTCCGAGAACACTGTAACCGTGTGGCCGACCATCAAACCGAGCATGCTATAATCAGAACAAACAGCGGAGCCTGAAGTAGGCTCCTGAATTGAATATAACTGAATCAAGCATTCAATGTAAAAACTATATTAGCTGTTACAATAAAACATGTTGTTGCTGATGAAAATAAGGAATATTTTATTAGACTCGATGACAGTAAACCAACCACACACAAAAAAAATGAACAGTATGTGTGAAACAGACTCCTGAATTGAATGTAACTGAATTAAGCATTCAATGTAAAAACTCTATGAGCTGTTACAATAAAAATGTTGCTGATGGAAAAAAGGATGTTTATTAGATTGAATGATAGTCAAACCAAACATTACACATAAAAAATGACAGAGTGCTGAAACAGGCATCTGAATTGAATGTACACTGAATTAGCACTACAATTAAAAACATGAACTGTTACAATAAAATATGTTGTTGCTGATGGAAAAAATGAGCTTTTATTTAGGATATTGAAGATAGTCAACCGAAACAGTGTACAGCAGTAATAGCGCAGAGCCTGAAACAGGCATTTGAATTGAATACGATTGAATTTAGACTACAATGTAAAAACAGTATGAGCTGTTACAACAAAACGTGGGTGATGCGAAAAATGAGTTTTTATTTAGAATATAGCATGTGAAATAAAAAATAAACAAGAAAAAAAACAAATATATAAATGGGAAATAATTTTTTTTATAAATTTACCAGTACTACATCGAATAAAAAGTCATTTTTAACCCTCTGAGCGATAAGCAAAAATGTAGCTTACTATAACTGCATAAAATATAAATTTAAATTAAAACTAATGTAAACACATACATTTCAGTAGTAAAAAGTTTTAAAACAAGCTTGAAGCCCCCAAAGAGATAACTCAGGTAATGCTTCAATACTTTTAAAATCGAGATACAATTTTAAAATTTTTATTCAGTAAGTATTCATGTTAAAAAATCTTTTGAATCAATATTTTTCAAAAATAGTTTTTAGGTATTGTTTTCCTTTAATGGAAGTAAAAATCTTAAAAACATATATCCATTTATGCTTTTATGTTTTACTGTTGATAAAAATAGAATCGAATAAAATGTGCTCTATTACAGATAAATCTTCATAAACACAGTCGAGTAAAACTTGAAGCAGAAATAAAAATTGAAAGATATAATGGCCCAGAATATGCTCCTGTTTAAAATACTTTTAGGAGTTGTCCTCATCATAATTTTAGCCATATTAATATACATTGTGGTTAAATTCATTAAAACTGATAATTGTTGCTGTACTCGTAATACAGGTTCCCAAGAAGAGTAGAAAATAATAATTTTAAGGTAAGATCTTTGAACTAAATAAATAGGGGAGACCGGGGCTAGTTTTCCATGTTTTCTTCTTTTTGATTGTAAATTTTTTACTTTTATTTATTTTAAAGTAAACAATATGTCATTATCTTCCTCACATGCTTATATACAAATTAGCATTGCTACTTTTCCAAAAAGTAAATATACTTTTTGGCAGCAAGTGGTTAAATACAAGCATGTTGAGCTGGAAAACGTGCCCGGCCGTATGCGGGGTAAATTTTCCCAGACTGCCAAAAAAGTGATGGGGAAAATTTTCCAACGACTTTTTAAAGAGATTTAAATCTTTTGAAAAACATTTTGTGATTTTTTTACGCAGATTTATTGTAAACAAAAATAGCTCAAAAGAGTATACCCAGAATATAGGAATTTGTTTTTTAAGCCAGTTTATTAAACCAAACTATTTTAACCAACTTCATTAAAGGTCATTATCATCTGGATCCCTTTAAAGTTACATAAATCTTCCTCTTTTGTGTAACTATATTTTGGTGCTCTTTTCTAGAGGTTGTTAAAGTATTGTTAAAAATTAAAAATAATTAATTGACGAAAGTTTTGTGTGATTGCCCCCCCCCCCCCCCCCTTTTCTTTAACAGTCCAATTGAATCAAAACTTTGGGTGCAACATGACACATTACTACATTACAATGTAATTATTCACGATCTATGGGAAATATTTAAGTTTCTGGATGCTTTTCGGCTACTACATCCATTCCTGATAGTTTTTAGAGTGACATATATTGTATCAGAATAGTACTAGTTTATTCGGCTTCCTTTTTCATTACTTTGCAGATAATTTTGAATCTGGAGCAAAAATATTTTTCCTTACGTGTTCGTACGATAAAAATAATTTGATTTTGGGACGAAACCGAACCTGGGACCTTCCGCATGCAAGGCGAATGCCTAACCGACTGGGCTCCCCAGCCCCCGAGTAGTACATGGAAAAACATGGTTATCAATTTTTTTTTTTACAGAAGATGCTTCATTAGCAATTGAACTAAATTTTCTTTTGTCATGTTTTCTTTTCGTAAATAATTCTGGATTTTTTAAAAAATGTCTTATCACTAAAATATTTACTTTAACTGCAGATGAACAATAGGCCTCCATGATTGCACGCTAAGAAAACCTAAGCCAAAAATTGGATCGACAGAAGCTATTACCACTAAACTAAGTCAGTACATTAACATAAATAGGCATATCTCAAAAAGCTCTAAAAATACATATCGATTAAGACAAGTGGGGCATTTAGCCACTATAAGAGAAAAAATCCTAGGCGCTGGCCCGGTGACAAATAGCAAAATTTGACGAGTTTTTAAAGAGTGATAAATTACTTTTTCTGGCAACCATGTACACAAATCAAAGGAAGGGGATGTTAAACTAACATGCTTTCTAACTAAATAACTATTAAACTAACATTCAGCAGCTGATCAAGATCAGCTTTAAGGTTACCAAAAAAAAAAAAAATAGCAAGCTAAGACAGCGTTCGAAAAACGTGATTTTCGAAATGTCGCCAAGATTAAAAAGTTGCCGGGTCAGCTACTAGGATTTGACCCTACCCTACTTTCTGGTAAAAAAAAGGTAATTTACAAAAGAGGTAACCGAAACAGTAGGAAAAACGGCATTCGGATGTCGGCAAGCTCAAAAAAAACGCCAGACCACGAAGTAGGACCAGTACGAGCATGGTATTGGAGATATGCATAAGCAATTTTGTAATTAGGAACAAAAATTTAACTTGCAAGTTAATAAAATAAAACAATGGAATAATATTGCTAAAATTAAACACTTGTAAGGAAAAAACCGCATTGCACTCAAAGTTTACCGAACGCTTCTACGAGGTCTATTCCGGATAACTAAGATTTATTTATGTTATATAGAATTACATTTACCAAATAAATAGTTTAATAACTTACTTTCGAAGATTGGCCCGATCTTCGGTGATGAACTTCTTCAACAGATGATTTAAATGGTCTCTACAAGCGCGCACGCTGTACGATTTCTGCGTTGCTAACTCTACGCTTTTTTTTTTTTTTTGACAAACTGCCACTTTTCAGCATCGTTGAATGGATTTTCTGCCACTACAGCTTTCAACAAACAAATATCATCGAAACAACTCCAACGATTTCTGTTATCTTGCATTTTAAAGTTTAAACTTGAAAAATTCCGAACTAAACTAAACAGAACGCACAAGCAACGACAAAAACAGATCCCACGTGATTTTACGGTTAGGGGTTAGCGTTAGGGTATACGCTGCTAAATTTCCGAAATAAGGTAAGCGATTCCCTTAACCTTATCTCGACGCGCTTTCTGATTGGTCGAGAGGTTAAGGTTAGCGTTAGCGTTACGGTGCAACGAACCGTATGCAAAATCTCTCTATTGTTGGAAAACTTGCCCTATTACGCCACCAACTGAGCAAAAATTCTTGTGAGTGACATAAAACGGGTTGCTTCATAAACCAAGCAGCCATTTGGAGTCTCCTAGCGGCTCATTTCTTCTTGTATATGTCCTGGTGGAAAACTTACCCCCATGGGAAAACTAGCCCCGGTTTCCCCTGTATATTCTTTTGGCAGAGGTTTTTTTCATTGCTCTCACATTTAAAATATTCATCACATTTAAAAATATGCATAATTTACCACATCATACAATCTTCCATCAACGCAGGAGGTCGCGAAAATACTCCGAGTTGAAATTCTCAAAATTCTATTAACTTTAGTTAGTCGTTTAGAAGAAACTTTGCAACGCAAATTACCAACCAAACCTTGCAAGACTTGGCGAATATAAAACCCAGATAAATATTAAATTACTGAAAATTCACTCCCAACAAGATATTTTTCTGATTTTTTTTATTTTTACAGAGGCAAAAGAAAAGTCTTCAATAAAAGCTTTATCATGGATCTAAGCGCAATCTGGCAGATGGCAATGTTCGGCACCATTGTCAAAGTAATAGCTGCTGCCTTTGGATTCGTCATCCTAGTATACGTTCTGTGCAAATTATGGTCTTGTGTGAAGAACCATTGTAACGAAGTTGGTGACAACCAAATTATGGATGGTAATGTCTAATAGGACGCAAATACTTTCAGAAAGAAAGGGATATGAACTAAAAAGTCAAGCTAAGGTCAAGCATTTATACTACTAGCTTGTATTTTGCAGAGCCGAATAGTCAAATACAAAGTTAAAAGATTGGGCAAGATTGCAAGAATCCGGAATCCTAGAACTTTCTAGCTGCCATAATTATTTGGAGCATTGAATTTTACACTTTTGCGGTATATCAAAATTGTACAAAATTCGTAAATAACCGCTCCAAATAGTGGTGGCAGCTAGAAACGTTTTAGGACTCCGATGCAATCTTGAAATGAAATTTTAAACAGTATAGAAGTTCTATGTTTTGAAGTAGAGAATGTATTAAAAGTAGAGAATAAACAAAGTTATGTGTCTTTTTGTCCTATTATCCTAAAAAAATGTTTCCAAAAGAGATTTTGATTAAAATAGTCAAACAATAAATATAAAAATCTCTCAAAAATTTTCTACTTGCTCACTCTGTAACTCTTTTCTTCATATATCCCACCATATAACATTTAGACAATTCCTTTTACAAAGAAGTCAATCATATTACAATCGAAATTTTATTCCAATCGAATTATCAATCAATATTATTAGATCGAAATAAATGGAAAAATTTAAAATTATTATGGAAAATATTATCTGGTGGCCTTGTGAAAGAAAGAGAAGAAAGTGAAAAGTGAGAACAAGAACTTGGGACCATAGACATAAATAGAATGGACTGCTTATTCAATAGTCAAGCAGCTTCTAAAAGCGTACCGAACATGAAAATCGCCAAGAGGAGAAAGGTTGCAACATATGGCAACTTATCGCTAGGGGTGACAGGGTACGGTTGTGACAGTTTTCATTTAATCACCCATAAATTCGTTAGTATGCCTGGTAGCTGGATGAAACTTGCATTAATAGTAAAGTGTAACATTTGTCTACGTATAAATACTAAAGTTTTGTCCCTAAGTAAAATAGTTAACTCACAGGAGCAAATTAGGAAAAAAGGAAAAATGTCACAACCGACCCCACCCCAAGGACGGTTGTGACAGTGCCTGGGGTCGGTTGTGACAGGTTCAAAAAAGACACTAAAATGGTATAAAATCACTTTTATTGCAGCATCTTTAGTTATTATAAATTCAATAATTATAATGATAATAATATTTAATTTATTATTAAATTTAATAATTATAAATATATTTATAATTATTATTACAAAGTCTTCATATTATCACAATCAGCTATTTTCTTAGGTAACACTGTCCCCTTTCTGTCTTCCTCAGGCATGTTCTGGGCATTATAAAGAAAAAAGAACAAATTTTACTTGTGTCACAACCGTACCCACAAAATATGTCACAACCGTACCCAACGCACTCTTTTGCATAAAAACAATAGCCATGACTATACAAAATAATATACATTCAAAGTAATCACTGCTATTTCATTATTAAAGTCTAACTTATAACGAGTAAAAACATTTATTGCTCTATCTGTGCACATATAATAACAATTATTAAAAGAAATTGAATAAAAATACTCACTTTTGACTGTCAAAAAGTAATAAAGGCCTCTGCTGGCGTTAATGTCGTGCTATGACTGATGGTATACTGTGAAACATGTTCAGACAGGCAGGCTGATCCTTCCCCTTACAGCCTTACACCCAAAACGGCATTCATTATGGTTTCGCTAATATGGCGACTGTCACAACCGTATCCTGGCACAACCGTACCCAGTCTCCACTATTGTTTCGTTAGAACCAATAGAGAATTTGCACAAGTCTTAAATATTGTTTTAAAGTATCTACAATTGTAGATTGATGTCTCTGGAGTCCAAATATATGCCCCACAAAAATTTTCCCCAATTATTTCTGTAGTTATTCATGTTTGAAAAACGCCGGAAACGCTCTTCTGCAGAAAACGGGGCGTGTCGGCTGGTGACGTCATAACCTCCTTTCTTTTTCGCCGTAGCTTGATTTTTGAGTGTTTTCTAACAGGTTGCGTATGGGGATTAGGGGAGAGTCTTCGTTTTAAACAGGAATGTTAAATAGTTAATTGCAGTAGTGCATGTTCCATTTATATTAAAAAGATACAAGTAGGGCGAAAAACATTTTGCGGATTTATACCTTTCATTTCAAATGATTGCATTCATCCTATGTTCCATTTGATAAATGAAAAGTTGGAGTCGGATTTCGCAGAATAATGTATAAAATTTAACTGTTATTTAGTTGTGTTAATACATGCTTCATGCTTGTATAATATCAGTTTTTAGTTATTTTAAACAAACCACCAAAAATTATTTTTCATAGATTTGACATAATTATAAAATCATAGCAAATACCGTCAGTTAAAAAATTTATCTGTTATTTTTACCTGAAAAGAATTTTTTTAAAAAATATTTTTTTATAATTGCGTGAAAAAAATCCGATTTTTACACTATAATTTTAATATCAGACGCGTGCGAAAAGTTATACTTTTTAGAAACAGTGATACAAAATTACTTTTTTTCACCCAAAAGCAGTGAAAAAAAGTACTTTTTTTCACTCCTTTTATAAGATGCCAACATTTCAAGTGAAACTTTTATTTCGTAACATTGATATTAATGGTGACATTGCAACCACTGTTGTTATTCATGCACAGGTTTGGCATACTAGTTGCATTTGAACTACTATTGTTATTAATGTTTATATTTGGCACTCTGGCTTGAAAGTGTCTCTTGTATGGAAAACTCGATAATTTCGTTGCGAATAATGGTAGTTGAATCTTCTAAACTGGAAAGTTTATTAGCCACTGCCATTTTACTAGCCAGGGAATCTTCTATATACCCTTCGGCAACGGACGTCGATTTCCACCCTCCGTGTCTTTTTAAGCTTGTTATATCTCCCCCATTATCAATTAATAGGGCTGCAGTGATCTTCGAAAACAGTGGCCGGTAGCAGTGAGGATTTTCTAAAGTAAGAAAAGATGCTATTTCTTTTGGAATTTTGCCGATCGTATTAATTCCTATTGGTTGAATAGTGCATTTCCCTTTTCTGTAGCCAACAAAAAACCTTTTGTGAGCTGCTTCAGGCTTTCGAAGGGAAGCGTATTTTTTGCAAATGCCAACTGGTGTTTATGTTTCCTATATTTCCGTGAAAAAAAAACTTCTTGGAGTATCATTTTTAGTAGCATTTAAGTGTAAACTGTACAATCCATAGATTTTCTTGATCTTCTATATTGTCAACTTCCATTTTACATAATTCATTTCTTCTACAAGCGCCAAATATTCCGAAAATTGCGACAACTTTCTGCAGTAAAAATTCTTCAATTGGGGCATCGTTTAAAAATGTTGAAATTTGATTTTCAGAAATAATTTTAGATTTTTTCGGTCTGTACCCAACGGAATTTTTCTTAAGAAACGCTAATAGCAACGGAAATTTCTTAATGTCTATGTTTTGCTTTACTAAAATGTTTGTACGGTGCATGGAGAATTCCGACCAAAGCGTAGAGGATTTTTGTTGTTTCGATTTTTCAGAAAAGTAGGCCAACATTATTTTTTCATTGCACTTATTTTCTACTTTTTTACATACGCACCAATATAGAAACTTTTCATACGCCTTTTCGTAAATTTTTCTTGATTTTTCTGGAAGCATATTTGAAGTAACATCGTTAGCTGCAATTTCTATCTCTTCTGGAAGCTCAAAATTCCTATCAGTATCCATGTTCAAATGTTTGACTTTAAACTAAAAAATAAGTTTGCCTTTTATAGTTCCAGAGATTTATCGATGCCGATCTTCTTTACGTAAAAAAATTAGCACGTGAATTATTTTTGAACCAATGAGATTTGATTTTTTTCACGTAATTATAAAAAATAGTGTATGAAACATGTGTGAAAAGAGTAAACTTTTTAAAACACGTGTCATTATTTCACTCGCTCGTGAAACAAAATCCACTAGTTTTAAAAAGTGATACTTTTCACACTAGTTGCATAAATAACTATTTTATATCTTTAAATTTGACCAAAAAATAATATATTGTTGAAGTTTAAACACTTTTTGTTAAAAATTTTTTTAAATAAACATACTTAATTAAAAGTAAGAAATTAATTTAGCCCTAAATGTTTCTGTATGTATTGAAAGGCTTTAAATTCATACCCTGAAAAAGGAACCTTATACAACTTTTGCAGTTAAAAAAATGGTATTTTTAGTTTTAAATGTTTATATTAAACCGTACTTGAGCGGGTATGAAAGTAAATAGCACAGAAGTTACTTGGTATTTTTTAATTTGTTTATTTATTTTTGAACACTTATGGTAGACTATTCTTATTCTGTTCAGAAGTCTCTTAACTAAATTCCTTTCAATAACGTTTTTTTTTTCATTTGCATTATTTCCTTTTGTCATAAAAACACTATCGTGATTCCTGGGGGAAGGAGGGCTATCTGTTGTTAGTTTAAAGGTTAATTTTAAATTGAAATGGTGTTGCTGGAAAAATTAAATAAACTGTAGCTACATTGTTAAATATCACTTAGCACTTAGTAAAGCTTAATCTAATAAGAAATGCACTGGCAGAACATGCATTTGAGCAAAAAGCTTATTAACTTGTTTCAGAGCCCACGTTTATTTCAAGATCTAAGGTTTTGCTATTTAGTTTGTCAAAATATCATTTTTTGCTAATCAATTCATAACCCCAACAATTCCTTTATTTATATTAATTTTGGAAATTATTTTTTAAAAAAAAAGCTGTCAGAAATATTATTAAAATAAACTTTTAATTAACGATATTTAATTTTAACTGAATTCTTTGAAGTAATTAAAGTTTATATATTGTGATATTTTTCCATCATATTTTTAAACGTCGTTTTTCTCTAATTTGACAGAATATTGTTGTATAATAACTTGCAATTACATTCGTTTACATACATCGCCACCCACAATAAGCTTATTCTTAATTTATGGATACTTTTATATCTGCAGATAATACAAGACTTATTATTTCAATATTATTACTTTGCACAAATTTGAAATATTGAAAAACACCTTGTAAAAGAACAAACGAGTGGGCACTTCCAGTGTTTTTCTCTACGGCCAGCCACACGGTAGCCGTTTTCTCCAAAGGATGTTTGTACGTCATGAAACGTGACTTCCGTTTTATCACGAAACCGAAACTGCGCCCTTTTTAACGTCAAATAAAAGCTGAACTAAACATCAGAAAATTTTAAAAATGCACTTTTTGTAGTTTTTAAGACATCCTTTATTGATTTAGAGTTTAGACTAAGAAAAAGAATGTGCAAATTCTCTATTGTCGCCAGACCTAAAAACCAGATAAGAGTAAGCTGGCAAACCTGATTGGTGACTCACATATGTTCCCAAGTCACGTGGGTTTCTAGCATCCAGCCGCATGGCGTTTTTTTAAATGTTTTAGCAGACGATTTTTTCTATATAGTTCTTATTTTTTTCTTCTGGCTTTAATCATAAATATTTGATTAAATTCGTCCAATGTTGGATTATTCTTAATCATGTAATTTTTTTTAATCTTACATTCGCAGAAAACTATTTTTAATTGCGGTATCTTTTAAAGTAACTTGTACAAGATGCCAAAATCTTGTGTAGTTCTTAATTGTAAAGAGTGCCGTAAAAAATGATTTTTCACACTAATCACACTTCAGAGGTAACATTTATTTAGTTCTGCATACTGTAAGTAATTGGGTTCTTTAGAAACTACTCTTTTTTATCAAGGGAATTTATTATAAAAGCTTTTTTATGCTGAAGAACCATCGTCATGAGTAAGTGAACGCTGTAAAAATTCTAATTCTTTTGGGCCAAGTTAAATAAATTAATGGTCTGAACATTGACAGCTTAGAAGTAGATTATTTTTAGTACATTGCAATGTACTAAAAATAATCTATACTTTAATAATCTAATACTTTTTTTGCCAATGCATGGGCAAAAAAGAACGTGACCAAAATACTAACAAAGCCGTTTCACGTTTTCTTTAAAGTCTCTAAAAAGATTCCAAAATGCAGCTAAAATTTTTATGGTATTGTTTTGTAATTTTAGAATTAAATGGTATTTTTTCGTAGTTTTTTCCTCCTAAAACTGGTGGCAACACTGGCCTCATTGTCAATACTTTAATTATGATATCTATGGTTTGTAACCATAAGATATCATAGTTAAAGCATTAGATTGGCAGATCACGTGACCTCCAATGCTAACGACGGGACGCGCATGGAGGCCAAATAGGTGGGCATAATTGCCAATGTTGCTGACACATTAAGGAGAAAAATACTACGAAAAAATACCATTTCATTCTAAAATTACAAAAAAAAATACTAGAAAAGGATTTAAAGTCACTAAAAAGAAACCAAAATGCAGCTCGTATTTTTACGATATTTTCTTGTAATTTTAGAATAATTCTAAAATAAATTCTAAAATTAAGTTAAAAGTTTAGTTATAAAGTTTAAAGAGTATATTAGTATTTTAGAATAATTCTAAAATTACAACAAAAAATATCGTAAATATACTAGCTTCATTTTGGAATCTTTTTAGTGACTTTAAATCCCTTTCTTGTTTTTTTTGTAATTTTTGAATTAAATGGTTTTTTTTTGTAGTATTTTTCTCCTAAAAGTGGCAGCAACATTGGCAACTATGCCCACCTATTTGGCCTCCATGCGCGTCCCGTCGTTAGCATTGGAGGTCACGTGATCAGCCAATCTAATACTTTAATTACTATATCTATGTTACAAACCTACTTGTTTTTTACAATTAGCTATTTATATGAACACTGAATTGGTTTAAAAAGGAATAATAATTTTAGCCACAACAATATTCGTTGTGATCAAATTCATAAAAGCTTATAATAGCTGTCTTTGCAATACAAGTTCCGAAGAAGATTAAAAAATAATAATTAAAAAAATCTAAAGGCAAGGTCCTAAAAAATGCATTTAAATAAATAATGTTACAATAACATTTGGTAATAGTAACTGTAACTTTAAAGAGTTTTTAATTTTTATTTACATAAAAGTATTGGAAAGATGATAATAAAATATTTATATTAAAAACTGTAAAACAACATCTTGAGCTTACGATATATACATGAATTAAATAACAAATAATTTCAGTTTATTAACAAATAATTTAGGTTTTAAAAAAATAGTATTTTTTTATTTTTAAATTTATCAAAAAATATTTATTGGATTCCAAAAATTTGTATAAGTGTGCAATTTAATGTAATAATTAACATACTGAATTCTTGAATATACTATTACAATGTAGTTTGAAAGCCTTACAGAAAGTTTCAAGTAAATATATTCTCAATTACAACTATTTAAATCGTAAAAATATAAGCATAATGTATCTGATTCCTTGGCGATATTTTTTATTTAAGATTCAGTATCTGTTACAGTGTGTACAACCAGTAAATAACAATTTTTTTTATTAATAAAATAACTTTTAGAACTTATTTGCTATCCATCCGACAGTCTTAGTTTTCAGGGTGATTCTTCACGCCAAGGATCCTATCTATCCCTGGTGGCATAAGAATAATATCGCCAAGCCTTCACAGTTGGAATACTTATAAAACCCTTATAGGTTAACCTAAAAAATCGTGCCCGGATTTGGATACTTTTCAAAAATCGTCGAAATGACAACAAACAAAATGGCCGACCAAGAAAATAAACTTTTATGTATCAGGAAGAATTCCTTAAATTGCAGACCAGATTTATAAAAAAAAGTAGAACTTTAAAATGCCGAAGAGCTGATTTAAAAAAAGTAAATATTTATTTAAAAACGTTAAGCATATAATTAATAAAAGATTAGTAGAAATAAACTTAAGAATTATATGCTAATTTTGCCAAAGGTTGCCATAATACCAATTTGTTGGGGTTACCAGATTTGGCGTAAAATTGCCGGGTACGATTCTTTAAGTTAACCTACTTATATTTTATTTTACCATAGAAATTTTTATTCACTTTCCAATACAATCGGAAAATTACCGTCTCTACGTTGCGAGGTTAGAATATGCTAGGTTGAATTATCGGCGCATTAGAGCTACACGAGGGCTATTGGCGACGGGCGTCATAATTTAGAACCATTAGTCAAGTGACGAGCCAACACTTCATTAGGCACCGAAACTTGTGGCTGCACAAAACGTTTATAGACCGGCAGTTAGTACTCAAATGCGAGGTTAAAATGCTTTTGAAGTGAATCGGAAGCTTAGCAAATAAAACTGCGATAAATATTAAGTTCCCAAATGTTCTTCCCAATTAATATTTTCCTGATTTTTATGTTTACAGAAATAGCCAAAAAAATCTTCAAAAAGCGCTGTTATGCCAGGAATAAACCCGGTATGGGGGATGGCAATGTTTAGCACAATGGTCAAAGTCATTGCTGCTTCCATTGGATTCATCATCCTAGTATACGTCATGTTCAAACTATACTCATGTATGAAGAATCACTGTAACGAAGTAACTGAAAATGAAATTATGGGTGCCAATGTGGAATCGGACGCAATTACTTAAAAAATAATGCAAATATGATGAGTTTAATATCAAGCATCTATCATCTATACTTGTATTTTGCTGAGCAGAACAGTCAAATAGGAGTTCTTTGTTTTGAAGAAGAGTTTTAATTTGTTTTTTTCCTACGAATGTATGAAAAGAATGGTAAAAATAAAAGTATGTGGAATTTTTTTTTTCAAATATTTTAAAGACTCCGAAAAAAAAACTATTTGGCCTAATATTAATATGGTATTCTCTTAAAACTTTAAACGTTTCTATTCGGGAAACCACATGGCAACTATTTTTTGCTTATGTTACTCCATGAAATATTAAGCATTTTCCTTTTGCAAAGCACAGTCAAACGTATTAGTGAAAAACGCAATTAAAAAAAAATTGGGGTTTTTTTTCACCTTCAAGTGGCCTTGTGACGACATTGGGGTTTCTCAGTACCCCGGGACACACACTTTTGCGAACTTATACTCGAGAGAAACATACTTAAGATTTAAATACTTAACATTACTCATTTACTTAACATACTCAAGATTGCATTATACTTAAGAAACATATTTGCCCTGGCCAGGTAAACTGCAGAATCTACACTAATGACTTGAACAGTAGTTGTAAGCATTCAATATCTCTAAACTATACAAAAGTCTAGTGAATGACTGATGTTTTCAGCTCAAATGTGGTCCAATTCATTTTTGTGGTTACTTCAGTTTACTTCTGCCCATGTCAGACATATTTAGCATATGTTTATGAATAACTGTGTAAAAGGAAATCATATCTACAGGAAGATTTCTATTAACGCTTCTTTCACTACAAGTATTTATAGAGAAATTAAATTCTTCTAAGGACATGCCCCTTTTTCATTTAGCAGTTCTTAAAAGGAATCACTTAATTGGTTTTAAAATACTTAGATTTTTTTTATTTACACTTAAAAATATATTGAGGAGCACACATTCAAAAACCAATATCTCCAACTTTAGACTTAAACCACTATTGCACTTAAACATCAACACACAGGATTTAGTTAACTTCGCTAAAAATATAAAGAAAATTGGCTTAAATCAAAGTTGGAGATATTGGGTTTGTATGTTTGCTCCAATATATATTTTTTTAGTTTTGATGTACAAGTCATGTACGATGCGTGCTTAATTTTCATTAATACAAATAAATATGTCTTATGTCCTGCTCTATATCACATGCCCATTCTCCATCCAGCATATTACATTACCATGCCCTCATCACATGGGACCCCAGATGTAACCTAAGAAACACACGCTTCTCCACAACAGCAACTACTAATTATCACCGGCAACGACCTTATTATGTTAAACAAGAGGCATTGGTCACCACCTGTGTAGCAAGAGTCAGTCCATCTGTCCGTCCGTACTACCCTCCACCTGCAAAGCTCAATGGTTCGCTGGACAAAGTGGGGCTGTCGCGTGGGGCTGCCAGGTGGCACGTGGCTGGCACGCGCCATCTGGGATAGCCCACCCCCCCCTAGGGGGTCACTCACGAAAACGATTGTCTTAAGATCTACTCTCGTATCGTGAGGATGATGATACGTTGCTTTTTTATGATGTTAGAAGGCAGAAGGCTCACTGGGACTCGGTGGCGTTTTGTTTTATATTGAAGGGGATGTATGCTCAGTGCGATTTTTTTGCGAAAAGAGGGAAGGTCAGTTCCATAGAGCTAATATGCCGTGGGCAAGTAAACTGCAGTAACTAGACCATTGTTGCAAGCACTCCTTTATACTAAACTATAAAAAAATATTATTTCAGAGCAATAAATGTCCAATTGATTGTTGAGCTTACTGCAGTTTACCCGTCCAAGACAGTAATGTATCCTCTTCGCCCCAGTGTTACACATACGTGAATTTTTGTAGAATTCACTTCACATCTTCATTTTACCATTTTCCTTAATACATACTAATTTTTTTATTATAAACTAGAATGTTCGAGATTTGTAAAAATACCGATACCGAAACAGTTGATTTATTAGTAGTACATATTAAAAAATTTCATAGCAAGAGGGTCAAGCAGATTTCGAAGGTCTTGCAAAAAAACAATTTCTTTCTGTGGTAAACTTATAAGACATTTTACAATAAAGCAAAAGTTAAAATGGACTATTAATTACAAGAAACTGACATAGCTTGTTTGTTTCTTCATAGCGCAAAAAAAACTGTGCATTTTTACCGCCCTAAACCAAGGCCGTCTCCAAGTTAAACTTGGAGACTGCCTTGCCTAAACCTCCAATTCCACTAAATTGACGTGCCGCTCAGCAAATGTTAAAACGGTTTTTTTATTACTTGCAAAACATACTTTTAAATATAAAATTGTTGGAAAAATATGTTTAGATAAAAAAATACATGCGCAAGATTTATTTCGGGAGTGAAGAGGGTATTAGTTTTAAAATCCTTAATTCTGTGAAAGTATTGCTGTGTTATGTAACCATTTTGTTACTAGGCTTAAAAATGGTAATGAGAACAAAATAAACCAAATTTGAAAGGAAAATATCATCCGGCTATTTATTTATTAGTGTTTGAAGTTTTGCTCATTACTTAACCAGGATCAAGTATAGTTAAAAAATAAATTATACCTTTTCAATCGAAATTGCCGAAGCAGTAAAAAAATTGGGAACTTGTGTCTCGTTTTTGATTTTAACACTAAGTTTCTCTTCCGTGGTATTTTGTTGTTGGGAATCGAAAATTCAAATACCCACACTATACGAAGCCGTCTAGTTGCAAAACTCATTCTCCATAGTAAAACTAAGTTATAGCCCGTTGATTGGCGACTTCACCTAGTTGAATTTACAATCGTCAAAAGTCGCCAATGTACGGACTGGACCCTATATCTTAGTTTCACTTTCAGGGTTCATACTCTATTTTTTAAGGTGACAATCAGGAGTCTTAAGGAGTTATTTCAGAAGTGCAGCACCGCAAATTCAGGAGATAACAAAAACAAATGTAATTATGTATACTCTCAAAATAAATATTTAAGCTTAAATAAAAGCCTTTTCTAAAATCTAGATCATTTACCAGCAATTAAATAAAACTTGTTGATCAATTAAATTAAAAACTAGCAAAATTGCGACATACCGTTATATCAAAAACCTTAATATCAAATAATTTGCCAGCAGCAACATTTAAGAAAAATCTAATTCGATAAATTCGTAGAAAACTCTTTTCTATTATAAATAAATATTTTTTCAGGAAATAAAACTTTAAATCAGGATTTCTAACATATTTTTTAGAAATTATAAGGGCCCTTAAATAAAAAAATATAAAATTCAGGAGTTTTTCAGGAGGAGTATGAACCCTGACATTGAAGAAAGTTTTTCCAACTGGACCCTGCATATAATGAATGAACAGTCCCCTACCTAATCGCAAGTTATACTCCAGACTCCATTTCCAACCCGATGGAACAGATGTGACTGAAGTTTCGCAGGTGAGATTTGAAGTGAGTGGACGTGATATCTGTGCAAATCGCAGACGATTTTCCGAATTTTGACTTATTACACCAGCAGGGGACGCGATTGCTGTTTATCTTGGAATGGGAAATATTTTGACTTTGGATGCGGGAAGTTGACACAAGCAAAGTTTAATGTCATGCGCGTATTTTTTTTTATCAAGAATTTCATCTCCGGGCAGCCATTTGGCCTGGCTATGACCTTCGATTTTTGCTGAGTACAAAAAACAGACTCAAAATAAATACTGAAGCTTTCCAGTTCATTAAATAAAACTGAATGAACTAACTAATTTGAATTCAAACCAAGAGTCAAATAATTATTCCCCGGTTAATCTATATATATAAAAGGCAAAGTCCTGACTGACTCACTCACTCACTGACTCACTCACGTATCAACGCCCAGCCAAAACTTCTGGAGGTACAGCTACCAAATTTTAGGAAAATATTCTTTTTATATGGTAGGCGTCATTTAAGAAGCGATTTTCGAAATTCGAACCAAAACGGGTGTAGGAGTGCAAAATGTGAGCCGATTTCTCCATAGAAAAAGCATTGTAAGATTAGAATTTATACTTTTTTATATTTCAATTTAAAAGAAATTTCCGCGCGTTCAGCGTGAACGAAAATGGGAATATTTCTTATGACGTCACGCTCTCTATATTGCGATTTCATTGGTTGTTATGTTTTCTTTCACAAAGTGTTGAAACAAGCTCATTGGTTTTTTATAACGTCACGCGCTCCGAACTGCGATTTCATTGGTTGTTTCGTTTTATTTCACAAAGTGTTGAAACAAGCCCGTTAAGTATAAACACGTAAGAGCACACGTAAGAGCACAGGTGAAAAGGCGCCAAACACAGCATTAATTCTATATAAAACATTTACATGCTAAATTTGGCTAGTTTTATTTATTTTATTTCGAAAATTCAATAATTATTACTTATCGTTTGCAAAAATTAATTTGCATTTCAAAGAATAAATATGTACTATTCCCCGCTTTTAAATAGAATGAAAATATTTCATATCAACATACAAAGAATATCGTAGTGAAATATATTTGACGTGATGTCAAACTGATCGATGTCGCAAAATAAATTATTTTAATTTATTGTCTAAAAGAATTAAGTTTCTCGGGCGATTGTTGCGGATGGCAATGGTGATTTAATTCTAATAACAAACAGGGCCTTTAGCTATTTGTAATTCAAACTTTTAAACGCCAAAATTAACTATTTTCATTAATCTTATTTCTCAGATTTAATAATTAGATTAAATTAAATTACAGTTCGAAAAATATATAATTAGTACAAATGATGCTTTAAAAATAAAAGCGAAACTTTGCACATTTTTTATGCCAAGTTAGAATTCTCTTTGCATCTTTCTTCATACATTGTATATAATGAACCATCAAAAGAACTGTTTTGTGATATTACAACAATCCAAACTGAATTATATCACATAAATAAATATTCTTTCAAAAGTTTGTATTTTTTTTAATAAAGTTTCTCGTACGTTTAACGAAATGGCAACAGTGAAAATATTGAATAAAAATGGAATTTGCATGTTATTTTAATTTAGATTAAATTTTTAGTTATTTAAATTTTAAATAAATTTCTAATTTAAATTTTTTAATGAAATTTGGAATGTAGCCTAATCTGATTTTTTGCTTCAAATGACGTACACCACTTGTCTGTGGGACTTGTGGTTCTTTCTGTGAAAGTGGGTGACGGAAGAACAGACAGACGGACTGAACGATTATAAAACCTTCCACTTTTTACGTTATAAACGCAGTGTGGAAGCTCAAAAACCTGTTATATTTACCCCGAATCGAAATCATACTAACGTTAATTTTTTTGAAATTGAGGCATCTGCTAATGTTTGGACTATATATATTTAGGCAGACATTAGACTGTTTATTGGTTATTAGGCGCAATACTTTATCATTATTCTTATTAATTTTTTTTATCATTATACCTATTTACCCGATGCTGCTAAAATATTTTGAAATGGGAATGTTTCAGATGATGAAAAGCTCTTGTTTTCCTTTTTCTGTGTACTGCGATTTCTTCATTGGTTGCTTCGGTTTTACTTTCAAAATGACCGATATGGATGAAAAGAAACTTTTATTTTTGAACAACCAATAAAGTAACAAGAAGTTGGCATTTAAAACATTTAATAAGTAAAATATTCTTAGCGAACTCATTTTCGAATACCAAAACAAAAGTAATTCTATTCAACAAATGAAAACAAATCGTTTGAACTGTTACCATCCACGACATGAAACAGTCCCATTGTTTTATCAAGAAATTATTTTTACGGACCTTTAAGAAATTCGATTTTTTTTTTCGTTCACATGCAAATACCATTTTTATTCAATATTTTCACTGTTGCCATTTCGTTAAACGTACGAGAAACTTTTTAAAAATAAAAATAAACTTTTGAAAGAATATTTATTTATGTGATACTAGCTGTTATACCCGACGTTGCACGGGTAGAGGTGGAAAAATAATTTAACATTTAATTTAACTATTTTTTTTCTTTCAAAAATGAAAAATACGCTATAAACTGCCCTCATAAATGTCATCACAATTCCCTCATAAATATAAAACCTTTTAGCTCATTTGGGCGGTTTGGGAAAAAATTTGGCGAGAAAATAGATATAGCTACAAACACACCCATTATACAGCTCTAACACAATGACCTTCGAACAACCAACCAGCTTATAAATTATTTATAAAAAAAATGCCCATTTGGAGAGTTTTAGTTAATAATTTGGCGAGTTTGGCAACGTATTTGGCGAAAAAAATAAAGACATAAAACCCTAATATGCAGCTCTAGTGCGACGGCCTTTATTAACCATCATAGTTCAGTAATAGCTTAAGAGTCATGAAGCCGAATTTCACCCCTTGAAAATCGTAATGGTATTCCTATGGAGAATCTTCTTCGACTAAATGACGCCCCAATTTTAATACTGGCCACTAGTTTTTGACACCATTTTAAAGAACAAAAAAAATAAAATAGACTATCAGAAAAAAAAATTGAAAATCACATCTTGAGTATTTTTAATAATTTTTTAAAGTTTGGAAATCAGTGGCAAATACAATGTCTTTAGTGTATGACGATGTATCTCAGTAAAAAAATAAAGATACTGCAATAATTATATATTTTGAACACAATCGAAATTTTTATTTTTCAGTTCATTACGAAATAAAAATTTTAATTGAAATATTTGTATTTTTCAAAAATTTAAGAAAAGTTGTTGCTATTTTTTGGAAAGCGAATTATGGCAACCCCACATTTGGCGATCACCTGAAAGGTGTCGCCAACTAATTTAGAGTGTACGTTATCTCTCTACATATGGTGGGGGGTTCTCCCTAAAGACGCTGGAGTTAGTGTCGCATCTGTCAACATCTGGAACCCCTTTCCCCCCTGTACTTTGCATAGAACCCTTGGTGACTTCGTAGAAAATGCCTTTGCGGTTTACCAGTGGCTTGCTGGTAGGGGGGAGAGGGGGAAGCATCGGACTTACCTAAGGGGGTTGGGTTTCGCTTGGTAACAGGACAGTCGTATGGGACAATTCAAAAGCCGGTTTGAGAAAGCTAGGGTTGTGGTCAACGAACGTTTTTTTCTTTATTACTTTTTCTTGTTGTAAGAATTCGGAATAGGGTAATGGTTATTTTTGAAATCAAATAAGGATGCATCAATTTCAATAATATAAGATGAAATGGTAGGTTACAGAAAAATGTGCTAAATTGGCATATTAAAAAGACTGATGTTACTAATTGATCATTTAAAACATTAATTTTCATTCACTGTAATAAAAAAAGATAACTCTGTTGGTACTCAAAACTTTGTTTATTGAATTTAAAGATACAAAATACAATAGCGTTTTTAGTTGATTAATACAAAGTTTAATATAAAACTTATCGTGTCTTACTTCCGAGCTTCCCCAAGCTTCTCAAATGTAAAGCAGAGTAATAGATAAGAATTTAATTGAATTTAATCAGCATTTTGAAAAGAAAAAAAAGCCACAAACATTATAAAATTGACTTAGCTAAGTTATCTTTTCATGCATCTAAGTATTATTAAAAAGAATAAATTAACAAAAACAGATCTGCATAGTTTTTAATTTGACCCCAAAAATAATCTTTAGACTGACTCAAGATATACATCTAGTAAACCATATAGTTGCAACTTACGATATTAAATTCATGTTTTTAATTCTGAAAATTTAAACAAATATTGTAATCCTCCACAATACCCCCTCCAATATTTTGATTTTGAAACATATTTTGTCGATAGATATTTTCAGGATATTAGAGATTGTAATGTCACTCTATATCAGGGAACCAAATTGCAAAATTCAGTTTATCTCCTTTCTTTAGGGAAACAACTAGAAACTGTTATTCTTTTTAAATTAAATTGACTAACCTCATGATGATATAAACTTAAAGATTATTGAAAACAATCCAATTTACCCCTGATTTTGGACAAAAAACAACTTGGCCAAATTCAGCAAGGATTTTTATATTGTGATTTCTTCAACTGATTGAGCATTAGAATATTGTAAAGCAAAACGTTGGAACAATCATTGCAAAACAACTAAAACTAAATCACTCAGAATTAGACAGTGCCACATGACTGAATTCCAATGTTGCTGTTAATTGAAATTGATAAACGATTTTGAACATAAGAAGGATTTTTAATTTTTTAGATTTCACATTACGTTTATAACGTAAACTAGGTTTGTAACAGACACTGGTACTTAGAATCAATTCTACACAAAATTCAAGAATGTGTCTAAAAAGGTGCCAATATTACATCGGGACATCTACATAGGCCCAGTTATCACTTCCCCAAGAATAAATCAAGTTTTGTCAATAATCATATTTAACCGAAGTGTCACATTCCAAAGACTATTTATTGAAAACCATAACTATCATAAGGAAATCCTTTATTAGGTGTTATCTATTTGAAGCAAATTAAAACCGTGATACTTTTTAACTATTTTACATCGCCATATTTTTCAACGTTATATTTCTTCAACTGAAAGTTCAGATGAATGAAAAAAATTCTTCATTTCTTTCATCTCTATGAATCTACGTTGCTTGATAGCTGAAGAATTAGAAATTCAAGTTCATTACTCCTTTCAAAATGTGAAGTGAGTGTCCTATATGTCTAACTTCTAAGCTACTTTGAATAAGATTTGCATATCAAGCAATAATATCTCCTTTTGGAATGTACCCCAATATCAAATTTTTAAAGCTTTCTCTAACACATATTCTTGAAGAAAGCATACATTCTATGCATCATATTGTAATTGCAGGAATCGTCTGTCACCACTATAGACTTTCCACATGTATCCATAACTATCAAGGCATAACCACATATCACCACATAACTATCAAAGCACTTATTTTTTATTACATCTTTGCATCAGGATTAAGAAAATAATTTCTTCTTATAAATGACTAAAAATATTTTCCAAGTCAAATCATAAAATCAACTGTTCCAGTTTCCAAATTCAAAATTCGGAGCTTTTTAGTATGTGCTATGCTTATAGCTATTGTCACAACTGAGATCTTTTTTTTCTTTTGTAAATTAAGTAAAATATATGTAAATCCTTAAAAATATTACATTAGAAAATGGGGGACGTACATGAATTACGTCATAATCGCTTGCGTGACGTAACGATTCGGAATATTTCACTTTTGCATTGAAAATCTGTTTTGCATTAAATGAAGTTTGAGAAAAAAATCTTAATTTTTTTTATCATAAGATCATCATGAGAAACACTTTATTTCAGAAAGAGGATAGGGGGATTATTATATGCCACAACGTAAGAATTATTAGCCTCTTACATTTTACAGACCTTTTCCTAATGGTACTTCGTAACACGCTGTAAATTGTGACACTATCTTGACCAATCAGAAGACTATCAGCTACTTACTACAGAGGACTAGTCCTATTACGATGCAGATAATTTATACTTCATAAAGTAGTACACAATATATATTGGTATTTTTCTGTAGTATTAAATGCAATAGTAGTAAAATATAAATTATTTAAAACTTTAGTTTTGGGTCATGTATCCCAATGCATAATGATACATGACCCACCTATCAGGGATACGTGACCCAACCCCAAAATGTGGTAGTATAACTTAAAATAATCAAAAAAACTTTTACCAAATAACAAAACTAATATCATATTATAAAGTTTATATAAATTTCATAGTATTTTCAGACAAAATTATTACTTTTATTTTTATCTCATTAATTATGCTTATATTAACGAAATAATCAAATTTAAAAGTAAATTCTGTTCGAAATACGAAACTGGGGCTTCTTTTATTTTGCAAAGAAAACACATGTGGTTGAAGAATCGCTACTATTTTATCAATATCATTTTGGGATGCATTATCCATTTTAGGACATTTGAAACATTTTCCATCAATTTTTTCTGCATATTGAATTGTAAGCTCGTTAAAAAAATTCCCTTGTACCTTCCAAACAAACCTTATACTTCGTTAAAGACCCAGTCATTTACTTTTGGGACTCCCGTGATATTTTAAAAAATTTACTTGGTCTACTTCTGTCTACTTTTGTGTTTACTTGGGTCACATATCCCTAATTGGCTTGGGTCACTTATCCCTAGTTGCACTTTTTTTGTTTAATCCTAAAACAAAGACATTTGCGAATAATTACATTAGCAATATTATGCATGTAACTGTAGCTAATAGCATGAACTAAACAAATGACTAATTGAAAAAATCTTTCTTTTAAACCAAAAAATGTAGACCGAAAAACCTTACGCTCTCAAAAATTTACTTTCAGTGCATGAAAACGTATTTCTTCGCATAACTTAACAAATACGCTATGATTCAGCTTTTTTTTCACCATGTGATCAACTGGCTGAAAGGAAAAAAGTGATGCCACTTTCAACTCACATAACTTTTCCATTGCTGAGAGAAAGGAATTGGGTCATGTAACCTTAGGGGTCAAATGTCCCTAGTTCCCCCTACATTCTATGCATCATATTGTAATTGCAGGAATCATCTGTCACCACTATAGACTTTGTACAACAAAAGATCTGTATTGTGGTTGAAAGAACTTTGTAGTATTTGAACAAACTAAAGACAGTTGTTACGTTAAGGAAATTATTGTAGCGTTTATAGCAAATCACTGATAATGAATTATTATAAAGAAACCCGTCGTAAACACAACTTTTCAGTTTCGCGAAATTGCTTCGATGAAATAATGTATTAATCATAATTAAAATCTAGGAGTGTGTACCACTTCACGACTTTCCATTACCGTTCATTGAATCAATTACATCCATCTGATAATGACAGACGAAAATTTTTTTACATAGAAAAAACTACAATTTTTTTTTAATTCAGCGTCCTCCAAAAGCAAAATTCGGATTTTCGACCGCACTTCAATACTTCCATTACATAATCTTTCACATTCGTTAATTGAAATAATAAATTAAGAAAAAAACCATAAAATAGTTAAACTAACATCAAATAGTTTTAATTTTAGCAATTTTACTTTAAAACATTTTAAAATCGATTTTCAGAAAAGATTTTTTGTGCCATAAAAAATTTCTTCTTTAGGCAATCATTCCAAATATAAACTTTTAATGACGTAATATGGTTGCAAAAAATATAATCACTTTATTAAATTTCTTTACTTCTACAAATGCTTCTACAAATTGTAAGCTTTAGTATCAGAACCAGTTAAAATAGTTATCAGCTAAAACCACCCAGAACCCCGACATTCAAAGAATCCTCTATGTTCTTATCTCTTCATCCCCTCTAGAAGGAGAGGGTAGGAATCCAGACCCTGGGGGGCCTCAGTCGTGGGGCCTCGAATTTCATTGGCGATAAAAAAACGCACTGAACGATTGCTTTTCGCCTGGTAGGCGATAAAGTGTTTTTTCTAGTTTAAAAACACGGCGACATCTGGTTTTCGAGAAAGATAGTAAAAGAGTTCGTGCCGATGAATTAATGACTCTTAACGATAAATTTATTGCTTAAATATGCATACATGCAGTCAACAGAAAAATCAATGAAAAAATCATCAAATAAACCCACAATAAAATCCGGGAATGGAGACTGTCGGAATTACGTCACTTGAAACATGTTAATTATTTTTCAAATAATGAATTTAGTTTCTGAAGTTAATGGCAACAGAATAAAATAAACATTTTGAATTTTAAATGTTTTCGTTAAAAGTTTTATTTAATTTTTTCAGCCGATGGCATCAGGAAAGTAAAAAAATGATCGGATTTGAGCCAAAGTGGTGTAGTTTTTTCAGAAAAACGTTCGAAACGATAGAAGGAATGGTCTGATTCGAAAAATTCTTAGCCTATGTTTGTTCCGGAGATGAGATGAATTTTTGTGCCAAATTTCGTGACAATCTGTTGCGTGGTTCATTAGATCTCATGTCTTATACAAACAAACAAACGGAAGTTGCCTTTTATGTATATAGATAATAATTCAGTTTGGATTGTTGTAATATCACAATAGAGTGGATGATGGTTCATTATATATGTAAGAAGAAAGATGCATATAGATTTTATTTTATTTTTAAAGCATCAATTGTACTATTTATATATATTTTTTGAACTGTAAATTAATTTAACAAACTATAAATAAGTGAATTTTCGAAAGAAATGTAAATGGGAAATTGTGGCAACACAAAAATATTTATTAAAAAAGATTACATCATTTTCTTCGAACTTCAAACAAATTTAGGTTAGGTGAGGTTTGAATTATCGTCGCACTAGAGCTACACGAGGGCTATTGGCGACGGGCGTCGTATTTTAGAACCACAGTCAAGTGACGAGCCGACACCTGAATAGGCACCCAACGCAACCGTTAAGGGCGACATCGTACGCAGCGTTAGGACTTTGAAGGATATTTAACGTGCACTCCCTTACACGGGGTATTATTTGTCGGACATTTTTGGCTGCACGGGCCGTTTATTCAAACAAATTTAGCAAACGATAAAGTCTAATTATTAAATCTGAGAAATCTGATTAATGAAAATAGTTAATTTTGGCGTTTAAAAGTTTGAATTGCAAATAGCTACAGGTCCTGTTTGTTATTAGAATTAAATCACCATTGCCATTCGCAACAATAGCCCGAGAAACGATTTATTTTTGCGACATCGATCAGTTTGAAATGACGTCAAATATATTTCACTACAAGATTCTTTGTATGTTGATATGAAATATTTTCATTCTATTTAAAAGCGAGGAATATTACATATTTATTCTTTGAAATATAAATTAATTTTTGCAAACGATAAGTAATAATTATTGATCTTTCGAAATAAAATAAATAAAACTAGCCAAATTTTGCATGCAAATGTTTAATATAGAATTAACGCTGTGTTTGGCGCCTTTTTACCTGTTTAACACAACTGTTGTGTGGAAGCGGGTTAAGTGACAGATTCGGTTACAAACCTACTTTTTTTTTTATCTGATGTGAATTCTTTACTTGGTCGGAGGCAGAAGAATGTTTCTTTTATTTTGGTGCTGCCATCTATATTCTGTAAAATGTACTAAAAATAATTTACTTGCTCTAAAATGAAATGAAAAATTTTCCTATCAATAACCTTTTGCGACCTGGTGTCACCATTCGGGAAAATTTTTTAAAACCTCCCCACAAACAATTAACATGTTATATTAAAGCATCAATTGAAAGCAAATTGGCCGGTTGATAGAAGATTAAAAAAAAATCCGTTTTCAGCCTTTGATTACAGGTATCAGTATATTATTTCTATAAAAAATGAAGTTGAACGAGGGCAATATGATATTAGAGTTCTTAAAAAAATAACTTTAAACTAGCTCTTTTATTAAATTTTTCAAAAAGTTCTTTTAGTAGTTAATTTTAAAGACATTTTGATTTAAAAACAATGTTAAAATAAACTGTTAACTACAAATAAGTGATACGGCCTTTTTTGTTGCATTTATAGTACAAAAAATTTATATTTTTAGAGTTTAAGACGTTTCTCTCAGCAACTATTAAACATTTTTTAAAAAAAATCTTTGCAAAACATACTTTTTAGTATCTATTTGTATGAAAAGTATGTTTAGATGAAGAATATACGTGTAGGATGGTCCTAAGAGGATAATATTAAGACAATCTATCATTATTGAAACATACATCAACGAAGTGATTTTATGTACCTTTAAAAATCAAAAACCAAAAAAAAAAAAAACTCATCAAAAGGAATAATTTGTAATAAGATGTCATTATGGCATTTATAAACGCTGAAATGCAAATTAAAAAGTGCTTTAAAAAATTTGAACGCCCTGTACCACTTTTTTAATAAATTATGCAAAGCATCAAATAATCCCATCCTAATTGATAATAAGACGTTATTCTTAACTTATTAATATTACAAAAAATTTCATTGAAATTTGTATCTCGAATTCTAATTTTTCTGAATTAAATTTGGAATATGGCCTAGCCTGATTTGTTTTTGCTTCAATTTAACATATCATACATGCCTGTGTGATGTGCTGTTCTAGACTGATTGATCATAATAATTATATTTGTTCATGTTATAGTACCATTGTTCATGTTATAAACATAGTGTGGAAGCTAAAAAAAAAGACCAATGCATTGTTTAAGCAATGATTTATTAAAATCTTTTTTTGAGTTTTTTTGCAAATGATCATAAACAAAAAAAAAATACATTTCAGCAGCATATTTAGCAGTCAGGATGACATTCTTTAGAGAAGGCCTCTGCACTAAAACAATGACGTATTAAAGCAATTACAAAAGCGAAAAACCAATATATATATAGTTAGTTCGCCAATTTGTTTTTTCGGTAAGTGATGGGTTGGACTACTCTCACTACCTCACACATAAAATGATAAACCGCGCAGAGACCTTATTTACAGGGGGTGTTGGTCTATCCACATAATTTTTTTAAGAGACCACCAGCAGCGGCACCGGCGGCGGCAATTGCAACTTTTGTACTAGCAGCCAATCCAACCACACCAGCGCTCTGAAGAGCTGCAAATATGCCGCCAGCAGCAACATTGCCCATGGCACTTTGTGCGGCTGCAGCCAATGTAGCTGCTCCAACACCAGCTGCAGTGAAGCCGGCGGCAGAGATAGCGACTACAGCGCCACCAACAGCTACTGCAGCACCACCAACCACGGCCAAAGCTGTCCCCCCTAAATAAAAGCGAAATGCATATATTTCAAAAGATTCTAATTTAACTATGCATTTTAAATTATACGACTTTGTTAGCTTCCACACTACGTTTATAACGTAAAAAGTGGAAGGTATTATAATCGTTCAGTCCGTCTGTCTCTCCGTCACACACTTTCATAGTCCAAACTATAAATGCTACTGACAAGTGTGATACGTCAAAAATTCAGCGCATCAAAACTAGAATATATTGAAAATTTCAGAAAAGAATTCGAAGTACTTCAATTATTTAATTAAAAAAACTTTTATTTAAAAAAAATTTAATACTCATTTAAAAAGCATACGAAGCCATTTTTATTAGAATTTAATCACCATTACCATTCGCAACAATCGCTCGAGAAACTTTAATCCTTTTAGACAATAAATTAAAATAAATTTATTTTTGCGACATCGATCAGTTTGAAATGACGTCAAATATATTTCACTACAAGATTCTTTGTATGTTGATATGAAATATTTTCATTCTATTTAAAAGCGAGGAATATTACATATTTATTCTTTGAAATATAAATTAACTTTTGCAAACGATAAGTAATAATTATTGAATTTTCGAAATAAAATAAATGAAACTAGCCAAATTTAGCATGTATTATTCATAGATATCATAGTTTAAGTATTAGAGTGGTAGATCACGTGACCTCCAATGCTAACGACGGGACGTGCATGGAGGCCAAAATAAGAGGGCAAAATGGCCAGTGTACTTGCCACTTTAGGGAGAAAAATACCATTAAATTCTAAAATTACAAAAAAATATCGTAAAAATACTAGCTGCATTTTGGAATCTTTTTAGTGACTTTAAATCCTTTTCTAGTATTTTTTTTTTGTAATTTTAGAATTAAATGGTATTTTTTCGTAGTATTTTTCTCTTTAAAGTTCACACTGGCCATTTTGCCCTCATATTTTGGCCTCCATGCGCGTCCCGTCCTTAGCATTGGAGGTCACGTGACCTGCCAATCTAATACTTTAACTAATTAACTATGATATCTATGGTATTATTAGAATTAAATCACCGTTGCCATTCGCAACAATTGCTCGAGAAATTTCAATTCTTTTAGACAAATTAAAAAAAATTATTTTTGCGACATCGATCAGTTTGAAATGACGTCAAATATATTTCACTACGAGATTCTTCGTATGTTGATATGAAATATTTTCATTCTATTTAAAAGCGAGGAATGTTACATACTTATTCTTTAAAATATAGATTAATTTTTTGCAAACGATAAGTAATAATTAGTAATAATAAGTATTTCATAAAATAGTTATTGATAGTGCCCTTAAGTAAAATAACATTTTCATTATACAAAAATTCCCCGGCCGCTGTTATAATGCACTAACATAATAATATACATAGTCAAGGGCAGGGGTCTCCAAACGAATGATAAATAATAACGAACGAATAATAAATGTCACGCGCTATATATTTTTCTTTTCTAAGGTTCAAAAATTGAACATAAATTTTTATTAAATATGAAACTTTTTATCTTTAAACTGTTTAAAAAAATAAAAATTATAAAGTTTTTTTAAAGGAGGTGGTGTAGGGTTAGATATCATTTGGTTTAATATAAGTACAATAAAACGAGCTGGGACTTGACCCATGTGGTCGTATTTTGGAGACCCCTTCTCAAGGGCATCAACTTCATTACTAAGCGAACCAGGATATTACTAACAAGCATATGTCATAAGGATTATAGATATATGTCTTGGTATTTAAATAACTACATTGTTAAACATATATTTAAAATCTTACTCATGTCAAATCGCTAAATTAGTAGTAAGCTTGAAAAACGTCTTCTCGCATTCAAATGCGCACAAACATATAATAAAAAAGTTGGCGTTGTTGCCATTGAAACATACGCATCAGAAACAAAATAAACAACTGCACTTTTACATTTGTATTTTGCGTATTGAAATATTCGTATACTAGTCCAGGCAACGAAGAGTTAGAGGGAAAGTTTTGGAACACAATTTTTGACTTTGTAACTTTGTTTGGACTAGTTAGGAGGTGAACATATCAAAAGTCCCCGCCTCTAGCCCCTGAGCCGAAGGGGGGGAGGGGGGGGGGGGTTGAATGTCCCATTTTTCGGTTTTTTGCTTATATCTCGAAAACTATGCGTCCTACCAATGTAATTGTAATACACAAAATGAAAGCTGATTAAATTTGCTACAAGTTTTACCCCTTAAGTGTTTTAATATATTGTATAGTTTTCGAGATATCCGCTCTTGAAAGTCTGTAATTTTGGAGAAAACATTTTCCCCCCACATTTTTCCTCTTTTTTGACCGGATAACTCTTCAATAATGCACCGAAACACTAAATATTTACCCTAGAGTAGTAGAGAATTTAATTCTTTTCAATAATGTATTTTACTTTACTATTTTATCAATTTTCCTTCAAATTTTAAAGCAGTTTCAGTATTGAGCGAAGAGGGACTGTCAGTCCCATAGAGCTAATACATTAGTTTTGAAATCACAACTTTTGCAAAAAAATTACTTTGTCATGTTATAAAATTTTTACCAGGTATGGGAATCATCATAATATCAATTTAAAACAAAATTGAAAAGAAAATAACATTCGGTTATTTAATTATTAAAGTTTTAAAATTGTGTCGCCATCTGCTGTATATTTTTGGCATTCTAAAATTTCAAAAATATATAATTTAATAACTAGATAACATTTTCGTTTCAAATTTGTTTCATTTCGATGTTATGTTGTTTCCCGTACCTGGGGGAAAAGGGCTAACATGACAAAGCAGTACATCTGCGGAAGTTGTGATTCCAAAACTAATGCATTAGCTCTATGGAACTGACAATCCCTCTTATGTACACTTATTCTATACTGAATGTTTAAATAAACCCAGATACAAATTTTGTAGGCACGCTATTACTTTAATATTTTATCTATTTTTATATCCTATGTTATCTATTTCATTTCATTTCATTCGTCGGACCCCAGTAAGAAAACAGTCAGATGATCCTCCTGTTCTTCTTTATCTTCCTAGTCAACTTGAGAGACCCCATTGAGGCAAGTCCCCTGGCAATTTTGGAATGCTGAGGAACATTTGAGACTTACTTTTTTACAGCTACACTTTGAGCTGGAACAGTGTTTCATGCATTTGCAGAAAATTATTTTCAAAATATCGTCAGGCGCTGCTGCTAACTCACTGTGCACTGTTACCAGGCAGTTGTTCTCAATCTTCTTTTGTTTTAATGATTTGTGTTAAATTGTTTTATGTTCTTTTATTACAAGAAATCACGATGGGACAATTTAAATAACTAGGCATTGGGGATTGAGGATTCTCTCGTGAACAACAAACCTCAAGACATTTTCTTTTCCTGATATAAAACGAAAGACGGGTCTGAGACCTATGGACCCAAAGAAAGCTTCGCAAAGTCCGAGATCGGTGTATGTATCAAAATAAAAATAGAGAAACCCAAATTGAAATAAATGAATCCTTAAGAGAAACCCACAGAAAACGATAATGTTTAGAGCTTTGTTTTTGCGAAGCTGGTTTGACATTTGCGTATTTAAATTGCAAGATCAAACAGGGAGATTATGTATTGTTTAGAGTGCAGCTAAATGTACTTTGCAAAAAGAATCTCCATGTTGGCTTGGTATATGAAAATTAGACGGGTTTCCTCAATGGATTGCTATTTCGCTTCGAAGATAATGGAAAGAAGAGATATTGTAGCTTTTTTATAGAGTGTAGATGAATGAAACTGGAATATGTCGATAATATTGTAACAGTCCTCGAAATGTACATCTGGCGTATTATTGAATATAGAATAATTTAATAAATTTATTTTGGGAGATTTTTTGGACTACAATTACATATATTGTTTCAGTAGTCCCCATACGGAACAAATAACATCCCAATGAAGAATTTGGAAACGAACATGCTAGTATTACTTTAAGAAAAATTTTTAATGAAAATACACAGATGCCTATTTAAACTATAAAATTATAAAAAAAACCGCATATCTGTTAAGATAGAATTGATATGAGATTTCCATTTAAAAATTTGTAACTCATTTTGTAAAGTGTGCAAGAGTACTAATGTTTGTCTACCAGTCCTTTTTGACAATATGAACAAACAGAAGGAAAATAGATTAATCAGTGCAGTTATTTTAAGATTAAATTTCGTAACTTGGGTTTTTTTTTGCTTATTAAGGTTTAAAAAGTGGAATTGTGGGGGGGGGGGTTTTGTTCCAAAATTTAAAATTTAAGCGGATTCGAAAACAACAAGATTTAAGTTTTAAGGTGAAACTTGTACAAATTAGATCATCTTTGTTTCTTACAAGTATATGTAAGAGTAGTGTTCGTCATGCAAAAACAAAATACATTCAACCATGGTCAGGGGCTAGCCTGATATACACCTCTAACTATCAAACAAAGTAAATCAAAATGTGAACCCTTAGGACCGGAACCTTTGGTTGGGAGCAATAGCGCTACGAGTATTATTTATTTTAACTAATTGACTTCGGTTTCTCAAATACGAACCCAGAAAATCATGGATCGGGCCACGAATACCATAAGAGTACAATTTATCCAAAAGGATGTTGTGATTCACAGAATCGAAAGCTTTGGAAATGTCAATAAAAACGGCAACTGTGAATGATTTTGGTCAATACTGTTATAAATGAATTTAGAGAAGTTAATAAGTGCAAGTTCTGTATTGCGACGTGGTAAAAAACCAAATTGTTTAGATGAGAAAAAATTCTGGCTTTCAAAGTAATTAAGCAACCTAATTTTTAGGCAATATTCAATTAAAAGGGAAAGAGAGGTAAGAACTGAAATTGGTCTATAGTTGGACAAACAGTTTTTATCACCTTTTTTGTAGATTGGAGTAACGACAGCAGTTTTTAAAAAAACCTGAAAAAATACCATTTTTAATTAGGTTATTGATAAGATTTGTAACATAATTAGGATGGTATTTAAGTAAAATTTTCAAAATAGAAACATCGATTTTGTCCAGCCCACTACTATTTGTCCAGCCCACTACTCTTCCACTCATACATCTCAGGAGGCAGGTCATTTCCCAGCCACAGCTGAACTTGGTGGAATGTTCGGAGGGAATGCTGTTTTACTGTTCTTCCCTCGGTGGGAGGTAGACAAGAGATATCAGTCTTGATGGTGGCCACTGGCCACTGATCTTAAGACTCACTTATACCTAGGCATTGAGGGAGGCATTGAGGGAGTTCTCTTTCGTTAGAACCCCATACAACCTCAAGATGCAGGTTTCGCCTGCCTTTTGACCCTGATCAGTGGTTGAGGAAAGGTCCGAAAAGACCGCTGCTGCCTTCTGAACCTATGGCGACTTCAGATACAGCTTCGCAAATGCGAACTTGCTTTTTCGAGATGCGGAAGATGTAGTGTCGCATCCAGTAAATGCGTGCAAAAATAGCACGTCCTTTAAACCCAGTTGCTGAAGCTCTTAGGACGAGAAGAAAGAATCCTTCCAAGAGAGAATCCGCCATCAAGAAAGAATCCGCCATCAAGATTCAAGAGGACTATAAGGTCGACATCTTCACCTACAATGCCGACAGCTGTTGTTTTCGACATTTCCACAGCTGTATCTAAGTTGATCCAATTGTTCTCAAACTTCACCTTAAGTATGTTGATGATAATGTATGTTGATGAGACTGTGCCAGCTTAAAGTGTAGCTGCAAAAAAGCAAGTCTCAAATGTTCTTCAGCATGCCAAAATTGCCAGGGGACTTGCCTCAATGGGATCTCTCAAGTTGACTTCGAAGATAATGAAGAACAGGAGGATCATCTGACTGTTTTCCTACTGGTGTCCGAAGAATGAAATAGATAACATAGAATATGAAAATAGATAAAATATTAAAGTAACAGCGTGCCTACAAAATGAGCATCTGGGTTTTATTGAGACGTATAGAATAAGTGTACATAAGAGGGATTGTCAGTTCTATAGAGGTAATGCATTAGTTTTGGAATCACAACTTCCACATATGCATTGCTTTGCCATGTAAGCCCTTTTTCCCCAGGTACGGGAATCAACATAACATCGAAATGAAAGAAATTTGAAACGAAAATGTTTTCTAGTTATTTAATTATATATTTTTGAAATTTTATAATGCCAAAAATATGCAGCAGATGGCGACACTACTTTAAAACTTTAACAATTAATACTTAAATAACCGGATGTTATTTTCTTTTCAATTTTGTTTTAAATTGATATTATGATGATTCCCATACCTGGTAAAAATTTGATAACATGACAAAGAATTTTTTTTGTAAAAGTTGTGATTTCAAAACTAATGTATTAGCTCTGACAGTCCCTCTTCGCACAATACTGAAACTGCTTTAAAATTTGAAGGAAAATAGATACAATAGTAAAGTAAAATATATTATTGAAAAGAATTAAATTCTCTACCACTCTAGGGTCAATATTTAGTGTTTCGGTGCATTATTAAAGAGTTATTTGGTCAAAAAAGTGGAAAAATGTGGGGGGGGGGGGGAATGTTTTTTCCAAAATTACAGACTTTCAAGAGCGGATATCTCGAAAACTATACAAGATATTAAAACACTTAAGGGGTGAAACTTGTAGCAAATTTAATCAGCTTTCACTTTGTGTCTTACAATTATATCGGTAGCACGCATAGTTTTCGAGATATAAGCAAAAAACCGAAAAATGGGACATTCAACCCCCCCCCCCCCCCCCTTCGGCTCAGGGGCTAGGGGCGGGGACTTTTGATACGTTCACCTCCTAACTAGTCCAAACAAAGTTACAAAGTCAAAAATTGTGTTCCAAAACTTTCCCTCTATACCAGTGACGCGTTTATGGATGTTGGGGCCATAGGCGCCTTCCGAATTTGGGGCCCCTCGCCCCCCCCCCCCCCTCAAACAGAAATTAGAATTTAAAAAATCTTAATACTTGTACAAATAAAATATCACGATGAAGGATGAACCAGTTTGTAAATTGGGATTCTCCCCTCCCCTTTTTTGGAGCATGAAATGCTAGTCATGCAATCGGAGCTGGAAAAAAGAACCATAGTCTTGGCTAAATATTACAATAGACAAGAATTTCACTTATACTTTTAATGCCCTTATATTTACATACTTATTTTCCATTTACAACTGTTTATTTCTGCAAAACCAACTTAAAACCAACAATAAATTCTTGTGATTGTATGCAAACAGTTGTAAGCAGGGCCGTGTGGTATGTTTTTTTCATATGATGCAAATCATTAAAATGCCGCTCTTGATTTTTTTAAAAGTTTTCCTCCTAAATTATGTTTTTACTCAAATTAACAAATTTTCTATAAACGACCCATATGAATTTTTTAATCATTTTACATTGTTCACAACTGTTGGGTAAAAACACATGTTTTTTCTCAAGTTTAGTTATTGAAATTATATTGTTATTAGTTTTACAATTGCAATATACACATAAAAACAAAATATATACGAGGACTTACAAATTCAAGTTAACAGAGAATCCCCAATTTAAAATGAATTTTTGTTAGAGTTGATTTTATATAATAACATAAATTATGTATTTTTTTTATAAATATAAATTTGATTTTTGAATGAAAATTTATGATATTTGCAATCTGTTAGTGCCATCGCACAGTGGGGTTTTTTCACCCGAATTCTTGGTCAAAAATATTTTCGAATAGAATTCTTGTTGTTCTTTTTTTTACTTTCGACTTCATTTTTTTAAATCAATAAATGAACTTATTAAGCTATATATTAAGATATACTTATTATTTTGGGCAGGGGCTTGTTTCAGTGGTCTGTGAAAATTTTGAATCACGTAATGACATTTTAAAATCAAATTTAACCAATATATTAAATTTAAAGCTAAATAATATTTTTTGCCTAAATTCTTTGTGCAAAATTATGCAGAGTTTCCAAATATAACCGCAAAATGCATTAATGAAAACTTCATGTAATTAAAATTGAGATACTATTTTGAGATTCTTTGGTTCAATTACGTAGGGACGTTATGCTGTAAACGTGAACAGAACTACCTATTAGTTTAGTTAAAAGTACTTTTTGCAGTGCAGCTCTAAGTAGGTATTGTAATAAATTGCTTAATTACGAAACTTAGTGGTAAAAATGTAACGTTAGTAATGCATCAGTGTTATTTAAAAAGAAATGGATTTTCGAAATATTTCATTTTCTTAATACACATTACTCATTTGTAAGGTACATGACAGAAAGAAGAAAACAGACTCTAAAATATTCAATACATGTTCTCCCAAATCATAAATTATCGATCAAACAACTAAAAAACAACTTAGATATATATTTTAAAAAAATCGCTGGATAAATCTTAATTTTGAAATATTCTTCAAGAAAAATACTTTTAAGTATATATGATACAAAATTACTGAATTTAATGAAATAGAAGAAAGAAAACCTCTACTTTCTAAAACAGCTGTTATATAAAACATTCAACTGTTTTTTTTTTATAAAATATAAATGCTCTAGATCTTTTGCAACTGTTTTGAGAATGTATTTGTAACACAAGTTAAAATTGTTGCTTGGGAACCAAATTTAAATTCAATTTATTTTTTAAAAAAGTAAAATGTCATAACACTTACTTTTCAAGAAGATATAAAAGTACGTATAGTAATCTTGCAATTTTTTTTATATTTAATGTAAACAAAGTCACCCTCTTCCTCCTCTTAAAAACCAACTACTATCTAGTTCTCCAAATAGTAAAATGACTGAAAGACTGCAAGCATCCTCCCAGGCCGGAAACCTTTCCAGTATTTTGGGGTTGTGTTACAGGTTGGTGGTATACAAGTGCGGTGCCATACTTTCATCTTAGATCTTAGGCAATAAATTTCTCGCACCCCCACATTCCCAAAAGAAGGGATTGGGGGGGGGGGGGGGCTTGTTGACACAGATGGGTCGTTAACTAACATATAGGGTGTTTCAGTTTGGAATTGGGAACGTTTGGAGTGAGTGAAACCACCCACTCCCCCTACCCAGATAAAAAAAAACAAGCAGTCTAGCAGTCGCTTTTCTGCAGACCGCTCGCTTAATTCATGTCCCCCTAAAGATAAGAAGCCGACAGTAAGAGCGCAGGGCGATTAATACTTCAACCCCGAGTCCCCCCCTCGGCCACGTCGGGCCTGTATTAGATCTATTTTCCATCTCACTATTTCGGGTATTCATCAGAATTGCAGCTCTTTTTTCTTTCTATATTTGAAGATTTAGAAGTATTTATTTTACACAGATTTAGTAAATGGTAAAAAAAAAATTTCCAAGCAGTACTTAAAAAAAAAGGAGTTTGAAATTTGGGGGCCCCTCGCAATCTTGGGGCCACAGGCGGCCGCCTCTAACGCCTATTGGTAAACGCGTCACAGCTTTATACCCTTTTTTCAGCCTTCGTTGCCTGGACTATACATGGACATGTCATTTCAAATAACATTTCATTGACTATTATTTGATTTATTCATCAAATGCTAAATTGTTTTCATAATAACAGAAATTGAGGCCAATTTTTTGTAAAAAAAATTCGATAAAATTTTTAACAGGATTGCAAAAATACAACATTTGTAACTAAAATTCAAATTGTCTTGGATTTTGTTTGTTTGGGTAGTCTAAAGCACTAGGCTTTTATTTTCGCATTGCATTTTCTTTGCTTTAATGAGTTAATTATTAATAATTATGTAATATAAAATATAACTAAAGAGAAAATGATATTAATAAATATTGATGATTTATTATGATATTGAAAGATAATTTTACTTTATGGAACTTTGACCCAAAAATTGCCAAAATTTCACATATTCATTAACTTTCTTTCAAAAAAAAGAATAATAAATAATTAGTAAAATTGATGCTTTAAAAATAAAAGCGAACTTTCGCTTATTTTTTTTATTCAAAGTTAGAATTTTCTATGCATCCTTCCTCATACATATATAATGAACCATCAAAAGAACTCTATTGTGATATTACAACAATCCAAACTAACTTATGTTAGTGCATTATAACAGAGGGGAATGTGTATAATGAAAATGTCATTTTACTTAAGGGCACTATCAATAACTATTTTATGAAATACTTATTATTACTAATTATTATTTATCTAATTTTTACTTATCGTTTGCAAAAATTAATCTATATTTTAAAGAATAAGTATGTATCATTCCTCGCTTTTAGAATGAAAATATTTCATATCATTATGCGAAGAATCTCGTAGTGAAATATATTTGACGTCATTTCAAACTGATCGATGTCGCAAAAATAAATTTATTTTAATGTATTGTCTAAAAGATTTAAAGTTTCTCGAGCGATTGTTGCGAATGGCAATGGTGATTAAATTCTAATAAAAATGTCTTTCTATGGCTTTTTAAATGAGCATTAAATTTTGCAGTTTATTTAAATAATTGAAGTACTTCGAATTCGAATTCTTTTTTGAAATTTTCAATGTACATATTCTAATTTCGATGCGCTGAACTTTTTGACGTATCACACTTGTCCGTAGCATTTGTAGTTCGGGTTATGAAAGTGGGTGTCGGACAGACAGACGGACTGAACCACTTTTTACGTTTTAAACGTAGTGTGGAAGCTAAAAAGGGAAACCACCTTCGGGAAAAATAAGAAATTTAAATCCATTTTTGCTATGAGTTGGTAGTCGGTTTCGGTTATCTAAGTGTAATTTAAGTTATGATAAGTAAAGTATCCCCTGATCCTACCAGCTAAACATAAATTAACCGAAATTATAATTAAAAATTTTCATAAAAAGTTATTGTATGTTGGTCCTCAGAATTTTTTATATTGGGTTAGACAAGAGTTTTGGTCTTTAAACGGAAGGAATATTTGTAGAATGATTGTGTATAAAAGTGTAAATTGCTTTAAAGCTATACCATTAACTTCTCGGCAAATAATGGGAGACTTGTCTAAAGAGAGGATAACTGTGCAACCTGTTTTCTACCGAGTTGTACCGTTAGATTTTTGTGGTCCGTTTTGGATTAAATACAGAGGTCAGAGAAAGCAACTCAAATTCAGAGAATATTGAATTCTTGTCCTCTTACTCCCCTTTCGGCTGATATGGATGATTTGGAGGTCTTGACGCCTGGTCACTTATTATTGGTCGACCAATAACTTCAATATCTGATTCCAGTTTGCTAGACGTTATGATAATAGATTGGAAATTTAGCAAAAATTAACTAAAATGGTTCAAACTATTTGGAGTAAGTGGCGAAATAGTTATTTAAACAACTTGCAGCAAAGAAATAATTGGTTTTAATTACAAAGAAAATTTTAAAATTGGTGATATGGTTCTTATATTCGAGGTACTCCAGTTTGGAATTCACACTTTACGATACCGTAAAAACATGACGTTTGGATTTTTTTTGCGGTGTTACGAAATAACGATGGTTAAAATTTTGAATAAGGACATAAACTCTCATGTGCTTATTATATTTTTGTGACGTTTTTTTTATTTTTCACTTATAAATATTAACCTACTACAGTTAAAATTTTAAAAAAATGATTTTTTTTTAAAAAATAATAATTAAATTTGAAAAATGAATTAATTTTGATAAATTTCTCATCCAATTTTAAACCGCTATTCTAAGAGCTAATTGATCAAAATTACGTAGCTTAAAAAATTAATTAACTATCTTTGTATTTGCTCCTTTCGCATAAATAAAGAGCTCCTTACTTATAAATAAAAAAATTTTAATAACGTTAATTTTTAATAAGAAGTTAAAACGATATCGGTGCCAAACCAGATGACTGAACTGATTGAAACTTTTAAGTAATACTTATACAGACACATTCGATTTTTAGCCTATTTTTTTTTAATTCGAAAGAAATGTAAAAAATTTTTTAAGTAGGTCCCACATGCTGACGATGTCCGTCTGTCTGTACCCTCCTTCCAAAACCGGTCTTATCAGTCGGATCATCAAAATTATTATTTTTTGCTAAAAAAAGGTAGGACCTCAGAGAGACCCAACTTTTATACTTTTGGTCCGTCTGTTTGTACGTCCGGATGGACATCTGTCTACTGTCGGTCGGCAAATTCCCGATTCAATTAGCATTGAAATTTAATTTTGAGTCATTTAAATCGCGGGAATAGTTCACTGTCAATGAGGAAGTTGCATGAATTTCAAATTCATTGGCAGACAATAGCCCTTTTAAAACACGTCGAATGCTACTTTTCACACTAGTAAAAAAGTTATTCAATTAGTCAGTAATTGAGTTTTAAGTAGGGAATACGTCACTTCCGGTAAAAACACTCACAATCCTCTTGCAGTGCGTAATGACGTCAGGCTTGGCTTTTTTGTCCATTGGCGTGCAATTTCTAACCAACTTCTGTGCGATACAGCTGTTGAAAATACAAAATGTGTTTTGAATGATCCCATATAGGAATAGGATTATTTAGAATAAGTGGTTTTTCTAAGTTCCAGTTATTTTTATCAGACTTGGTAGATCTCCTACGAAGATTTCGATTGATCCAACAAATGACTAGGTCTGAATTGTCAACAGCTCGCTCTTGTTCGATTTTGAATTCAACAACCAAGCAAGAAACAAGCTGTTCTAATTTATTATCAAAAGCTGGTTTAAGTGAGCAGTATGTTCTTTTAAATAGAACGTTTTGAAAAACGTTGCATGTGTAGTTTAATTATGGACATGCTAACCGTAGCACCATTTTTAGAAAAAAATCGCCAAATGGTGTGTTGTTACGTCAGACGCCGTTTTCGGTCACGTGAGTTTCATGGAATTTTAATAGGTATATTTCGAGTAAAACTAATCATTTTTGATGATTTTTAAGCTAATATTTAGAATCTGTAGTGTAGCTTCTAATGTTCCAGAAAATGGTATAAGTACGTCATTTTGGGTAGGATGCAAGTTCCTCATTGTTGGAGGGACGTTTTCATGAAAGTCATGCAGTTCACTTGACGAAACATGTTAGGATCATTCAGGTGGAAATTTCATTAGAGTGTGACAGCTTCGCAGAAATGTGGGAGAGAACTGCATTCGGAAAGGCGTTATTCAGAATTTTTTTTGTTCAGTACTATGGTCTTTATTTGTTTTACATTTATATATTGCTTGTGAAGAAGCGATTCTAGGGGACAGTTACTATTACAATGTTTCTAGTTGTTTTCCCGCTAAGAATCTCAGTAAGAATATAGGTAACAGAAAAATAGTCCATTTTAGTTATTTTTTAATTTTTTTATTTGGATTTTAAAATTTTGAATATACTTCTAATTAAAATTTTTAAATGAAATTGGGGATATAATCTTGTTGGTTTTTTGCTTCAATATGACGCAACCTACTTGTCTGTGAGACTAGCAGTTTGTTCTGTGAAAGTTGGTGACGGGCGGCAAGACAGACGGATTGAAATATTATAATACCTTCTATTTTTTTTATTATGAATGAAAAGTGTAAGCTAAAAATTGGAATTAATAATAAAAAAACACGAAAAAATGAGTAAAAAAATAGAAAAAAAATTAAACTCAATTAAAGCTTGAACCAATATAACTACTTACAAGCCATTCTACAAAATAATTGCTCTTTCAAAGGTCTTCAACACACACTGCAAAAGAAATTATAAATTATAGTATCATATATCCTACGATGAAGTTATTATACCTACCAGAAAGGCTCCCACAGTCCATGTCAACGCGGACAAAGCCACTCTTACGGAAACTGATCGGTTTGTTTGTGTTTTAATCTTTTAATTAACCAATAAATCCAACTAAAAGATGCAACACAAGGATGGTGGATACAAGCCCTTGGTACTAAAATCAATAATTAATTTCTACACTGCATGTCTTTTATACGTAAGGAAATGATGGACATTTATTGCCGAAATTTTGAATAGGTAAAGTGTCTCGAACTGCGTGAGAAAAAGTGCAAACGGCTTTTCGAGTTATATTTAACCAAAATATTTACAATTTAAAAATATATTGGTAATATTCAATCGAATGGTCAATCTGTTTTGAAACAGCAAAATTCAATCGGTTTGGAATAAACAGCGCAGAACTGTTACTATTAAGCCCCAAAAAAATAATAATACGTTGTTAGAGGATTCCCAATTTCCCATGGAAAATTACCTTTTTTCTCTTTCAGCATACATTTTAATACATAACAAAAAGTTCTTAAAGAACTAGACTAAGACTAGCCTACTTTCCTGTTTATTTAATAGTATCTTACATGGCTGCTGTATATTATGGCAGGGGTGAATGTCGTTGAATTTATTTTATTTATATATATATATTTTTTTTTTGGGGGGGGGGTCGAAAAAAATTTGAGAAATTTATAAAACAATGGATTATTTTGTCCAACTCTTAACAAATTCGTGTTCTTTTTAAACATCTCCCCCCCCCCACAAAACAGCCCATATGCCCCAACCTACTAGAATATAATTTGACAATCAAAATCCTTAATAACACATAACAGAAAAGAAGAACCTAGACGACGGGCAATGGCGTCTACCAGACCAATATTTCTGATATTTATTTCCATAAACAAGCCATCACTTCTTTAAAGCTTAAATAAAACATTTGCAGCTGGCCTTTTCATGACATAAATCTCACGCAGTTTGTATGACATACAATTCGATGAAATGCTGACTCTCCCATATTCCTTTTGACCAATCATAATCCACTGAGGGATAAGCAAATAGGCTGAAGTGTAAACTTGTTTTCACTGAATGAGATTTAAATTAAAATTTTTACTGAAAATTTAGACTTGCTGGGGGGGGGATATGACATATTATAACTTAACCCTATCAAAATCTTATATTTTGTACCCAATTAAACTTAATAACTTAAATTATCTTTTTCATATATCCTTAATATCACTTAGTACTTTAACATCCCAACCACACCCTGTCGGCGACAAACAGTCGCCTAGATCAATTCGTTCCCACAGAAACTGTTTAGTCATCACATTTTTTACACTCTCTCGTCGGCTGCAGACGACCAATTAACTTTCTCTTGATGAAGAACTCTTAATAAACGATCTTTATTACTCCGAAGTTATCCTGTGCATGCAAAATTTATAAAAGATTATGCTAAAGTAAGATACCCTTTAAATCAATTACTTAAAAAAGATGTTACTTGGAGTTGGACACCCGAATGTCAACTAAGTTTTGAAGCTTTAAAGAGTGCTTTAATTTCCAAACCTATTTTAAAATTATTTAACCCAAACTCCCCTTCACATATCTTTGTTGACGCATCTTCTACAGCTGTAGCAGGTATACTTAAACAAGAAGACGAGAATGGTATTTTGCACCCTGTTGCATACCATTCTAGAACACTAAGAGATTATGAAAAAAAATATGCAATAACTGAGTTAGAATGTTTAGCAATAGTTGACACCATAGATAAATTTCACTATTACTTACATGGAATTAATTTTACCATTCACACTGACCATTCTGCTTTACAGTACATTAAATCTATTAAAAACTTAAGAGGAAGATTATTTAGATGGTCTTTAAAATGAAGTATGTATAATTATAACGTGAAATACATTTCAGGTTCTCAAAATATTGAGGCAGATTTCTTATTAAGGCACCCCACAGTTCACTTGTTGCAACATACTTACTTACTAGATTTAGAATTAATTAAAAGTAAACAATTTGAAGACAATTTATCTAACCCAAAGTATTTAAATGTAAATGACACAATAGTAATTAAAAAGAGAAATTTATATAAAATTGTTATCCCCTTCTCACCCCCCCTCCACCCCCTATCCCCAGTTGTCACAACACAAACTCAATGGACATGCATACTTTCACAAGAACTATCATCCAAGTTTCCTTCCTTTACTTCACGAAATGTTATAATTTGTTTATAATACCCTCCTAATTGTGTGTCTTCGATATTCTAGCAAACCACTTGGTACAGCTGTGGACAAAAAAAGTATCCACTATGATTATTTCGCCCGTCAACCTATAGAATCGGACCTTTTTGACTTTGTAAACAAATAACATTCTGAGTTAATTGCAAGAAACAAAATTTGCATAAGGGGCCGTCTCCATATTAAAAATTTTACCAACTTTAAATTTTTCAATAGCAACACCCCTTTTTGAGTCCATATTTCAAATTTATATCATATTTTAACACGAAATACCAAGTTTTGTTAGTTTTTGAGCATTATTAGTGGAGTTAGAGACAAGCAAAGTTTAGGGGCCGTAATGTTAAATGAGTTGCACAATAAAAAACTATCCCACTCTATAATAATTAAGATAATGAAACGATTTTTACTGAATAATAATTATAATAACCCAAACAAAATGCATACACTATTGGGCATTTAAAACAAATTTTATATTTTAAATAATATTATATAATTTTAAAAAAATTATGAATTGAAACCCCTTAATATTTTTACAGAAATGAATTTAAGACATGAAGTTTAAGCGAAATCCAAATTTTAGAATTTTTTTATCTATAATTTGCTGAGTAAATCGCAAAATACTTTTTAATTACCCTTTATGGGACTGTGTATAAGATTAAAATATGTGAACTTGATAAACAAATACGGCCTTGCAAAAGGAAGAAAACATTAAACCAACGACCTTGAAAATTCTGATGTATCACACAACAGGCGCCGTTATAATGTTGATTAATGATAGTTCATTTGGTTTTGGCTTAAATAACGTCCCACTAAAGCTAATCCTTGGCATGCACAATTTTAAAATATAAACTTTAATAAACAAACTTAAAATGTTAACTATACAGTTGAAATAAACTTGCAAAAAGGGGGGAAAAATTAGACTTCATCACCATTAACTTATGATCCCTTGCAGGGCTCCTCAACATATTCTACCTTATATTTCAATATTTCGCTTTTTCCCTCGGACGAACCTATAGACTACGCTTGTCATTTTAGAGATGGTCCCCCAAAGGACATCAAGTGATTCGATTGAATAACTCGTTAAATATTCATTCAAATATAACAAAAACTTAGATTTAGGGGTTTTCGAGGGTGCTTAAAATTTCTAATATATGACACATTTCTAAGATATGACATATTATAACTTAACCCCCTCAAAATCTTAAATTTTGTACCCAATTAAACTTAATAACTTAAATTATCTTTTTCATATATCCTTAATATCACTTAGTACTTTAACATCCCAACCACACCCTGTCGGCGACAAACAGTCGCCTAGATCAATTCAGAAACTATTTAGTCATCACATTTTTGGATTGATCTTTCAACTCTCTCATAACTCTGATTGGTCAGTGAAGCAGAGCTCGAGATTTCTCGCCATTTTTGTGGGCATTCGATCACACTCTCTCGTCGGCTGCAGACTACAAATTAACTTTCTCTTGATGAAGAACTCTTAATAAACGATCTTTATTACTCCGAAGTTTCCCTGTCGACTTATTTGACCCCTCCCTTCATGAAACACTCGAGATATTAATAATTTTTATTATCTATTTCTAGATATTTATTTTGAGAATACTATAAAATAAAAAATTACATGTTGAGTTTTAAGCTGTATTTAGACATGACCACTTAGACCGCAAGGAAGGAAGGGTCCTTTTCCTGATTAGTGATAATTGTTGATTTTAATAGATAATTTTTGAAATGATAACAATTGCAGAATTGCAATTTTTTTAAAATTAAACTCGAATTATAAGTTATTTAACGAATAAAACCCTTAATTTGATACATTAAGCACCAGATTTCTGCCAGATATTATCTTTTTTCGTCTGTCTGTCTTCCCGTACTAAAAGAATGTCAATGCGTATTAAATTACCAGAAAAGAGAGAGAGAGAGAGTATAGGTTATTCTAGCTATTTCAGAACTTCTTGTTACGTATTGAAATGTACGCAAGATGGACAGACGAAAGGAAAAGCGTACAGAGAGCAAATAAATATGTATCTACTTTCATATCTTACACCAGAATATCAATACCTACTTATATATAAAATAATAAGCACTTACAATTTTCTCACGGAAACGGATAAGAAGGCTCTTGAATCGTATCAAACAACTAGATTTTAAAACGCAATTGCTAATTAACCAATATAATATCTCCTGCGCGGATCAGAGGAAGCACGGAAGCATATACGATAATCCCACATAGGGTAAAAAAAACGTACCAATGAGAATCCTACTTTGGAGTGACGTCGCATTGCTTGGCGAGTTTTGAAACCGTTTCGTTTGGCGATATTTGAATAGGGGTTTCTATTCAGAATTCTACCGCATGTGGGATTGTGGCTGGTGGTGACTTTGACGGACAATAGTGGAAATCAGAAAAGAAAACTTCGCTAAGCTTTTTTTTTTACTCGGTTTACTTAATTTCAGAAAAGAACTCGCCCCACTAGAAGTTGTTTTGCTTTCAATTAATATTACTTATTACTATTTTAAAATTAATTGGTAAAAAAAATTATACTAAAAGTAAACTTATTAACTATTAAAGTAGCATTTTTTTCAGTGAAAGAAAGTGTCCTGAAATAGTTTTTTTTTCAATATATATAAACATAGCCATTCATGTTTTTTAAATTATAGAAAATAAGATTTTATATATAGTATTCTGAACTAAGAAGGGAACTACTTTAAACTTCAATGAAAATGCTACCTAAATTCATTTTTCTAATTTTTTTATTCAACAGTAATACAAATACAAAGAATTCAAGATACATATTTATTAATATAGTATTGCCCCTTCATTTTCTTCTACATACTTTGAAAGTAAGTTTATCACGCTTTCATTTCTTTTTTCGCTGCAAATGCTGCCATAAGTTTTTGTGAACTCTTTATCAAATAATTTCCTAACAAAATCAGCAGTTGGCATCCACTTGCCATCTGCTGCTGCTTGATAATAATCTTTCCCCTTTTCTATCATCAATTCACTTTTATGAGACTTCAAAGCACTAGCAGGATTATGTCCGACATGGAATAAGTTTAAGAGCTTTTCCTTGACAGTTGGGTCCACATCTCTATATTTCAATGCCTCAGCTGTATTTATCGTGTGATTATGGTGAGCATTTAATTTCACAACACATGGATGAGACTTGATAATTTGTGCATCTTGATTGACCCCATCATCTTTGAATCTAAGAAAAAAAATAAAGTAATCAATACCAGATATATGTGAAACATGTATATTTTGTTTTAAGTCATTAATTACGATTTTCAAGAAAATTTGTCAGTGAAACTAAGCCTTCTGCTTGAGTTTATCTAAATCGACAAAATATAAATACAAATGAAGTCCATAGTACTTAATAATTTATATAGGACAAATTAAGTTACATGACAAAAACTAATTTTAAAACTGAAGAGTTAATGTTTTTATTCTATTAGGAAGGTGTTAATAGAATTCACAAACTTATTACAATATATGGGTTAATCATTCACCTAATGATATTGAATTTGAAATTTTCTGATTGTCTATCAGTAGCCTTTGTACAGAGATTTGACATAGCCTCCTAATTTTGAACTGCATTGACGAGATTGACACAAGTAGTTGGCACCCAACAAAACCCTCAAGTGATAAGGTACAATCAGACTTTTAGGACCAAATATTCAACAAGGTCATTCTTGAGGTGAATCTGGTGTCAAATTCAGTACCCCAGATCACAAATTTGTGTTTATTTGTTTACAGTGGCTGCACCACAACAAATTAAACGCCCACCAATCACACATACACACTGGCTAAAATGTTAAAAAAAAACAAATCAGCAAAGGTTTGCTATGTGGCATGATTCTTAAATCATGCAATTGAGATTTTGACGATAATATAACACAAGAAAAATTTAGCTAATATTATAAATACATAATAAAGAATCAAAAAATGAAATATTTCTTTTTCATTGCATGATATTAGAATATAGTATATTTAAAAAGTATTTGTATTAATTATAAATCAAATATTTAAGCTGTATGTTGTTTGGTTATAATGAATTATGTTGTTTCGTTCATAATAATAAAAATAGTAATAACAATAAGTGTTAAAGCTTTAAAAAAAAGATACAGAGTGGCGCAAATAAAAATGGCCCTGTCATGGAGATAGGAATAAGATAGAATTGTTACCAAGTCAAAAAACAATGCAAAAAAAGGTTTGCCAAGTGAAGCTATTGATCGCTTCAATATTAAGCACCAACAAACGCTTGACGAATTATTTGCACACAACTATTCTGTGGTATGACAAGCTAGTAACTGAAGGTTATTACAGCTGTGCAAAAAAGTTCCCACTAGGGATTTTTTCGGCCGTTATTTATCCTACAGAATCGGACCTTTGTGTTTTTGTTAATACAAAACATTCTTAATTGATTGCAAGACACAAAAGGAAAACTTATGGCATTCATATAGATAGCCCTAAAATAAGTAAAAGCAATTATACAAATACCTGTTAACAGTTATTTGAAGCTTTGCCTCGCATCCCGTGTGCTTAGTTGACCGTATGCGTATGTCTTTAACTCTTCTGTCTGTCTTATGGCAACAGCGATAGTGGATCTTGTAGACATTATACTTTCCTGAAGACGGAAAGGTTCTCAGAACTCTCCAGGTTGTTTTTGTCTCTCCTTCATACTTGTTTACCCAAGCCTATAAACAATAATAAGACAAAAAATTCTTTTAATAAAATTCCTATTTAGTTTATATAAACAGAATTAGACAACTGAGCAACTTTTCAATGGAGTACAATTCTTGTTAATTAATACACATATATAGGGGACCAGATATTTTCAACAACAATGCAGTGCAGTGATAAAGTAGTGAAAGAAAAAGGTTACGTCAATTCTACAGTATTATTGTCTTTTTATTATAGTAATATGGAACAAATAACTCCAAGACAGATCAGGAAAAGAAAAATTTAAACATATTATTTAATACATTTTTTGGTTACAATGTAATTAACCTCTTGCCTGCCCTTTATGAGAGACTACTGATGAATTGAAAGAATTCAAAGGGTTATAAGGTCCATAGTTCTCTGGCTTTATTCTGGTTTTGTAAAGAGTTGTCGACAAAGAAATTGTCCTGCTTATATGGTTCTAATAGAGAAATTTTGTTTATCACGGAAAAATGCAGGACATTTCACAGTACAAATGATAAAAAAAACATAGGACATTTAACAGATATTAGATCTCTTTGAAACAGGAAGGACAAAAGCAGTGTACTGTGAAATGCAGTACCTCGGACACCCTACACAAAGTATATTTTTGGCATGGTAATTATTATTATAGAAAAGATTCAGGAGCTTTATTTGTATATCTTATAGTATATTGAAACGGTGCCTTTACGGAAAAAATCAGTTCAAACTTGCATAAAATGAAACTATTGTTTACATTAGATTTGGATGTTTTTTTAAAAAATGCAGTTTTGTGTTTATTTTTTTCCGATTTAAATAACAAGTTGGAAACCACATGGAACTTTTTTGGTCATTATAATTTCATTAAGAAATTGTCATATAAGAGATAATAATCGAACATGTTATTTTTTTAAATATATAAAAACTACTTACTTTTACTGATTCTTCGTCTCGTATATCTTTCACTCTAAAACGTTTCCATTCACCATCATCAGGTAAATGAATATAGTCAAAACAGGGAGGTAAAGAAACCATTTTTTTTTTATTCTGTAAAGGTCAATCAATCAAAGAAATTAATTTAACACATTACGCTAACTCAACTCCATCAAAGCAATACAGAAAAGAAGAAAACACACATTCCTATTTTCGCGCCTCTATCGCTATTTTGTATCGTATTTTCTGTTTCTGATATCGCCAAGCAATGCTACGTCACTCTAAAGTCGATTCTCATTGGTCCGATTATTCTACCCTATGTGGGATTATCGTATATGCAGCACGCAAGCACGCTTTGCTACTTATTTCAAAGGGGAATTCCCGGTTTAAGCATAGTCTCCTACATAGAATGCCATCTAAACTCGAGAAATAACATAGATTCACAGGCTGTCCTCAAAAAGTACTCTGGTCGTGCCATCTCTTGGTAGTCGTTCGCTTATTTTAGTAGGAATGTATTTGCAATTCGTGGTGAATGACGGATCCAGCGGATGAGTTATTTTTTTTATTTTGTTTCTGCTTCCAAGCAATATTATTTGCCAGATAAATTCATAAAATACCATTTTAAATTTAAAAAAATCCTTCTTCAGTCTTCATAATGTTTGAATAGTGTAAAAACTGTTACAGAATATATCTGCCAAAAATCACAATTTTTAGAAATTTAAGATTAAAAAGCTAAAAACAGCAAGCACATATTTTTTTAAAAACATAATCATGTAACGAGTTCCTTTGTTTTATTAACTGTTTTTTAAAAAAACGCTATAGAACTATACATTTAAAATCCCCGTATAAGAATATTCTACTGGAGACTAAAACACAAGTAATGAGAATCTTGTTCAGAAGTTACATTATTAAAAAAAATAGTTTTGGCTTCTTAAAGAAAAATTAACAAATACTATAACACTTATTAAAAATGCTTCTGTTAAGAATAACAGTCCCTGAATAATAATACCATAACTTCGAACGACAACAAAATTTTAAAATGAGATCATTTAAATTTGTAACTCAACTATAAAGTGCATTTAAAGAAGAACAAAAGCAAATGTGTGTTTAAACTATATATTAGGAAGGGAAAAACAAATAATAATTAATTCAATATAAAAAGTTTTAAGAGTAAAAATATTTAGAATAGATGATAAATTTTTTCGCCAAAAAAGAATACTAATTGTAAAAATTCTTTACCTAATATATTCCATTTCGTAGGCATTCCCATATAGAAACACCGTGTTCTTTCTTTGATTTATAGGATGGTATGATGCAAAAAAAACTAGCCATTATTTGTAGCATTTAAAAAAGTTTACAAAAAAAATTATAAATCTCGAACTCGTTACCAAAATTTCTTATCACAGCGAACTGGATATAAACAAACAACAACAACAAACAACAACACATGCACGTTGTTGCGTGATGGCGCCATCTATTGACAGCTTTCTCATGACTTCCAATTTTGATCGAGCTTGGATGGCATTATATGTAGGGGGCTATGGTTTAAGTTTCGTTGGTTGGTTGGTTGGTAGACATATATATTCAGGTTTGTGTGCTTGGTCAGCGACCCGCTTATAAACCTTCGTCAAGTAAGACAGACACAACAGACAACACACACACATAAGTGGATCCATCTAATTTTTAAAGACAGAGGCCGATTAAGTTTCGTATTGGTTGGGTTTGTATAGCTGGTTTATTGCTTCGTTCTGGGGAACTTATACCAGACATCTCCGTAGTATTTTTTGAGTATGTATTGGCCGAGGCCATATCACACGAGCGATTTTTCCCCAACCCAACCCTCAACTCAACCGCTTTTCCAACCATGATTGGTGGAATTGGCCGTGTGCTATGACGTTCGTTGTTGAAATTTTCCCCAATTCAACTCTGTCGATTCGGAGTTGGCTCAACTTGGCCCCAACAACCAATCATGTGAATCGGTGACTGTTCGCTACATTGACGTCACGGTTCTGTTTTGATTGAAGCCAAATCTTCAGGTCCATTGAGCTAGAAGGGAAACTGGAGTGAAGTGTCAGCGAGCCAAAAACCCACTCACTTCCTTTTGAGCGAACCGGGCAGAAAAGGACTATTTTCCCTACACTTGTATGCAATGCTTGTATGAAACCAACCCCTTTATCACATTGACTTGGGCTCTAAATGTATTTTAAGATTTTTTTCGAAAGAAATTAACTTTCTTTAACTTTAAATTCCAATTTTTTTAAGAAATAACCACGTGGATCACTAACTAAGAAACAGCGAAGACGAACCCAAACGCGAAATAGGCAAGTTTCTAGGTTTTCTGCCCGGTTCGTTTCTGCTGCAGTGCTGTGTACTCCTCCGCGTTTCGTTATTGGACCGGCTCGTTTGCTGCCCTGTTCAGTGAATCACCTCACCCCAGTTTTCCTTCTAGCTCAATGTTCAGGCATATTGCAGGTCATATTGCGTTGTAATTTTAAAAAATAAAAACTAAAATAACTTATTCTTAGAAAACTCAATTTCGAATATCAACAAAAGTAATTCGAGAGACATGAAAACAAAACCACAGAGCTATTGCCAGATCCTCCGTGAAACAACCCCATTCCACACAAGATTTATGTATATATCTTAGAAAAAAAATCATTTAGCACAGCTTTTAGTTGAATTTTAAGTGTAAGAAACAAGCTATTTTTATGGATTTTCTTTCGTAAATTCAATAATTTTATATCATTTGCTATATGTAAAGTAGATGGGTATAATTGCCCCTTTTGTTCTAAATGTGAATTCTAAACTTTATATCAGCTTTAATTTCAAATTTGTAAAAATAAATATTTGCAATTTTAACCAAAATTCCAACAATTTATAGCCTTCAAAATATCTCTCAACGCAAGTGCGTTAATTTAACAATCTAGATGGGAAAATGAAAATTTTCTACTTATATATCTCAGTGTTTATTTGTTTTATTACAGAATAAGGATTTTAGGAGAAAGTTGGGTTCGGGAAAAACCGCTCGCGTGATACGGCCTTTAGGGCCCGTTCTCATGCAGGGCAAATGCCGGCTATTTGCCGGCTTTCAAAGGAAAAAATCCCTCTGTAGGGAAAATTGCGGTAACGAAAATGTACCTGCCTCGTAGGTAGTAATGATTTTATCAGCCGTGTTAAGAAAACGCGGCCGTTGCCAAAAGCTGGGCGGTAAACTATTTGGCTTCTTTTCTAATTTGGCGCTTTTACTTGGCTCCAATTCTTCCAGCAATTTAATCGATCTATAAATGTTACTAGATAGACCAAAATACTTAGGAAAATGAAGCCACTGCCAGTCTATGTTAGCGACTGTTATTTTTTCTATTTATTTTATTTGGAGGAAGGTGTGGTAAACGAATGAAACAATGTGAAATTTAAGTATTATTTTTAGGAGTAAAAATGCATTTGGTATACAATTTTATATTCTCCTTCGAAAATGCATTTATGTTACATTAGTATTTATTCATTTTGTTATTAACGGTTTGGAGAAAGGGAAACATTTGGTTTCAATTGAAAAATAAAATAAATAATTTTAAATAAAATTTATTTACAATATCGTAAAAAAGAAAATCATTCTTCATAAATAATAATTTCTTAAATAACGTTTTATTTGTCCGTGAAGTCCGCCGACACAGAACACAAGAATTGCCCATTTTTCACTTTTCTGTTACTATAATAAAACACAAATTAGATTTACCAGAGAAATTAAAAATAATCCAATTAATTAAAATAATAACTTTCGAGCAGTCTATAAGAGATTTAAACATAAGAAAATTTAACGTTATGCATCTTCTTTTGTTCTATGAAAGGAAATGAATGATTTTTACGAAAACAAGTTTTGAAATTTCATCATTTCCAAAAAATTTTGCTGATAGAATGAAACTTTTTTAAAAGAACACAATTATTCGAAAAGTCCATAATTAATTATTTAATTGTAAATGATATAGCAATAGTTTAACTTCCCTTTTGTACATGATGAATGCTATTCCCAAGTCTTATTCTTTTAGTGGAAGTGTAAAATTAAAACTCTCGATTTGATTTTTATTAGCAAACGATAATAAATGTTGAAACGAAAATTAATATATATTCGACGATTGATATCTTCGCATGCTCACCAACCCTCATCATCAGTATTGATTGCACAAGTAGATGTGTGTTGACACTAGATAGCTACTTCCAGTAAAATTTAGTTCGAATATTAAATTTAAATTTTAAAAATTTGACTTTGGCGGTCAAGTTTATAAAAACCGCCAAATGACGTCATTTTTCTTTACTGCGCATGCCCTGGATATAAAAAAAAAACGGCAGCATTTTTTCAGATGCGTAGCCATTAGAGCGAGACACGGCTGGATTTTATGCCACCTCTGTATGCATTGCGGTTTGTTGATCAACGGAATATTTGGCGTCAGTTACTCGGTTATCAAATGCAAAAAATTGTCAGTTGTATTAGGAGCAATTGTTTTAGAATGCTAGAATGCATATAAAGCGAGTATGCTTTTATTTACTAAGGTTTTGTTAATTTTTCATTATATTGTGTTTTCATATTGCTACACATTTAATCATTCCTTTGAAAATATTTATTCTTAAGATGCCTGGCAGGAGTTTATTTTATTATTAATCTTTCAACTCAATTTAAACAAAAATATAATTCATTAAAATTTTTTGGTTACCATTGTAATTATGAAGTTAATTCTGCGGATCTAAAGTTAATCTTATTTGTAAGCATTTCTAATTTTTAATAGAAAAATTGTTTTTTTAAATATAATTGCCTAAAACGGCGAAAAGAGCAGCAGCGTGTAGTAACCCTGATGTGACGTTAACGCTACGACATCCTTCCGCGATGCCGGCATTTGCATGTGAACGGGGTTATAAGGCGCGTTTACATGAGCCATCGAATCCATGGATTGAAGAGAAGCCGCACTTTTTCCCTCTTGGGGATTTATCGGGCCCGGCTAAACCGGCAATTGCAGGGTGATGGGGGGGGGGGGGGGGGGGGGTTCGCAAACCCTTCAATCAAGGAGGGTTTGCGTTTCATTCCATGGTTTCGGCCACTTATACTTCTACTTCGATTTCTAGAATTCGGAACGTAAGTGGTGTGGATTGTTTTGAATGTGGTTTTGAACTTTTAGAAACACCATAGTCCTTTCCATGTCCATGTTGGATCGTATGTATACAAAAAACCACGTGTAGTTGTCAGGAAATATCAGATGTCCCGCGCAGCTACGTCATCAAAACCACGATTCCCATGTAAACGCCTTATTTTACGAAGGAGGGTTGATTGCGGAGTTTGGGTTAGAAATCCTGCTCGACCACTTTTTCCCCTTTGGTATTCCATGGATTCGATGGCTCATGTAAACGCGCCTATAAGGTTTCACAAAAAGCCGGCAAAATGCTGTCAATTTCTTAGCACATGTGAACGCGCCTTTAGAGCGCGTTCACATGCAGGGCAAATGGCGGCAATTTGCCGCCAATCGGGGGAAAAAATCCCTCTCTATAAAAAATTGTTGTAACGAAAACGTATCTACCTCGTAGGTAGTAATGAATTTATGCTACCTCTGTATGCATTGCGGTTTATTGATCAACGGAATTTTTGGCGTCAGTTACTCGGCTATCAAGTGCATAAAATAGTCAATTGTATTAGGAGAAATTGTTTTAGAATGTTAGAATGCTTATAAAAATGGTAGTGTGCTTTTATTTATTAAAGGTTTTGTTAATTTTTCATTATATTGTGTTTCCATATTGATACACATTTAATCATCCCTTTGAAAGTATTTATTCTTAAGATGCCTGGCAGTAGTTTATTTCATTATTGATCCTTTATTTTCAGAATTTTTGGTTAAAACTAAAAAAAAATCTTTCAACTCAATTGAAACAAAAATATAATTCATTAAATTGTTTGGCTATCATTGTAATTATGAAAGATAATTCTGTGGATCCAAAGCTAATCTTATTTATAAGCATTTCTAATTTTTAATAGATAAAATTGTTTTTAAAATATAATGGGAATATTCCTTATGATGTCACACTCTCCGTACTGGGATTTCATTGGTTGTCTTGTTTTCTTTGACAAAGTGTTGAAACAAGCCCATTGCCAAAAAAGGTTAAAAGAGAACCATCGTGTAATAACCCTGGATGTGACGTTAATAACGGTACGACGTCACTTCCGCAATGCCGGCATTTGCATGTGAACGGGGTTATAAGGTTTCACAAAATTTCCGGCAAAATGCCGCCAATTTCTCAGCACATGTGAACGCGCCTATATATTGTCTCCACATAGCCAATGGGAATGTTTCAGATGATGTAACGCCTAAGGCGCAACTAGAAAAAAAAACTGGGGGGGGGGGGGGGGGGGTCAATTTTTTAAAAATATTATTTGCCAATAAAAATTATTATTTAATGAGAATATTTCTTATGATGTCACGCTCTCCGAACTGCGATTTCATTGGTAGTTTTGTTTTCTTTGACAAGTGTTGAAACAAGCTCATTGGTTTTATTTATATAACGTCACGCGCTCCAAACTGCGATTTCATGGGTTGTTATGTTTTCTTTGACAAAGTGTAGAAACAAGCCCATTAAAGTAATTTTTTATTAAAATAATTTTAATTAAAATAATTTTAATTAAAATAATTTTTTTTAAAATAATTTTGAAATATTTTTTTAATTAAAATAATTTTTAATTAAAAAAATTTTGAAATATTTTTTTTATTAAAATAATTTTTAAATAAAATAATTTTTAATTGAAATTATTTTTTATATTCAACTTTTCTTGGTAAATAAAGTGTTTTACTATTAATTTATTATTACTAATTACAATTTATGAACAAGAATTAGTTTTTAGTTCCTCACTACTTTTATAACGTAAAAAGTGGAAGGTATTATAATCGTTCAGTCCGTCTGTCAACCACTTTCATAGCCCAAACTACAAATACTACAGACAAGTTTGATGTCAAAAAATTCAGTGCATCGAAATTAAAAGACATTGAAAATCTCCCGGAAAAAATTCGAATTAGAAGTACTTCAATTATTTAAAAAAAACTGCAAAATTTAATGCTCATTTAAAAAGCATAAGAAGCAATTTTTATTAGAATAAAATCACATTCGCAACAATCGCTCGAGAAACTTTAAATCTTTGAATTAATAAATTAAAAGAAATTTATTTTTTGCGACATAAATCAGTTTGAAATGACCTCAAATATATATCACAAAAGAGATTCTTTGATTGTATAAGGATATATGAAAGGCTTTGCTTCTACCTAAAAGCGAGGAATATTTCATATTTATTTTTTGAAATGTAAATTAATTTAGAAATCGATATTAATAATTATTTAATGAATTATATAATTATTGAATTTTTGAAATAAAATAAAATGAAACTAGCTAAATTTCACGTGTAAATGGTTAATATAGAATTAATACTGTGTTTAAAACAACTTCTTAATTACTGTGTTAATAAGTGTTGTGTGGAAGCGGGCTGAGTGACAGATTCTGTTACAAACCTACTTGTTATTTTACATAACTACTGATTGTATTATTTAACTTAGTGTTTTATTTTTTAAATAAAAATTAAGTACAATAAATTGTAAAAAAAAAATCCAATTGATCATAGAAATACTTTATTGAAAATTTAACTACTTAAATAATTTGTAAAAATTGAAATATAAATATTCTAAACCAACAGCACAGCAAGAAGTTGGCATTAAAAATTAATAAGTAAAATATTCTTAGAAAACTCATTTTCGAATGCCAAAACAAAAGTTATTCCAGGCAACAAATGAAACAAACAGTTAGAGCTGTTGCATCCATGACGTGAAACAACCCCTTACACGCCTCAGAATTTAGAATCCTGATCAAGTGAAAGTGATGAGAATTTTGCATTGGCGCAAAAACAAACAATGGGAATGTTTCAGATGATGTAAAGCTCTTGTTTTTAATTTTCCATGTCCTGCGATTTCATTGGTTGTTTCGGTATCACTCTTCAAATGACCATCATAGATGGAAAGAAACCTTTCTTTCCAAGCAAACTTTCTTCAACAAATGATTTGAACAACCAACAGCACAGCAAGAAGTTGGTTATATTTGTTTTTATTTCCAAAGCTGAAGGTAAGTTTTTAAAAGTTATTAAAAAGGGAAGCATGGTAAACAATGGAAAATAAGTGCAAATCTTAAAATTCATACTAGATAGAATCGACTTGTAAAGAAATGTTTTTATTTTTTACAAATATTTATATTTATACTACAACTCGTTGCATTCTCAACTTAGAACTAGAACATGGAAAAAAATATTACGGCTCGGGCGCTTTGGGGGAACAGGTTATTACGCAATGTTAAAAAAAAAGAAATAAAAACTATCCCCCCCCCCCCCCCCCCTTCGGATTTATTTTTGGCGGGAATAAGATTTTAGATACATTTTTTTATGGCGCCAATAACGACGGCTATCCTCTCGAATAGGAAGGAAGTATAAAAAAAACAGAAATAAAATATTGACAGATATATTTGAATTCGTTTTCAAGTATAATAGTGCAATTTGTTCGTTGATAAATCAAAGAAATTCCACTATGACTATTTTTTTAATTTCATTTTTAGGGTTTTTATTTTGCTTAATATAAGTGAAATAAGTGTACTATAAGTTAGGAGTTTTTAGCGCTTTTTTCTATCGTAATTTCTACTGTAACGTATCTGTAGTGAGTATGAATATGAGTATGTGTATTGTTACGCGTCAGATACAAATTAATGTAGTCAATTTAAAATTTTGTCAACAATAGAAATTTTCCAAAGAGCCCTAATAATATATGTTTTGACCATAAAGGTATAAAGACGGTTAACCGAAACCTTAAAGTTATTGCATACTTAAGGGGCTGGGGAGCCCAGTCGGTTAAGGCGTTCGCCTTGTTTGCAGAAGGTCCCAGGTTCGGGTCCGGACATCGCCAAAATAACTGCCGACCTATAAACGGACCGCGCAGCCAAAAATGTCCGACGAATAATACCCCGTGTAGAGGGACGTTAAATATGCTCCAAAATCCCGACGCTGCGTACGATGTCTACCTTAACGGTTGCGTTGGGTGCCTACTCAGATGTCGGCTCCGTCACCTGACTGTGGTTCTAAATTACGACGCCGGTCGCCAATAGCGCTCATGTAGCTCTAGTGCGACGATATTTCAAACTAAACTAAACTATAGTATACTTAAAAAGCAAACTACCGATGACGAACGGTGGAGCCAACATGACCAATATTATGAATTTCATTTAAAAATCGTTCTATAAAATTATAAAAATGTCTAAACATTTGCAGCTGGCGTAATAAATCTTACGGCTTTTGTATAACACTATAATTTTGTGTTTTTTTTAAAGCTTGTGTTTTGAAGAAAACGGAAAAACGCGTCGGATCGGTTACAATAAGAAAACGGCAAGTCTGAAAAAATATCGTGTGGTGTGGCGTCGATTTTTTTTTCTCATTTGTACTGTTTTTTTTTTATGAGTTCGTGCGAACAAGATTTTGATTTTTTTACTTGGATTTTTTAAACTGATAACCAAAGAGACCATATTACGGCTGGTTGTTTTTTTCTTTTGGAATAAATGTGGTGTCTAAGCAGGTGACTCAATGCTTCAATCGGAGTTTTTCGCGCCTTCGGTCTCGTATGTCTCAATTACATTTCATAGGAGCAAAATAGATGTCATACGAGTAAGAATATTTTTTTTGTTTCTTCATCTAATCAATGAGTAAGTTCCAATTTATAACATTTTCTGACATTTCCTGTACTCAATGATATTAAAATGATTAACGAGATTAATGATAATGCATCAAAACTGCAATTTGTTGCACGATTAACATTTATTTCATTGAGATGTATTTGTATTTAATATTTATAATAAGCTTTCTGTTTTCATTACATTTTAATTGCTGTTTAAAATTTAAGTACATGTTTTATAAAAACTAGCTACTATTTTTATATATTTTAACGACATAAATGATTAGGGTTATTTTGAATTATCGGCGCACTAGAGCTATAGGAGGGCTATTGGCGACTGGTTGCCATAGTTGTAGTTATTTAAAATGGATATATAAACTTCTCATACAAATCAAGAAGGTACTTTTTTTAAAAATTTAGATAGAATATTGATTAATATTTTAATAATTACTATTTAATTAAATGTGTTCATTAACTACCAGTATAGTTAAATAATTAAGTTTTGAAATATGTTAAATATACTACTGTTTTTATAAACTAAGTAAATGTAAAATGATTTATACACAAATCATTTTACAATTAAATTTAATAATAGAAGCTTGTCGTTTAATTTCTGTACAACAAATCAGGTGATTTAAATTATCTAAGTAGTTAAATTTTAAATAAAAATATTCTATAATTAAATTTTTCTTAATTGTTACTATTAATGGGGTTGTTTCACGGAGGATCTGGCAATAGCTCTGCGGTTTTGTTTTCATGTCTCTCAAATTACTTTTGTTGCTATTCGAAATTGAGTTTTCTAAGTTTTGTTATTTTTTAAATTACAACTTCTTGCTGTACTGTTGGTTGTTTTAATCATTTATCAAGGAAAACTTGCATTGAAAGAAGTTGGAATTTAAAAAAATTAACAACTAAAATATTCTCTTCGGAAACTCACTCCCGAATACCAAAACAACAGTAATTCGAGAGACCTGAAAACAAAACCGCAGAGCTATTGCCAGATATTCTCCGTGAAACAACCCCATTTTTATTAAAAAAATAAGACATTAATTATCTATTAAATAATACAAATATGAGTTACGTAAAATACAAACTAATTAATGCTTATAAAAAGTAATTAGTAATACATACTAAATTAATAGTATAAAACTGCATTTACAATGGAAAAATAAATTAAAAATTAATTTTAATCCAAACAATGTTAATTAAAACTAATTGTAATTAAAAATAATTGTAATTAAAAATAATTGTAATTAAAAATAATTGTAATTAAAAATAATTGTAATTAAAAATAATTGTAATTAAAAATAATTGTAATTAAAAATTGTAATTAAAAATAATTGTAATAAAAATAATTGTAATTAAAAATAATTTTAACTAAAAATAATTTTTATTATAAGTTCCCCCCCCCCCCCCCCAAATTGTCACCCTGGATCCGCCCTTGTTGTAAAGAGCGATAAATAACTTTCCTAGGCAACCATGCTCATGTAATAAACCATGCTAAAAATCCTAAATATATTACAACTTTCTACTTCAATATTTTTAGATGGTCTGATCCGATAGAGAACTCACATTCATGGCCCCAAACACATTTTATTAATTTTGTACCTCTGATTCAAAGAGTATTTAAGATGCGTGCGAGATGTGCATTATTGCCACCCAATGAAAGGCAGCGGCAATCAGTACCAACTGATGCCACCGTATTGAAAGCGCAGGTGCAAATTAAATATGTCGTGGTATAACTTTTTGACGCTGTGTAAGATGTTGCTTCATCTGTGCTCAATCAGTGCAATTTTATTTCAACTAAACTGTTGCAAGGCAGTGGTCATGATTTCCAATTATTTTCGAGACTTTCACATTTTTATGGTATTCTTTTACATGAAAACAACAAAACACATTAATCTATAAAAATAAAAGAAAGAGTCTGTCTGTGGACCGTAAAAGACCTACTTATACTGTCCTCAGAAATTCGAAATTTTTAAGATAGATTCCCTTTAATACCAATGTGTGCACCTGAGGCTTAGTTTTTTCATATTTGTTCCATTTTTAGAGAAAATTCAAGTTTTCTAAAAAAAAATACACCACTTTCGCTCAAATCCGATCATTTTTTCTCTTTCGTGTTGCCATTCGAGAGAAGAAATTAAAATGAACACAAAAATTAATTAAAATTGAAATTGCTTTTATTTTCTTGCCATTACCTTCAGAAACTAAATTAATGATTTGAAAAATAATTGAACGTGCCAATGAGCTAATTTATTTTTAAAAAAAAACAGAATGGAAGTTTTGACGTGAAATAACATAGTTATACATTTATGGTTAATTTTGAATTTATTAGGAAAATCGCGATGACAGTATGTTCATATTGAGGAAGATTTTTGTGATATGAGGATGTGCATTTTATAGTGATGCATTTTTATTTTGGAATTTTAAAGCAATATAAGTAACGGGATTTTATTCTTTATAATGAACGGGAACAAAGGCAAAGTTTATTATCCTATAGCAAATCAAATGACACATATACTTGGATCGATTGGATATTCTTTTAGTCCGTGCGAAGAACGGGTATTTATGTGCAAGTGTTCAATAATATAATGTGGGCAATAACCCAATCTGAAATTGATAGGGCTATACAACGAAGAACCCCTCATAATGGTATATTTTGTTTGCTTGCATTAACCGAATTACACTTATTCCCTCTCATTCTGCAATTTTTCTTGTGTTCTAAATTTAAATTTTTGACTTAGTTCAACGTGCCCGCAGTATGCTGCTAAAGAGGACCTTTATGAAAGTTCAAGCACAAATAAAATGTAAATTCTATTTTTAATTTATACAAAATAAATCATTTTTATAAGTTCTTTGTAGTTGGTATAAACCAAAAGTTAGTCTGTTGCTTAAAATTTTTTACAGATGAAGATACCATTTAAAATTTGACTAATTTGTGTACTTCATACAACCATGCTTTAATACAACTTATTTTTGATTGAACGTTAAAACATAACTATCTTCTCAAATAAATTGTGTAATATTTCATTATTCATTGTAAAATTAGGTTTTCATTCACTTTCCTTTACAGGATTTTTTTAAAAATTGTTAATAAAAAAATTATTAATGTATTTATGTGAAACTTAGATATGAATATTCACTTGATTTAAAAGACTTTAATTTGAAGTCATGTGTAACGCTAGTAAGTTTCTTTAGAGAAATAAAACTTATTCAAAAAAGAATATATCATATATGGTCACAAAATTAAATATTGGATTAATTTGACATGCAATTAATCTATTGATTATTTAATAACCATTTTAAAATAAGATAATGAAATTTTTCTCGTGGTTGTGTTAAGAGGATTCATTAGACGCCACCTACCGGTCGCCTCTCAATAGTAACTCTATGGTAAAATCGAGATGGTTTTTTGAGGATATCACACGTAATTATTGGAATATTTTTACGCGGTTTGTGTCGTTAGACAGATTTTGACTTGACAATGCATTACCCTTTTGTTATTTTTGTTTAAACTTTAGTAAAAAAAAAATTACATACAAGTTAACTTTATCTTCATTTTGATAAAATTGGGAACAAGATATTAAAAAAGTGAATACACAGTTACCGAGATTGAACATTTCTGTCTTAAACTTGACTTTAAACTTTGAAATTGGATAATTTAAATTTGAGATATTAGCTAAAATGTGAAGAAAAGTGTTAAAAAGGTGTGCAAACCCCGCCTCCCACAAGTCACGCCCTCAGAGGGTCCAGTAGGTCATTAGGTGGACTGTCGCGTTATCATGGGCAGGGGAGATTTCCTTATCTCTTTATTTCTACCGACAGCGCGTCAGGTTGACATGTGTTCTTAGGAAGGGGGGGGGGGGGGGGGGGGTTCTAAACCACTTTCGAATGGGGATTTCGAAGAAAGACTGCACTAGAAGGCAGGAAACCTGTTTGTTGATGATGGCCCTGTGTTTGTTGTGAGTCTATGTTTATTTTGTATTCCTTTACTGCTTTCTCAAGGGAACCCCTATCTTTACTGAATCTTGGTCATTCATTTGAACTCGCGGAGTAATAATATGGATGAGTGGTTACCAAATGATTGTATTAAAATTTTCTCAAATGCCAATTTTCTATGCGCATTTCTTTTATTATAAACAAATTACTTTAGTAATTATCATAATTACTTTTCCATTCAGTTATTTTGGTCATGGTAAAAAAAATTGTTTATATTTGGAAGAAATTATTTAAAACTGCAATTTTATATCTAGTAGAAAGAAAAAGGTTATACTATAATGTTTTCGATGTTGGTAAGACAAATGACTATCATAAAATTAATATTTTACTTCACTCGCCACAGACAATATTTTAGTTACATTTTTAAATTTGAATGGAAAATAAGGAAAATATACATATTTTTAACAATGCTAAAGAAATATTTGGATATTTAAAAAAAAAAGACAATTTGAAGTAAAATGTGTCATAATTAAGTTCTGGCTCAATTGTGCGTTATATGATCAATTGTAAGAAATTATTGTTATAAGAAAAAAATTTATGAAAAAAGTGTTACAAAATATATTTAAAAAAAATTATATAACACAACAAAAAGCTGTGAGGATCGTGAGATTTTATAGTTTCTTTTTCAAACATGAAACACAACGATTTTTTTATGTGTAAATACAATAATAAAATTTATGAAAAGTGGGCTTCGCAAGTCTGGATTAAAAAAAATTGTAGGTTTGTATAAATCTAAAAAAAAAAATCCAAGCATTTCAATATCTTACACGCAGAGCTGAACAATACTCTGAAGAAAAAAGTTGAACATTTGAGTGTTGTATTCCACCTGGACACATTTGCCTTTATTAAAGTTTGTAAGTGTTCTTTTAATTAATTTTATTATTGCTTTTAAAAAATTGATAAAATTTTATTTTGTAGAAACTTAGTATTCCCCAACTCATCATTAAAATTTTATATTTGTTATGAAACCGAACAATCTTTAACAAAATTATAAATTAATTGACAAAAATGTACTTACATAAAATATCTTGCATGAGGGTACAGTACTTTTTTAAAATCTATAAAGCATATACTACATTATGAATGTTTAAATTATCAAAAGTTTTTGTACATTTTGCGGCAATAGTACGCAATTTCTAATGTAAGGAGACTTTTAAAAAAAGTAAAATATTTTACATTTTTACTTGCTGATAATTTTGTTTAAAAATATAGGTTTAATATCGTGCAATAATTTTTTCAAATTATTTATATTTCACACAGTTTGTCACCATACAACAAAATGAATAGTCGTCGATTCAATGGCTAAACTAAATTATAGATATTGTTCGTATGGTAGCAAGCGTTTGCGACTCAATGCCTCAAGACTGAAACATAAAGGACAGAATTCACGACAGTGGCGTGAAAAGTAAAAAAAAAAATCATATTTGCGCTCCTTGTGAACGATAATAAAAACGATATCCTAATGTTAGGGTTAATTTACAGGTTCTTTTTTGCATTATCATTTGTAAGAAAATAATCATAAGAAAAACTTTAAAATAACAACAAAAAACAATCGAAATGTTTTTTCAATTAATAATTTTTCTGACCTACAATAATTAAGCATAATCGATTTTACATAAATTATAACTAACATTAGAAAATCTAAGATGTATGTGGTTAGATAATAGAGTGTAATAAAATATAAATTGGGTGCTGTCTATTATTGATGCGTATCATGTATCATTGTGGACTGTATCATTGTACCCATATACTCTATACATGTAGAATGTTTCAGCTATTTCCTCACCTTTGAAATTTTTAGGATGAAATCTATGAAACAAGACCACGATACACCTCCATCACGAAATATTTCTGACGACATACATGTTGAACATAACAAGATGATAATTCAAGGAAATAATTTTTCTTGTTTATTTTTACCGAGAATTTTGTCTATGATCCTAATCCAATGCTGGCGCTAATTACTACCGCTTCGGAAGACTTTCACAATTTAAATTTTTTTGCAGTCTTATGCGTAGATAGAATTGAAAGAATTTTTTATGTGTGTGAAAGTTTTATTGTCTTTTTCTTCTATAAAAAAAAGATCATTACTGATTGGAAAAAAGAAATCCGTGAAGCTAATAGTATTTTAAAAATTACCTATTTTTGACTTTTTTTTTTGCTTGCTGAGAATATTATCTAGATTATTTGCTTGTCAAACGTACAAACTATAAGAAGGGTAGCTTTACGATTCTTTGCAGTTAAAAAAAATGGCAAAAAATTTTTTTTTTCACTGTAATTATTTATTTAAAAAAATTCCCTTGTATCAGAAAGATGTATTTAGTGTATCTATACAGAATTGTATGTAATTTACTTTTTCCTTGATCTCCTAAAAGTTGATCGTTTTATTTCAAAATGCTAAAATGTCCAAAAAAGAGGCATAAATTTAGTTTTTCACGAAAAATTATGTTTACTCGAAAAAAACGACAATTATCTTTTTTAAATTGTTTTCGAAAAAATGCCTTAGATGTTAGTTGATTTAAAACTTTTATGTAATTAATTTCAACTTTGAACGTCTAATACGTGAAGTTAATAAGTTTAGTAAAATATAAAAATGTTTCTAAAAAGAATATAAAAATAAATTATGAAAATAGTTGAAATAATGTTAGGTAATATGTTGTACATTGGCAGAGTTTTTTTTACTTTGGGACATTTGATAACAGTGCTGTGTGAACATTTTGAGACAGACAGTAATTTTCGTCTTACTTAAAACTATAACTTTTCAACTCATTAGGTGGAGTCAGATTGCAGTGAAACGAGAAATAATCTTTACTCATTCGTCCGAATGTGCCTCATTTCAAAAGAGTGATTTATAAAGGTTCGTTTCGCACCTATAATTGTATATTTAATATTTTTAATATAATAAACCACTTTCTAGTTAATATTCTAAACCACTTTCGAATGGGGATTTCGAAGAAAGACTGTACTAGAAGGCAGGAAACCTGTTTGTTGATGATGGCCCTGTGTTTGTTGTGAGTCTATGTTTATTTTGTATTCCTTTACTGCTTTCTCAAGGGAACCCCTATCTTTACTGAATCTTGGTCATTCATTTGAACTCGCGGAGTAATAATATGGATGAGTGGTTACCAAATGATTGTATTAAAATTTTCTCAAATGCCAATTTTCTATGCGCATTTCTTTTATTATAAACAAATTACTTTAGTAATTATCATAATTACTTTTCCATTCAGTTATTTTGGTCATGGTAAAAAAAATTGTTTATATTTGGAAGAAATTATTTAAAACTGCAATTTTATATCTAGTAGAAAGAAAAAGGTTATACTATAATGTTTTCGATGTTGGTAAGACAAATGACTATCATAAAATTAATATTTTACTTCACTCGCCACAGACAATATTTTAGTTACATTTTTAAATTTGAATGGAAAATAAGGAAAATATACATATTTTTAACAATGCTAAAGAAATATTTGATATTTAAAAAAAAAGACAATTTGAAGTAAAATGTGTCATAATTAAGTTCTGGCTCAATTGTGCGTTATATGATCAATTGTAAGAAAATTATTGTTATAAGAAAAAAATTTATGAAAAAAGTGTTACAAAATATATTTAAAAAAAATTATATAACACAACAAAAAGCTGTGAGGATCGTGAGATTTATATAGTTTCTTTTTTCAAACATGAAACACAACGATTTTTTTATGTGTAAATACAATAATAAAATTTATGAAAAGTGGGCTTCGCAAGTCTGGATTAAAAAAAATTGTAGATTTGTATAAATCTAAAAAAAAAAAATCCAAGCATTTCAATATCTTACACGCGAGCTGAACAATACTTGAAAAAAAAGTTGAACAAGTAGTAGTGTAAATTTATCGTATCTGTACCTAAAATTTACAAAAAACTTTTTTAGAATGGTTCAGGGGGGGCCTGGTGTTAAGGTGATACACTGTATCGAATTCCCCGAAAAAGGTTTTTTTAACCCGAAATTTTTTCCTAGAAAAGATTTTTCAATTGAAACCTTTCACCCCCCCCCCCCCAGATTTTCGGGGAATTTTTAGGAAAAGGAAAACGGAGTACGTCAAAATGGGGGTGAAAAAAGTTGCTATAGTTTTTAAAAGGGTTTTTTTAAAAAAAATAAATAAACGCATACAATCCATAAAAAGCAATTACTTTAAATATTTCTAAAAAAAAATTTGGATTTAAAAAATGGCCCATCCCCGAGATGCTGGGTCACGAACGTATTGGGGCAAAACTTGTAAATCCATTTTTGGAGCCCGTTTAAAAATTGAAGTATTTGTTCAGCTTTGGTCCGTCTTGTCATGGAAAACACAACCCGGTTCCAAGCGGGTTTTTCCGTTTTGGGCCGGATGCCCCCTTCGCTTTAAAGACCGCACTGATTCCTTCACAAAACATCTCTTAAAGGGTTTGGGCACATAGCGATGAAGCAAAAACCTTTTAAACATTCAAATCCTGTCGGGGTTTGGGAAAAAAAAAGGCGCCAGTTCCGATTATCGATGCCCTTTCCCTTCAAATTTCCCAGGGGGAAAAAAGAATTTCAAAATGAAGGAAAATCACATAAGGTGAAATATTTGGGGCTAATTTTCTTTTACCCCTTCTCCACGGGTTTCCCCCCGGGGAGCAAGCAGATTTTCCGGAATGAAAACCCGAGAGAAGTCAGGTTGAGCCACATTTCTGCAGGGGGAAATGCATTGACAATCATCGGTTTTTCCCCCCCCGCGAAAAAACAGTTCGTTTTTCCAAGGGAAAAAAAGCTTTTTTAAAACTCGGTTTAGACCCAAAGGGAAATCCGTTTTGTTGATTGGGGGTCGCAGAACTTATCCACATGGAGGGCTGGAAGTTTAAATCATTTGGGGTGGGTGCCATTTGGGTTTGCTGCAGTTTCACATGCCCCGAAAAATGACATCCCCGTGCTTGTAAATTAGACACACCATAACAAACATTCCATTTCCGGGGTTTTGAAAGAAATTTTTTGGGTTAAATTCTAGTAAAAAAAAAAATTTTTTCAAGAAATTAAAAAATTCCCAGCCCTTTTTTAAAAACCTCCATGACGCCAACTCAAAAAAACTCTGAGCCCCACTGAATTTGAAAAAAATATTTCACGTTGTTTAAAAACCGGGAAACCAAATCAGAAATAGGGTTTAAAAAATCTCCCCAAAAGGAGCCCCCAAAAAATCATGTTGGACCAATATTTTCATGTTGGGCCCTTTATAAATAAATCCCCCTAAATATTTAATAGTAGATGGCGCCATGAGTTCACATAGAATCTGTTAAAAAAAACTTTTAATTTTTTTATTTGTACCCAAGAAAGGGCGTGGTTATTTTTTAATGCACTCCCAACTAACGGGCCCTCGCTTACTTTTAGAGATCGTGGGTTCGAATTGATACATTTATTCTTGCTTTAATAAAAACTATATGAAAAATAATCATATAAAAAAAATAAAATTTTTTAAAAAGGGTCATTTTTTTTATGCTTTTTATCCAAAAATTTGGGTAAAACCTAATTTTAAAAATTATTATGGATTTCCATTTTATATTTTTTTTAAAAACGAGTGAAATTGGATTATTTTGGGAATGAAAGGGGCCACATCTCAAAGGGGGAAAATGATTTTCCCCCAAATTCCGCAAAAAATTTGGGGATTTAAAAAAAAATTAGTCCCAAACGAGGGTTATCGCAAATTCCATCTAACAAGAAATATTTTTTGGGGTTTTTACGCGTAGGGGCCTCTGCTTGACCCTTAAAGGGACTCTCACCCTTTTGGATTTCCCTTTTTCAGCATGCACCCACCTCGTGCCTATTTTCAATGTAAATGAAAAAAAGTGTCCGGGAAATCCTCATCCCGTGGAGTTGGGTTTAAACACGCAACCACCTGGGTGCCTATTTCAAGGGCATGAGAAATAAGTGTCCAGGTTTTTGAATGTTCTAGAATTTTCCCAAGGAGAATTCTCTCATATAAAATTCCCACCAAAAAAAATTTTTTTTTCTAAATTCATTTTTTCCCTTTGCCGCAACCCCATATCAAAGCTTTTTTCCTTGCTTTTGCCTCCCCCATGTCTGGTAAGCATTTTTCAATCTTATTTTCCTTATCAGGGGACCGATAACCCAGTCATCGGGTTTTTTCCACAGCCACAAAATTTTTTAAAGTAATAAGAATTTCCCTTTGTAAAAAAGGAATGAGGCATTTTGTAACCATCTTTTGGGCAGAAATATTTTTAAAAAAAAATTTACGAAATTAAATTCTCTTTTAAAAAAATTTTTTAAATTAAAATTTTCATACTTTAAAAAAAATTTCCGCTTAAAAAATTTTACTTTTTCCCGGGAAAAGTTTAAAAAAACCCCTTTTTGCCCCCAGACAAAAAAAAATAAAAAGATTTGGTAGTGCCCTCCGCCCCCCCCCCGAAAGACTTTTTCTTTCCCCCTCAAAAAAAGAAAGAAAAATTTCGGGGAGATGCAAAGCAAAAAAAAGCAAAAACCCCCCCTTGAAAATCGATCTAAATTTGTGGGAAAACCGTTTTTCCCCGGGAGCATCCAAAGCAACACCCCCCCCGTATTAAAATCTATCTGGGGTCAGATACCCGTAGTTGAAGTTAAAGCATTCAAAAAGGGAGCACTATTTGGGGTTTTCTAAAAAAACTTTGAGGGGGAAAAATTAAGAATCTTTTTAAAAACGTAAAGAAAAAGCAGACCCATCCCTTTAAAAGGCGGGGGCTATGGGATGCTTTTGAAGAGCATCGGAGGCTAAAAATTTTTCGAAGTGTAAAAAAAAAAAAAAAAAAATTGCCGCTGCAGTCCGAAATTTTTGTTTGGTACTCATTTTATTTAAAACATGTTTAAAATTTGAACCTTTTCGTACACCCATTCAAAAGGTTACAAAACGTATTTCCCCCGATGCTCACAAAAATTACTGGGACGTAGACCGTTACACCCCAAATTTAGAGAAGACATTTTTCAATTTTTTAATTTACATTTTTAGTCTTAAGTTTAAAGATAGTTTTTTTGCCTTTTGTTCTTTTCGCTTTTTTTCATCGATAGGAAGAAAAAACCCGCAGAATTTTTTTTCAACTCAAATACAGCGGGGAATCCTTGGGCCTTACAAATTTTTTCCCGGGGGCAGTAGATTGGGGCCTTTGAATTTTTAAAAAAATGAGTAGAAAACTTCCTTCAAAAAGGGAGAAATTGGGCAAATAAAAAAGCTACAGTACCCTGGACCTCCCCAGGGGGAATTATGTAGCCATGGGGGGGGGATGTGGGTCCTTTTCCCCGCTACCCCCACGTTTCAAAAACAAAAATGCCTTATTAAACAAAAAATGTAATAAAAATTTATGTGTTTTCCTGTACTGCATACTTCCCAAAATTGTCCCCCGGTCTTTGGGGCCCAATTCTAATAGCCCAATCGCGATATGATCGTTTTTTAGCAAACCCTTTAGAATTATTTTTCCCAAAATTCCCGTAACTTTTGTTTAAAATTGAAAAAATTTTCCAAAAAAAAAAAAAACTGAAAAAAATTTTTAGGATACGCATCAGTATTATCCCCATTGTAAAAGAAAAAATTGGTAAAAAAGAAAAGTTAATAAAAAAAATCATTATATTTTAAAAAAATTTTTAACCATTATTAAAATCGGGGAAAAGGCCTACCCCCACTTTTGTTTAACTGTTTTTGTGGATTTAAAAAGAAAAACCCCCTTACAAAAACCACCGGAATTTTTTGTGTAAAAAAGCCCCTCAAAAATACTATGCCTTTTAAAAAAAAAAAAAAGTAAATAAAGTTTACAAAAATGTTAAAAAATGCTATACACCCCTTTGTAGTATATGCGATTTCGAAGAGTATGCTTCTTCCCATATCACAAATGCCATGCAACAACCTGCGAAAAAGTTTCAACCCCCATTGAACAGCACGTTCCTACACGTATTTTATGGTAGTTCTTAGTATCAACGATACTATAAATTTTAAAAAAAAAATTACCAAGGGCGGGACGTATTAAAAAACTTTCTCTCGGCCTTAAAAAATCAAAAAAAATTAATTGCAAAAATGCATAAAAGTAGCCGCCCATGAAAGGAATTATACCGAGTAATAGTTTCTTCGTGCCATTATTTGCGAAGAGCCTTTTCTACCCACGGGCGTTCAGGTTTTGGACCATTGCCACTTTACTTTCACCCGGTAAAAAACATTCGAGGTTTCAGTCATGTGGTTGTAAATTTAAGGGCTTCAGAAATCTTTTTTTCATCCCAATTTTTTTCATAATCTACGAGGGTATGATTTAAATTTTTTATTCTGAAAGAAGTCAATAGTAATGTAGGAAAAAAAAATATTATTCCGAAAAACGCAGGCGATTTTCCGTATTTCCAAATAGATGAAATAGAAAGTTTATGGACAGCAGCAATTTAAATGCCTCCCTCGCAACCCTGAGTGGAAACATTAAACGCTTCTCATCACGAACTTCCCCAAAATTTAATTCGTATTTCAGTCATTTAAAAAAACCCCCCATTCCAAAAAAGAAAAAAATAATTTCCCCTACTCATATTTTTCCCGAGTGAAGCTTTTCCCCCAGTCAACACTAAGTTTCCCCAAATCGGCCCTTTTTTTTAAAAAAATTCAAATTCTGAGATACCCCAAAATGATTACGACATGAACTTCTCATTTATAAAATTTAAATTTAAAAAAACTTTGGCGAATAATCTAGAGTTGTACCAACGCTTGGAGTCATTGCTAGCCAAAAGTTTTTTACCTTTTTTTCGCCGCCAAATCAATGGAAATATTACCATTTGGATCCGTTCTTTTTGTTTTAGCCCAAATTTAAGCTGGGATGCTTGCCTTCGTTTGACGAAAGCCGAAATTCAGTTTTTCCTGACGTTCAACATGTTTATTTGGCTAGAGGCAGTCTCCGCGGGGGGTTTTAGTCACAATCGGCGACCTTTTTGTAAAAGCAAAACAATCCCATCTTTCGTCGTACGACCCACTGAAGAACACAGTTATATCATCGCGCTTGACCCATCAATTTGTACGGTTTTTTGCCTCCAGGGCTTACTACCGTACGACAATTTTAAATGGTTGTCCCCAAAATGAAATTGAGTGTTTAATGTGTTTGACATTTTCTCCGCAAGCAACGACTGGATATTTTTTTGGAAGTAACATAGAATATCCACACGAATTACATGATGTCCATAATGACCTCCCCTCTGCTGTAGAAAACATATGAAAGTGGGAAGGACATGTTATCGCCCTATTTAACTAAAATTATTAAAGAATGAAAAATATAACATTTACGAATGGGAACACGAAAGTTAATTCCTAATTTCTTTTACAAAACCAACTATGTAACGCATTACTTAAAAACTTCAAATTATTTGGGAACAGGGGTTGGTATTAAAAAAAATCAAGAATTTTTATCCTTTTATCAAAAGGTTATCCCCAAAGCCGTACATTTTTTTAATAATGAAAAAAGGCAAACGAAACCGATAAACGCTTTGAAAAGAGATCTCTTTAAACTCAGAATTAACGGGATTTTTGGGAAAAGTATTTCAAAAAACTAGAAAAAAGAAAAGACATGCAAGGGGCGTTTACTGAAAAAGCCTGCAAAAATAAATTAGCTAGCCCTAGACTGGAATATTTTCGAAAGTATCAACGAGGACTTCCCGTATTTTAAAATGAAACGAAAAAAATCTGCTTTTTAAATTCGGCTTTCACGTGGTTGGACAGTCCTTTAAGCTAAAAGCGACACATGTACAAAATGTATTATTCCCCACCTTAAAAAACACTATAAAGGGCAGATGTTCCCTTTCCTATAGCGATACAGAACTCATATTATTTATTCGTCAAAACGGAAAGACATTTACAAGGATATGCAAAAAATTTTCAGACAAATGGACCTTATAAAATTCCCCGCCGACCATTATAGCCTAAATAACCAAAATCAAGGCCGACCTCGGTTGGGCTTGAAAAATGAATCATGCACACCCATAAATAAACTTGTTGCGCTGAAATGTAAAGTGATAGCATTGAAATACGAAGGGAAAACAGTGAAAAAAACAGCCAAAAGGCATTAAAAAAACTATTTTTAGATAGCTTGGAATTTCGAAGATTATAAAAATGTTTTATTTCATCAATTAAATTTAAAAACATTTACAAGTAACTATCAAATCAAAGCAACACAATTAAAATACTGTACTCGAAAACCGAAACTCTTTGAACAGTTTTTTTGACAAAAAATATATATTGGACGACGGAGTACAATGTCTAAGTTTCGGACACTACATGATTCCAGACCTGTGACGTGCAGCGTGATTTTTTTTTAAGCATTTACAACAATTATTCTTGCTTGCAATTCATGCCCTAAAGTTAAAATTTTGTTGCTACTAATTATTGGTCGTGGTATATAATCTCGAAAACGTTTTATTGTTTGCTGTGTTCATGCGAATTGTTATTCATTTCTCAATGGAATCATTATATCTTCAAATTTTTCTTGAAAAGTATTATTACTTTTGACAAAGCTGTAAACAAGTGAATCTGCACTGTCAAAATATGAACAATTTTGTTTTAAAAGTCTACCAAAAATATTACTGAATATATAGTTAGCTTGGAAAATGCAAGCGAGTGTATAATGCAAGTGGCATTTATATCTCACTAAGTTACAAAAAACTTTCTAAAAGTATATTGATTTCATGTATTAAAATGTGTACACTTGTGTTATGATTTTTTAAATAATTGTAAAAAGAGTGTATTTCTTTTTAAAATGCAATTTTGTTTTTTTAAATTTCCATAGAAAAACCAGTATGTTACATAAGTAATGAATACATGTTTAAAATTTGATAAAAAATTTGTTCATCAAAAAATGATTCTGAAGATATGAATTGTATATTGATTTCATGTATTAAAATGTGTACACTTGTGTTATGATTTTTTTAAATAATTGTAAAAAGAGTGCATTTCTTTTTAAATGCAATTTTGATTTATTAAATTTACCATAGAAAAAACCAGTATGTTACAAAAGTAATGAATACATGTTTAAAATTTGATAAAAATTTGCTCATAAAAAAAATGATTCTGAAGATATGAATTATAAAAGTAAACATTTTAAATATATAAGTTTTATTTGATGAGTTAAACTTAAAATATATTCTATAACGTTTGATAATACTTGCTATCTAAGAGTGAAAAATTTCTAATGGAAAACTAGGGATTTAAGAAATAGAATAGCATCATTGTCTTAAAATATTTTAATAAAAATTGGAAATAAAAATAAAACTGTTTTTATTTGTTGTAGAACATCCTTCAAAAATTATAAATTATTTGATTGAAAATAAAAGAAATATTAAAATATTTATGCTAAAATGATTAAAAATTGTAAACACTTGATAATTTGCTGACATGTGTTTTGTGTATTTTCTTATTAAAGTATATTTTGAAATGGAAAAGTGTTTTTTTTTTAAATGTAAGGCAATTTTTGAATTATAAAATTTAACATACAATTTAAATAAAGTAAAACATTTTAAATAAATTTAAAAAGAGCAAAAACTTAAATATATTTAAAATTATCGAATAAAGAAATTGAATAGAGACAGCAAAAAGCAAAATTAAAAAATAGACTAACCTTTGTAATATCTTTGTTAATTGTTTGGTGTTATTTTAAAAATATAAAGATTCATCTTCACCTGAATGTTATATTATAATACACTAACACCCAAATGAAAAGGAACAATAATATTTAAGAACAGTTTCCATTCCATTTGAAGAATAAGAATAATCCAATAATCCAATGGGCACCAGTATCCAATGGTTCAGGAAAATTTTCTAGAGTAGATTTGAATTTGGTTTTTAGGAGATCTTTAAAGATGAATCCTCAATTAAAACATTTTTAAACTGAAATACTTGAGCGTCATAAACGAATTTTGCTGGAAGATAAAACCCTCGAATAGGGTCATCTCAAAAACAACATATCTTAATCTTTAAAAAATAAATGGATCAATGCACGTAGCCTTCGTAGGACTCTCGTGGGAAAAACATTTTAGCTTTTTTCTCAAAGATAATATCTATCAACTTGCTGTAAAACACACTCAGAAGGCAACACATTTTAAAACGGTTATTTTTATAGTACAATAACTATAAAAACTATAACTTCTTTTCTAAAACCCACAGCTGTATTAGAACGTATTCCTTATCGCACTATGCGAAAAACAAGTAATTGAACTTCGAGCAGAACATTTTCTTTAAGACCGAGTAAGAACACTTCATTTAGATTAAAAAAATTGATTGCGTTGTGTTTCTTGCCTGACCCGATTATCAAAAGCAAGACACGATCTTTTCACGTGATTGCCGAAGGTTGGATGAATAAATTTTCCTTATCAAGTATCTTGCTTTAATCTTACGAGCGAAAAATATATAGCATCGACTTTTAGCTCACAAAAAAATATTTATGGTACTCAGTGATCACCAGGCCCCCCCTGATACCATTCAGTAAAAAGTTTTTGTAAATTTTAGTGATACAGATCGATAATTTACACTACTATTTGAACATTTGAGTGTTGATTCCCCCCGGACCATTTCCCCTTTATTAAAGTTTGAAGTGTTTTTTAATTAAATTTTATTATTGTTTTTAAAAAAAATTGTTTAAAAATTTTATTTTGTAGAAACTTAGTTTTCCCCCAACTCATCTTTAAAATTTTTTTATTTTTATGAAACCGAACAATCTTTAACAAAATTAAAATTAATTGACAAAAAATGTACTTACATAAAATATTTGCATGAGAGTACAGTATTTTTTTAAAATCTAAAAAAGCAAATACTACATTAAAATTTTAAATTTATCAAAAGTTTTTGTACATTTTGCGGAATAGTAGCAATTTCTAATGTAAGGAGACTTTTAAAAAAAGAAAATTTTTTCTTTTTTTACTTGCTGATAATTTTGTTTAAAAATATAGGTTTAATATGTGAATAATTTTTTAAATTTATTTATATTTCACACAGTTTTCACCATACAACAAAAGAATAGTGTCGATTCAATGGCTAAACTAAATTAAGATATTGTTGTATGGTAGAAGCGTTTGCGACTCAATGCTCAAGACTAAAAACATAAAGGGACAGAATTCAGACAGTGGCGTAAAAAGAAAAAAAAAAAATCTTTTTTTTCGCTCTTGGAACATAATAAAAAGATACCTAATGTTAGGGTTAATTTACAGGTTTTTTTTTTCATTATTTTTTAAAAGAAAATAATCATAAAAAAACTTTAAAATAAAACAAAAAAACAATCGAAAGTTTTTTCAATTAAAATTTTTTGACCTCAATAATTAAAGCATAATCGATTTTACATAAATTTTAACAACTTTAGAAATTCTAAGTTGTATGTGGTTAGTAATAGAGGTAAAAAAAATATAAATGGGTGCGTCATTATTATGCGTATCATGTATCATTGTGGACGTATCATTGTCCCCAAACTTTTAAGTAGAATGTTTCAGCTTTTCCCCCACCTTTGAAATTTTTGGGATGAAATCTATAAAAACAAGCCCCACGATACACCTCCATCAGAAAATTTCTGACGACATACATGTTGAACAACACAAGATGATAATAAAAGGAAAAAATTTTTTCTTTTTTATTTTTACCGAGAATTTTTGTCTATGATCCTAATCCAAGCTGGCGCTAAATTTCTACCGTTCGGAAGACTTCACAATTTAAATTTTTTTTTTGCAGTCTTATGCGTGATAGAATTTAAAGAATTTTTTTTGTGTGTGAAAGTTTATTGTTTTTTCTTCTATAAAAAAAAAGATCATTCTGATTTGGGAAAAAAAAAATCCGTGAAGCTAATAGTATTTAAAAAATTACCATTTTTGCTTTTTTTTTTTGGGGTGAGAATATTATCTAAAAATTTTTTGCTTGTCAAAGTAAAAAACTATAAGAAGGGTAGCTTTTACGATTCTTGCAGTTAAAAAAAATGGCAAAAATAGAATTTTTCACGAAATTATTTATTTAAAAAAATGCCCTTTTATCAGAAAGAGTATTTAGTGTACTATACAGAATTGTATGTAATTTACTTTTTCCTTTATCTCCTAAAAAATTTATCCTTTTTTTTTCAAAATGCTAAAATGTCCAAAAAAAAAGGCATAAATTTTGTTTTTACGAAAAATTATGTTTACTCGAAAAACGACAATTATTTTTTTAAATTTTTTTCGAAAAAGCCTTAATGTATTTGTTTAAAATTTTATGAAAAATTTAACTTTTAACTCTAATCGTGAAGTTTAAAAATTTTTGTAAAATTAAAAAAAGTTTTTAAAAAAAATAAAAAAAAAATTTTAAAAAAAGTTGAAATAATGTTAGGAAATGTTGACATTGGCAGATTTTTTTTATTTGGGGGCATTTTATAACAGTGCTGTGTGAAAAAATTTTTTTTACAGACAAAAAATTTTTCGTCTTTCTTTAAAAATATAACTTTTAAAAACATTTGGTGGAGTCAGATTGCAGTGAAAGAAAAAATCTTTACTCATTCGTCCCAAAGTGCCCATTTTAAAAGAGTGATTTTTAAAGGTTTTGCCCATAATTATTTTTTAAATTTTTAATAAATAAACCATTTTGTTAAATTTAAACCCCTTTGAAAAGGGGGGTTTGAAGAAAGATGCACTGAAGGGGAAACCGTTTGTTGAGTGGCCCTGTGTTTTTGTGAGTCTATGTTTTTTTTGTATTTCCTTACTGCTTTTCAAGGGAAAACCCCATTTTACGAATTTGGTCATTATTGAACCGCGGGTAAAATAGGATGAGTGGTTACCAAAGATTGATTAAAAATTTTTTCCAAGCCCAATTTTTTAGCGCATTTCTTTTATTATAAAAAATTTCTTTGTAACTATATAATTCTTTTCCCCTTAGTTATTTGGTCATGGTAAAAAAAAAAGTTTTATTTGGAAAAAAATTTTTTTAAAACTGCAATTTTTTTAACAGTAGAAAAAAAAGGTTATACTAAATGTTTTTGAGTTGGTAAAACAAATGAATCATAAAAATTTAAAATTTATTCACTGGGCCCCGACAAAAATTTTTGTTACTTTTAAATTTAAAAGGAAAATAAAGGAAAATATACATTTTTTAAAAATGTAAAAAATTTGGATTTTTAAAAAAAAAAAAAATTTGAAGTAAAATGTGTAAATTAAGTTCTGGCTCAATTTGGTTATATGATCAATTGTAAAAATTTTTGTTAAAAGAAAAAAATTTTTGAAAAAAGTGTTACAAAAATATTTTAAAAAAAATTATAAACAAAACAAAAAGCTGTGGGACGGAGATTTATATAGTTTTTTTTTTCAAAATAAACACAACGAAATTTTTTTTGGTAAATAAATAACAAAATTTATGAAAAGGGGGTTCGCAAGTCGGATTAAAAAAAAGTAGGTTTTTTAAATCTAAAAAAAAAAAACCAAGATTTAAATTTTAACCAGAGCGAACAATCTTTGAAGAAAAAATTGAAAATTTTAGTTTGGGATTCCCCGGGGCACATTTGCCTTTATTAAATTTTAATGTTCTTTTAATTAATTTTTTATTTCTTTTAAAAAAATTTAAAAAAATTTTTTTTGTAGAAAATTTATTCCCCAAAACATCTTAAAATTTTAATTTTTAGAAACCGAACAATCTTTAAAAAAAAAATTTTAAATTTTAAATTTACAAAAAAAGTACTTACATAAAATATCTTTAGAGGGTACAGTATTTTTTTAAAATCTAAAAATATACTACATTTTGAAGTTAAATTATAAAAGTTTTTTTTTAAATTTTGGGGGCAATATACGAATTTCAAGTAAGGAGATTTAAAAAAAAATAAAAATATTTTACATTTTTATTGCTGTAATTTGTTTAAAAATATGGTTTTAAAACGTGAAAAAATTTTTTAAAAAATTTTTTTAAATTTTACACAGTTTGTCACCAACAAAAAAAGAATAGTCGTCGTTTTAAGGCCCCAAATAAATTATAGATTTGTTGTATGGGAGAAACGTTTTGGGCTAATGCCTCAAGAGAAACATAAAGGACAAAATTCAGACAGTGGGTAAAGTAAAAAAAAATCATTTTTGCGCTCCTTTGTAAAAGATAAAAAAAAAGAATCCAATGTTGGGTTAATTTACAGGTTTTTTTTGTTTATCATTTGAAAAAAAAAATAAAAGAAAAACTTTAAAAAAACAAAAAAAAACAATAAAAAAGTTTTTTCAATTAAAAATTTTCGACCTACAAAATAAACATAATCGATTTTACATAAATTTTAAAACATTAAAATTTAATTGATTGGTTGAAATAGAGGGTAAAAAAAAATTAAATTTGGGGCTTTCATTATTTGGTACTGTAATTGTGGACGATCATTGTACCCCTATATCTTTAATGTAGAATGTTTTAGCATTTCCCCCCCTTTAAATTTTTAGGATGAAACTATGAAAAAAGCCACGATAACCTCCAAAAAAATTTTTGACGACATACATGTTTTAAAAATACACAAAAATGATAATTTAAGGAAATAATTTTTTTGTTTATTTTTACCCCAAATTTTGTCAGTCCTAACCCCCAAGCTGGGGTAATTTACCCTTCGGAAGATTTCACAATTTAAATTTTTTTTCAGTCTTTGCGAAAAAAGAATTGAAAGAATTTTTTAGTGTGTGAAAAATTTTATTGTCTTTTTTTTAAAAAAAAAGATCATTACTGATTGGAAAAAAAAAAACCGTGAAGAAATATTTTTAAAAAATTCCATTTTTTACTTTTTTTTTTCTTCTGAGAAAAATTTTCTAGATTATTTGCTTTAAAAGTAAAATATAAAAAGGGAGCTTTAAATTTTTGCGTTAAAAAAAAGGCAAGAGAGAGAAAATGCAGTACTGCGCCACGGAGGTCAAATGAGCGGAAACAGGGGTCGATCAACCTGAAAGCCATGACGTAGTTTGGGTAGACGACCCGGGTGCCATCTATCGGTAGGG